>LKNJ01000861.1:122345-207213 GCA_002120245.1 Maccullochella peelii
CAGAGCCCTGGAACTGGTTCTCCTAAATGGAATGCAGCCATCATTAATGTTATTAATTCCACCTGTGCTTTTCCTGCTTTGACAAGTCCAAATGTCTGCTGTGAAAAGGGTCAATTTCAAGCCCAGCAAGCACCCAGCGTGAAACATGAGCGCAGCCAATTCTAATAGCATACGTTGTTCCACACCATTGTTCAACAGTTGTAAGTCAGAGGTGTCGATCAAGCACTGTAGAAGCTTACACTGTCCTGACAAGAGGTCTAATCAGCCAAGATAAATGAAAACAACTGTTTGGGTGTACCAAGGGGGAGAATAGAATATCACTGGCCTTTACGAGCCAGAGCGCACTAGTCACAGCATCCTTACCTGACATCGCCAATTATTTGATGTTGTGTTTGTAGCTTTGTGAGCAAATCTTTAAGATGTGCTCCCACCCTTGTGGCGTTTCCTCTTAGGTCCTCTTTCTCTATCACATCAAGGACTGCCATGCCAATTGCACAGGACACTGGATTCCCTCCAAACTGCATGAAGTTGGAGAGAAAACAAATGATCTAATCTTGATATACGAGTGCTTAACGAGAGGTAGTTGATCATCTATGTTTTATTCAGCGTCATTGTTTATGTAGTGTTATGGATTGGCTGAACAACTAACTTGTGAACAACAGTCAACAAACTATAGTCAGTGATCAACATAACCCTCACAAGACAAGAGAATAAATTACACTTGGGAAAACATCCTTTTTTACCTTAAAATAAACTATCTTGGTGTTACTGGCAACAGTTTAGTAAAAATAATAGTACTTACTATGATATCACATTATATTGTGAATGTCATGATTTATGTCAGACTATAAAAATTGTCAACTTATTCCTTATTACATAGACATAGATATCACTGAATTACTACTCTGACTGTCTCTACAGCTGGGAAAAGCTATAGATGCAGACTTTGAAGAGCATTCATTCATATTACGTTGAGAGTACTTTATAGTCACCGTATTGAAGTACTCCACTCCATTGGCTGTGAAAGCTCCAGCTATCTCTGCAGTGGTTGCCACACATGCAAGGGGATGCCCATTGCCCATTGGTTTGCCCATGGTCACTATGTCAGGACAGAAACCCTCCCCCTGCAGCTGGAAACCCCAGAAGTGACTTCCCACGCGTCCAAAGCCTGTCTGTACCTCGTCTGCCACAAACACTCCACCAGCTGAGTGCACATATCTGTGGAGAGAATGAGGGAGATGCACCATGTTACCATTACTGTACATATGGCTGAGCAAAAACAGAACCTGAAAACCTGAGTCACCACTCACTCTGCAACTTTAGTTGAGTATCCTTGGGGCAATACGATCTGTCCTCCAACACTTGGCAATGATTCAGCAAAGAAGGCAGAGATCTATGGGAAAGGATAGTAAATAAGCAATATAAATGTTATGCATTGGTCATATTTATTACAGCATTATTCTGAGAGTCTGTGTAATGGTAAACTGTGGTAAAGTATACCTTACGCCCTTTCTTGTGCACCTCCTCTATTAGATCTTTTACTGTATCAGCGTATGCTTGGCCTGGGTTGGGGTGATTCTCTCTATAAATTCCTCTGTAGGTGTCTGGCAAGGGTGCCTAGAAGGATGAAACATATGATTTCAGATAGGCAGGAGTCCACTGTTGGTCAGCAGTTTGTATAATGATGGTAGTATAAATGTACACACCACATGAACCCATTCTTTCTGTCCTGCCAGTTTCCGGAACTTGTAAGGACTAATGTCGATGAGGGACATTAGATGCCCATGGTATGCACTGGTAGAAAAGGAGAGTTCGTTGTAATTGACAAGCAAGTGTATTGTGAGAGGGTGAATGTGCTGCATTATAACAGAATACCTACTGGTCAAGCACAATGACGTCCTCATGTTGGGTGTACTGCTGTGCCAAGCGTAGGGCAAGATCATTGGCCTCTGAACTGTCAGAAGAACAGATGTAAAATCACTGGATTGGTACTTCAGGAATACCGTTCTGTGGGGCTGTGGGTGTATTAAACAGCATTATTTACCCAGAGTTAACAAAGTAGAAGACACACAGTTTCTCAGGCAGGGTGGCAGACAGGCGGTCTGCATACAGGACTATGTTGTCATGCAGGAATCGTGAATTTGTGTTCAGGATGTCCATTTGTGCTGCTGCAGCCTTTGTAATGCTGGGGTGACAATGGCCCACTACAATAGAAAACATACTGTATGTTACTAACGCATTAAAACCTTCTGCCACTAGTAGGCAGGAGTGTAATAAAGGTAATGTGTGTAATGTGGACTATGCACTGGATGGCAAATGTTTTACCATGATGAACGTTACTAATACAGTCCAGATAGCGCTGGCCATTTTCATCGAATAGGTATTGTCCTCTCGCTCTTACTATTTTCACAGGGTCGTCTGAATAAAAGAGCCTACATGATTGCCTGTAATAGAAGGAATGAATACGTGTCAGTAACGTTCGTGCACGCACAGCACAGCGGCACTCTGTAGGTCTGCACACTGCACAATATTACTATTAGCTAGAAAACCATATAATACGAGTCAACTTCACGTTTACATACCCGACCAATCTCTTCCTCATTGCGAGAGTGTCTTCTTTCCTGAGTTTTTCTAGGGCCATGCTCTCTTTGGTTTCTCAGTGTGACCTCTTTGGGTTCTCTCTGTGTGTAATGTATATCAAAGACTGCTGAGTCAAGCAGCGAAAAGCTACGTAATAACAGTCATTAAAAGTTTATGGAATTGTTTTGCCAAGTCTTAACATTCACCACGCATGCGTCAGTGGTAGATTTGTGTTCATTGTGCCATATAGTTTTTTTTTTCTATCGCAGACATAGGTCGTCTGTCTAAATTTGATAAGCATTATATTATTCTATATGTCAGAAAAATAAACTACGTCTAAAACGTTTATTTTCTCGCTTATACGTCGTTTGGTCAGTTCTGACTGTATGCTGTTGCTTTATTTAGAAGGACCTAACTGTGGGGCTGTTAACGGGACAGAGACGTCCAAAATAAGTGTAACATATGTTGCTAAAAAATGAAGCCTCAGTTGGTAACACGTGAATAATGGTCATATTGGAGAAGTATGCAGTAGATAAGTATTGCGGGATTTCCTGAAATTGCGATTTTTTGAGGCAGTGTATTCTAAATACCTCTGTATTGGTATAGTCCAAAGGCTATAAATACTCCGCTAAACTGCCCTCTAGCCGGTGCACTGTGTGCAGCTTCGGTTGCTAAGGAACCACTGAATGCAGGTAATACATCAGGACAGCTGTAGCATGCTAGCTTACAAACAGGCTGCGTAACTATTTTAGATATACATTATCGGCCCAGTCGTTACATTTATTAACGTCCCTTTTCATATTCTTGTCTAACGAATCATGTCTACTACCGGATACAATGACAAGCCATTGACCGGTAGCAAACGGACTGACTGTAAGCAAACGAACGCTAGTAACGTTAGTTAGGACACTTGTTATCCTATCAGCTAGGTTTGCTAACAGAACCGGCTAATAACTTTTGTGCTCCACGGGCTGCATCGTGCTGCTGAGCTAGCTTACGATATACTTTGCTCACCAGCTAAAGTCGGTATCCGATTTAGCCAGTAAATCTAGCCCTATGTTAATAAGTCATACATTGTCAACGACAAACAGTTGTCCTGCAGCTAACGTTATAGGTTTTTGATTGGCTAACACAGACGTCATGTTTTTTAGGTAAGGGCCAGCTGCTGCAACACTGCCTTTAAACTTATTTGTTGGTTCGCACGTTAGTAAAGACGGAACCTTGTTCTTAACCAGACCTACTTAATTAACCATTTAGTCTAAATTAATAGTGTTTGTGGTATATGCGTCTCGCTAGTCGTTTGGAGACATATTATTAATTTGTAGTAACGTTAACATTAAAGTATGTAGGCAAGATTGAAAAGTGATAAAGTTTTAAATCAGCTGGTGGTTGACAGCCCTGCTCTTGGCTGTTCCTGGCCAAATGGAGTCATTCTGTGGTGTGCAGAGCTTTAAACAGTGGCTGCTGCCACAGGATGAGGTTCAGCCTGTGCCCCCGTGCCGGTGAAGTAGCTTGTCTTCTGACATGTGGAACTAGGCTAGCAATGTAGCACCATGTTTGCCACAAGGAGGAAGGCCCTGGAGGCCACATCTGACTGCCAACAGCAAGTGCTGGAACAAGATCTCTTCAATGAGTAGGACTCTAAATAGCATCAAGCGTTTTTAATTCAGATTAGACACATAATTTGAAGTTGATACAGTTTATACATTTGTGTCTGGTTTGTGTCAGCATTAAATGTACTCTAGATTGTCTTTTAAAGAGCAGTACAAAGGCTAAAAGGCCATGTTACATTTTAATATAGTGTATAGAGTTTATATATTGGCTTTCTGTTTTAGTTTCACTTTGAGATGTACATCTTTGTGATGTGCAAAGGTTTGCTGGGATCCATTATATGGGCCAGTGCAGGTTAATATTTAAAGATGTTTGGAATGATTAACAATTAGATCTGAAAAGCTAAGTCTGTGCTATTTGCGTACAATGAAAATATCTGAGGAATGAAATGAAAAGGCAGGCTGTCTTGTGGTCCCCTGTTCTCTGGGTACATCACACCATTTTGGCTTTGCCTTGGTAATATAAGCCCTTGATACCTGGTCACTGTTCTTCTGTCCCCCTTACAAAGATACTGTGGCATGCTTCCAACCCCTATCCCCATTCATTTTTCACACACTTCCCCCATCCTTTCCCTTTTTGTCTCTCTTTCCCCCTTCCCCCTTCCATTCACTTCACAACTCTTGTCATTTGTGTTTATTGAACCCAACTGACTTTGATTGCCATGGTATTGCCCCAAAGGTTTTTCACTTGGGACATATTCTGCAATTTCTTTGAAATTACACTAGTCCATGTTTGTAGTCCCATCATGTTCACTGCATGATGGAATGTGAAGTGTTTCTTTGTTCTGGGTCTCCTCACGTCCATGTGTGTTCTCTCAGCCAGGGTCACGTATAGTAATATGTGGTCAGTAACACATTTATTCAGGCATTTTGTTCCTCTTTCTGTGGGCTTTTCCACAATGCAACAGTTATAGCATGTTGGAGGAAAGTCCCCATTACCAGATTTTACACTCCTATCCAAGGCCTGATCTGTCTGGCAATTTATAAGCAACTGTTCAATGAAGTGCTATCTCTGCGTGTGTGTGTGTGTGTGTGTGTGTGTGAACAGTTTCAGTTAATCTTTGACATTTTAATCACTGACATTGTTTCATACAGATCCCTTCTCATTTTTCCCTCTAGGTGGCATAAAGATGATGGTGGCATAGTGAGAAAGCTGGTCAGTCTGGCTGGTTGAGGTGTGGAGGGGACACCACAAACCACGCCAGGATTCTGACTAATAACATTTCCACTGCCCTCAGTAAATCTCCTCATCATATCCATGTCTATCTCTGGATTGTAGCTACAATTATGGTGACGCTTATCACAGAGCAGCTCCGTAAGCAGAGTTTGGAAGAGCCTTATTACAAGGCTTTTTCATTCAATGTGAATGCGGTGAGTTGGATACAAAACTGAATCTTTTAAACTGCTCTTTTTTTTCCCTTGACTCACTTAGTTTTATGGGTTCTGGTTTTGAATTTAAGTTATTATATTTCTGTTTCAGTCATTACCTACAGTAGGCTCCAGTCCCACTGTCTCGTGGAGTGCTTGTAAATCGTCACAAGGCAAGTTAATTGAAATAAGTGCAGCATTTCACGGCCTATCAGTGGGGAAATTTGTCTCATGTCTATCTTGTGGCATTTTCAGAGACCAGCTCAGCTACACACTCATCATCCACAGCCAACCTTCTGGATGATTCCTATGGACCAGATTCGCTATCGCCTCCTTCCCACTCTGGAGAACCTCTCCAGAGACCAGAGGTTTCTTTCACAGATGATGCTTTCCAAAGCTCACCTCCACCACCACCTCCAAAACGCCACTGCCGCTCCCTCTCTGTTCCAGAGGACCTGTCTCGGTGCCGCTCCACCTGGCATCCTAGTGCATCCAAGGTTTGGACCCCAGTCAAACGTGGCTGCCAAAGTGGAGGATTATCTAGTTCAGGCTCTGGAGCAAGCTCTTTGCGACTTTGTGGTCCAAGTTCCTCCTTCACCTCTTCATCCCTACACTCATCTTCTAGCCCTACCTTCTTTAGCTTAGCACTGTCCTCTGACTCCCCACTACCATGGAGCTTCCCATGGGATCCCCGTGAAAAACTGAAAGGAGCCTGTTCTGCCTCCTTTGCTACTCCTTCCTCCTGCTCCTCTTCCCCGGCCCCCCTGATTTCTCACTCAGTGCTGCAGCGCTGCTTCTCCCTCTCCCCTGTGCACATTCAGGATGCCTCTTCTGTGCTCCTGCCCCCCCAGCCCTCCCCTGCTTCTGCTCTGACATATGGCTGTTCTGGCATGGAACACCCAGCCCTGTCTACATCTCCCACTTCAGCCTGTAGTACACCATCCTCCTCTAGGCGCGACCTGCACCCAGCGCTGCCGCGATGCCACTCGCAGCCCTGTGACATGCGCAAACCTCGCTTGAAGAGGCGCCGTGACCCAGATATTTTGCCCTGCTCCAGGCCAGGCCTTGACTTCAGCAAGATGACACAGGTGAGAAATAAAATCCAATGGGCTGTCAATGTAGGTAGTTTTGTTATTTATTGTTACTTATGTTGAGATACACAGTTAATTGTATCGTCAGTAAGTAATCGGTAGACCTGGGTTCACTTGTACCCATGTTTTCTGTCTTCTGGATCTTTAGAGGGCAGTAGTAGGCCTCTGGCAGCACCCCATCCCCCACAGTTCTGGCTCAGCACAGCTAAGCTTGGCCCCCACGCCATCAGTTCATCCGTGCAGTCAGGATTGGGTTCTGGGCTGTATTTTTGGTGCGGGTAATTTTACCCAATTGGCAACAATCTCCACTCAAAGCTGGCTATGGTATGGAAACTGGCTATGATGCACAGTGTGACCCATTCATAATAAGAAAGTAAAACTAACTTACCACTTTGCCTTGATATGAGAAGAAGTTCGCAAGGATCTCCAAGCAAAATCCTCAAAGGCAGGATTAGTAGGATTTTCCTTTCTACACAAAAAGAATCCCTCTCGATCATCAATTATGACCCACTAGAAGTGTATGGAGGTGTCTGTATCTGCAGAGACCTTGCCCTCTGTCTGTATTTTCTTATTTTGCTGTGGACATCATTCGGGACGTTTCTCGTCAACCTTTGGGCAGTGGGTGTGTAGCCCCCCAGTCAATAACAGTGCGCAGGATGTGAGAGCAGGACTCTGTATAAACCTAGCAACCAGATGCCAGATCATAAGCGCTACGAGCCAGGGAGGGGAGGCCAACTTTGAATGTTTTTACAAACCGCAACTGACAAATCCTACTCATTCTGCCTTTTAAATACAGACCTTTTTTGACAATTTGTTCACTCCTCACTTATTTTGCACTAATAATTTATCACCATGACGAACCTCCAGTACACACTCATAACATAACGCATAAGCTAGAAAGTTACAGTGCATGTTGGCTTGCTGGCACTCGTACTTGCCTATACATTCTAATTTATGTGTCACGTAGTCTGTTGCATATTTAACGAGATTAAATTATATTTATATAAATAATATTTTAAATAATAGTTTCCAGAGTTAATAGTGTTTAAGTTGATCCTTTGCTTGTGTCGGTTAGGTCACATATGCCTGCCAAGCCCATTAACTCTGCTATCAGTTAATCTATACTGATGCAAAGAAACAGGCACTGCCATTCATGCAGACTTGCTGGCATTGCCAGTGATGTCATCACTGCACTATATTTTCTTTTTTACCTTTGGGTGTGGAGCCTGGAGATGTACGAAGCTGATAATTCGGCTGCATTAATGAGCATTGACAATGAGACTGGGATCCATTTAGTGAAGCATTTTGCCACATGTTAAATGCTAGAATTGTCACATGATAACATGATCAGGATGCTTCTTTCTCCTGTGTAGATTGGTAATCACGAGAGCCTAGTGTGCGGTACAGGTGGCTGCATAGTTCCAGTGTCTTCCCACACAGAGCAGCGCTCAGCCTTCTCACCTGCTGACTTCCTGGGACGAGCCAGCATTGGGCCACTAAGTGAAAGTGATAAAGAAGAAGAGGAGGAGGAGGAGGAGGAGGAGGAAGAAGATAAGAGAGAAAGGACTGTAATAGATGGAGGACAAAAGATTGTTTTTGAAAGGGACTGCACAGAACTGGACTTGAACCTTATAGAAGAGAACTGACCACTCCTTTGTGATTACTGCATTCATAACCATGTTAAGCAAACCTGTAGGCTTTGTGCGCTCTTCTGGCAGAGTCTTTGGTAAGCTGCTGCCCTCCTAAGGCATATGTCCAGAGTTCATAATCAAGAACCAAGCAATTAGAAGCTAATATCAAATTACAATGTTATGATTGTAACTCTTGAGCTAGTTCACTATTGAACAGTATGCCTGCCTATTCAACACTCCATAGGGAAATGTGCATGAGCAAATAAGCTAGTTTTCATGCACACAGAATTTGGCTAATATTTCATATTGATACAAGTCTTAACTTGCATTAATGCATCTTGATATCTTTACATATGCTCATCAAAGAACACTATATACTGGAGTAAGCAGAATGTGCTTAATATTTCCTTTAATAAGTGATTTGAATACACATTAAAAGCCAGTAGTTTAATGGGATAGAGGTAAGCATTCTTCAGTGCCCCATCAGATACTGGTGTAGTCTACTTTTGTATTTGGGTCTCTGAATTTGGACATGACTGTCTGTGAGCTGTTAAAGGTGGACATGTTGCTGCCATGTGTAGGTCAAAATATTATTTGAGTAGCCCAAACAACTTAAGAATACTGATCTATATGTAAATGCTCTCCTCCTGTAGGTTTAACAGGATACATTCCGGGATTTCACTGCAGTTCCTTTAAATCCCTCACGGACCCTAAAGACACGTCTACTTTTACAGCTGTCATTGATTTAGCTTGTCCTTTTGGAGTAACTACATCATCAAAGGGAAGCTTTTCTTGCAATGGCAGAAAGGATAGCGCTGCCTTTTGTTCACATATTCTTTTCTTTTTAGAGCTTTCTCAGTTGCTTGAACATTAACACACCTTGTCAACAACAATACTGATGATACTGTAAACTGACCATGCCTTAAGTTTAAAATACAGAGTTCTTGGTGCTCTGTAATTTATCTTGGTGGTCTTGTTTTCACAGCCAGACATTTTTGCTATCTACATTTGCGCTGATTCTGATTTTTGAACAGGTGGCACATGCACTATAATAGTGAATTGAATAACTGAATTCATACTGCAGCTGGACTCCATAGGGCACAATGAAATGTACTGTACAGTGGTTAGAGTGAGTACACACGTCGAGCCAATTCTGAGTGTATGTGAGGCGGCAGTTATGCAGATGATCTGGTGGCCTTTCAGAAATGATTTTTTGTGTTTTCAGATGGAATTATTCCTGTTGCACAATTTATGTACAAATAAAATTTAATAGTGATATTTTTTTTTCCAAAAAGTGTCTTGTCTTCTATTCAAAAACATTATCCTACTTGTAGTCAAATGCAAGAACACATTCAGGGGCCAACAGATTATTAGATTATTGTGACACCTTGTGGCTGGCTTCGGTATAATACCGATGTTGCATAGAAATACACAGTATATCGTCTATTCTGACTTAACAGCAGATATTTATGCATACACGGCTACATTTTCTGTTTGGGGAAAAATATCAATTTTCCACTAAACCCTGAAAAATTAAAATTACACTGAATTATAGCGTTGTCTAACATAGTAACAATAACCTATACTTTGAGACGGATACATGGTTGGATCTTCGAAAACATTCAACAGCGGATAAAGTTAAAGTACACCAAAAAATGTTTTAAGTTAAAGCAGGTCTGTTACACTGAAGAGTCTTACAGGTGTTTGTCAGATAAAGATTGCCGTTCCGCCGTGGAAGGTGAGGGCGCTCCTTCCAGTCCACCGATGCTTTTTCACAGACTATCTGACCCTCCCCCCTCCCCCCCCCCACCAACAAGCCACTTCCTCTTTTGTCTAATTTCATGGCGATCGGGAGAGAGGGAACATCACCGACGCACGCACACTGTCTCTGCACTCTTGAAAGAGTTTACCCGGGGTAAATAACTGACAATTTTTGCAAGATTCGGTCATTGAGTTTCAAAGTAGTCCTGCTTGAATTCAGTCATGTGGGCGATTCACATTTCCCTGTAGAATTTATCAAATTTTCAAGCTTCTGGGTCAGATATTTCACATTGTAGCGCCACTCGCTGATAACAAATCGGACGAAATGGGCTCCCCCTCCGCTTGCATCTCACACACACTCAGCGGCGCGCTGGTTAACGGCGTTGCCTAGCTAACGTTAGCAATGTTGCAAACGCCTCATAAATGTAGCTATGGAAATGTTTTTTGTTGACACACTTCACAACTTCGTGGCAGTTAAATAACACCAAATGCTGTGTATGTTCGGGAGTTAGCGGGAGAATTTGTATTTAAAATGTTAAGTTAACCACTTAAAGTCCTCAAATGTTTGTGTTTGGTCTAGCTAGTCAACATCGGCTAGCTAGCTGCCGTGCTAT
The DNA here is from genome assembly GCA_002120245.1 of Maccullochella peelii. Taxonomy (NCBI): domain Eukaryota; kingdom Metazoa; phylum Chordata; class Actinopteri; order Centrarchiformes; family Percichthyidae; genus Maccullochella; species Maccullochella peelii. The sequence continues at coordinate 133,001 of LKNJ01000861.1, forward strand.
GTATTTAGTTAGCGTTAGCTCAGATCGCGATTCAGAAGTTAAGGCAAGCTAAACTACCTCAGAAAGAGCATACTAATCATGGTAGATTTCAACTAACAAGACCTAAATAACTTTAGTATTTGCATGGAACATAAAATTATCCACCAGTCACCTTCCCCGGTTGTTCATGATAGCTGAGGAACGGCTTAGCTAGCCCCAGAAGCTAGTTAGCTAGTTAACGGTAACTTTACTGCTAACTAGGGGCTCCCGAACCATTTATATTTTCACAATTAAGTTATCGTTAAAATTAGCCCCTCGTACTGTTAACTAACGCTGGCTGGTAGCGGTAGTGTTTAACTGTTTAAATGCACTGTGTGAGAGAGTGATGTTGTTATTGCAAGCGAAAGTAAATTTGACCACAAAGTTATATTATGTTAAAACCATGAACGACATCCCTAACGGGTTAAATAGAAAAAAATAGTTAACTGTAAAAGTAAACTATCAACCATTATGAGCCATTCCTGAACGTGTGATGAGCACAAATTACCTTTATCAAAACATACTTGTGGCCAGGGGATGCACATAACACTATATTTTATTGACTGCTGTGTATGGCATCCTATAAATAATGGTAACATGGAGTTATTGTCTTCTTAACAAGCCATCTGCAGTGATAACACATGTATGACATTGTCATAATCTAAAATCTATATGCCATTTCTTTGTTTACAGTGTAAACTAAGTTGTCGACTTGACTGGCACAACGGACATTGTTCTCCAGGTGAGTGTCTGTCTACTGTCACTGAAGAAATAACCCACCAATTTCTCTTTTTCCAAAATTTGGGAGTGTTTGCTGTCCAGCCTGGGTTTTTCAAGTTCTTTGGCATCATATCCTTGTTTTAAAAGTTACACATGAATATGCTACATCTTCATGCCAGGAAAATTTGGTCACTGCTAAATCTCTCAAAAGTAAAGCTAAAACTCACAAAATTCATTGTTCACACCCAATTCTGCCCTTTTTTCCCTACAGTTTTGGTCACTTTTTCTTAAGAATATGAAGTTATTCAGGTTGTTACATATGGGAATATAAACAAGTGAATGATTGTTTTTTTTCTTCACTGACTGTTTTTCCTGTTTGTGTGCAGGTGAAACTAAGTGGACATCATTAAAGGGGGCTCCATAGCACTTGGATCTGTTCTTCTCTGTCCCAGGTTCAGACTGCTTGGTCTATGGCTCTGATGGACAAACACAAACAGGTCAAGCGGCAGAGACTTGACCGCATTTGTGAGGGTGAGATTGCATACATACTCAAACACAAAGTAAAAGTAAATAAGCAGGAGCTTGTGTTTGTGAGGTAAATTTTGTTATTTTAATATAAAGTATAAAGTAAAGTATAATGAAACTTTATTGTACCCAAGCCATCGTACCCATATAGTCAGAAAGTTAAGCCTTGTTTAAAAATAATCTTTCATACGTGATTGCAAAAGATATATGCTTTTTGTTGTGTCCATCATGTGGAAACCACAACATTTTTTGCTGCTATGTAGGCAGACCATAATGACAGTAGATTAAGCCTATTCAAACTAGTAAAATGATGAAACATTAAAAATTTGTGCATTCTTTGAAACCAGATGCAGACACTTCCATATTATTATGGAAGATGCAGACACTTCCAACAGTTTGTACAATTCTGCTATTTAATGGTTGTTTTAATATATTATCCTGGCGCACTAGGGGTATTGTGGTTTTGATGAAGTTAATTCTTTTGCTTTATGGTATTAACATACTTGTCTGCGGTGCTCTTTACCTGAAGTAATAATGTGAAGTGGTTAAAATGCTGACCCTGATTGTATTTCTTACTTCCTCTCAATGTATTTGAGAGTGGAGGAGATGTTGCTGTTTGTTAATTTATTTTTTTGTCAAATTGGTATGCAAGGAATGTACAGATGGAGACTTTGCACTGTATTTCATTTTGAAGATAACAAAAAAAACACTTTGTTGGTACAAGTATATGCAGTCATGGATAATACAGTGCAGATTTCTAGAGGAGATTGTGTTTTGAGCTGTTGTAGAGTGGCGAGCAGATGATGGAGATCAGACATAATGGTGTGCTAAAATGGAGGGAACAGTCTGGGTGAGTCTCTGGAGACGGGTGAGAGGGAGAGGACAAGGTGAAGGGTCGTGGCCACAGCTACAGGGAAACGGGCCAGCTGTCTCTTTAAAAAACGACAACAGCCCAAACCGCCCTCGGCCTCAGCCTCGGCTATTCTAATGAGGTTAGTGCTGGTTGGCTGGCCCTCAATGAAGCTGCCTGTGATTGGAGGTTGGCTATGGGGGAGGGGCTGGGCGTGGATGACAGCTGGGATCCAGCCAGCCAAGAGCAGGCTGACAGAGAGAGAGAGAGAGAGAGGGAGAAAAAAAAGAGCGATAGAGGGAGAGCAAGGCAAGAGAGAGAGAGGAAGACAGGCTCACAGACTTCATAATGCAAGGTTAGGCCCAGTGCTCATGTGTTTTCTATTTTGGCATGTGTTTTTGAAATATGTGAACTGTGGGGGGAGAAATCTATGGTTTGGGTGTGGAGCTGCTATGCGTGCGCTGTTTTACTTTTATGTTCAGCTTGTATTGGTATTGTCGCAGTGGTTAAGAAGGAACTGAATAACCGTGTGTGTGTGTGTGTGTGTCTAGCTGCGTCTGGGTGGAGTACTGCTGCTTGCTGCATTATCATCGTTCGCTGCCCCTCCCCCCTCACCTCTTACTCCTCCAACTGCGGCCAGAGGGAGAGAGAAGAGGAGGAGGGAGTGAGGGGAAAGAAAGGGAGAGGGAGGGAGAATGAATGAATCACTGAATGAATTGTATTGTGTGTGCGGCCATGCTTGCGCTTAGTAGGCCCCGGGTATGCCAGTGTCTTTTGACTCAAATTACTCTATGTGTAGGCCTACTTGTATATTTCCAGAACTACTTTTTCAGAGGGGGTCTTTGTGATTCAACCCTTTGGGTTTTTCTACATAGTAAGGGTCTCTTTGTGCTTTCAGCGTGTAGCAGTAGGCCGGTTAGCATTCTTGAGCCATCTGCAATGAATGTGAACCACACTGCTAAATGGAGTGCAGTAGATTGTACATATATATATATATATATATATATGTATGTTTCTTCTTTGCCCTTGTGTGTTTCATGCATGCATTGGGAAATGCTCAGACGTCAGATGAAGTGTTCACAAATATTTGTTTTCCGCTCTCGGCTACCAGCTCCCTTCCCTCCTCTGCAGTCTCACCATTACCTCCTGCCCTCTGTCCAAGTAAATGTTTCAGCTAGACACACTCCCCCACCCTGGGACACACACACACCTGTCACACAGCAGGGACAAGATAGAGTGTACTGGTGCATGTGTGGGGTTAGCCAAGAACTGCTGAGAAGAAGATAGAAAGAGAGAGGTGTAAAAAGCATTTGCAGATATAACTGTTAGTGTTAATTTCCTCTAATTTAACACCAATGCATTAGCAGAGATGTGGCCTTTATTTATGTCATTGATTTGTTTTTGACATTCAGCATTGCCTTTGTTGGCATAATGCTAAACGGCCATGGTGCACATGGGCCAAATGTGCAGATGTTTGCCAGCAAGGTGTGTGTGTATCTTTGTGTCTGAAGAAAGGAGAGAACCAGAAAGAAATAGGAAGGAGGGACTCTTCCAGACAGGAGAATTTAGGTCATGACTCAGACCCCCTCATGAACCCCCACCACCTCCTCTCTGAGACCTCGCAATCTTCTCCACCCCTCCCCTAGCTGCCACACTCCATCACCTCGCCCCCTCCTCTCTGTGTGTGCTCTTCTCATACAGTGGCAGGTCAAGTTCCCAGACTGAACACTTTATCAAAATTGCTCTGGTTCATTAATCTAACCTTCCCCTTGTGAGGAGTCTGAGGACCGGAGTAGAACAGAGATGGATCGATGAAAGCTGGACGGTGTATATTGGTTCCATGCATTCCTAAACAGAGCTGCAGTTCAATACCAAATAGGCCAGAATGCTGGACGCTCTCCATGCCCCATCACAGATTTAGTTACACATCACTTTTGTAACCATAGAACACTCTGTAGGAACACACACACTTACACACATCATCCTGATAGTTCCCTTAGGGTGTTGGTGGATGTGTCGGAAAAAGAAAGTCATAAAAGTCTGAGTTATTATTGTCTAAGGAAGGAGTGTGGCAGTTAGCCCTGTTCCCTTTAGCCATGTGTGCAGGGGGATTTTGTTGGGGTATGATGACTTGTATCTTGTCGGGTAGTCCAGACATGGGAAATGCAGACTGTTGAGTCACTAATCTTTAGCTTTAACCATGCTAGTTCTGAAATCCAAGCGGCTGGTAGCTGTGTACACCAAGTGCTTTGAAGTGTTCATTTGCCTATGATGTGATCTGGGTAATTTTTTTTTTTTAAAAGCATTTTTGGTCCTGGATTTGTATTGGTCATTGAATATTTAACCCCTTTTTTTATTTATTGCTCATATGCAATAACCAACATTATTTTCTTCCTGCTGGACTCAGGTATCCGACCCCCCATTCTAAACGGGCCAATGCACCCGCGGCCCCTGGTGGCCCTGCTAGACGGGCGCGACTGCACTGTGGAAATGCCCATCCTCAAAGATGTAGCCACAGTGGCCTTCTGCGATGCCCAGTCCACACAAGAGATTCATGAGAAGGTAAAGCTGACACACCCACATACACGTCCGTACTGTAATCACAATACATGAGGGCAAAACACTTAAATTCATTCTGACATAGAATGAAAGTAATTAACATCTGCACTGTACCCAAAAGCACTGCCGCCTTCTTTCTGTCCTACAGAAGTGTCTCCACCACACAGTCCGGCAATTTAGGACTAATATTGAGCCGAGCTGTGTGGCTTTAATGTCTTTGCCCATTGTTGAAGTGGTGTAATTAAAATTAAGTTAAATACAGTTTAATAAGATGAATATTCAAATGATTTATGATGCATTTGTCTTCTGTAGGTGCTAAATGAGGCAGTGGCCGCCCTGCTCTACCACACCATCACTCTGTCCAGAGATGACCTGGAAAAGTTTAAAGGCCTGCGCGTAATTGTCAGGATTGGCTCTGGCTTTGACAACGTTGACATCAAAGCAGCTGCTGATCTAGGTGAGTGGGTGTAATTTAAAAAAACATATTTTCAGAGACACGCGGTCAGCAATGAGCCAACACACACTGTTGTTAACATTTCTTTCTTCCTCTCTACCGGTCATTCAGGCATTGCTGTCTGTAACGTGCCGGCAGCCTCAGTGGAGGAGACAGCCGATACTTCGCTATGTCTGATCCTCAACCTGTACAGGCGAGTCACCTGGATGCACCAGGCCCTCAGGGAGGGAACCCGTGCCTCTAGTGTGGAGCAGATCAGGGAGGTAGCTGGCGGCGCTGCTCGCATCCGGGGAGAGACGCTGGGCATTATCGGTCTAGGTGAGTGAAGAGTATGAACGTGGGTGTCTAGATTTATTAGGGGGCATCGTAGTCAGGTATTGTTAACACTTCCTGAAATCAGAGGTGGTATTTGTCTTATTGATTTGTAATTGAACAAAAATTATTTTGGGGCATCTGTTTAATCTTAGCTTTGTCAGTTGATGGTCAGACAAACTGTATGCTGTAGGACCTGCTTGGTATTTATGCTTCAATTAAAAGCTGACAATTTCCCTCACGGGATCAGTAAAGTACATCTGTCTATCTGTCTATCTATCTGATTTCTATTTTAGTTACAACAAGGGCTTAATGACCTTAAAATTTCTCTTTGCCTTCTAGGGCGTGTTGGCCAAGCGGTGGCTCTGCGGGCTAAGGCCTTTGGTTTTGGCGTGATCTTCTATGACCCCTACCTGCCTGACGGTGTGGAGCGCTCACTGGGCCTGCAGCGCATGGCCACCCTGCAGGACCTGCTCATCCACTCTGACTGTGTATCCCTGCACTGCAGCCTCAACGAGCACAACCACCACCTCATTAATGACTTCACCATCAAACAGGTGTGTGGATGCACCCTAAATATGCAAAACACTTTTGTCTCATGTTTTCCTCCTTATTAGTAGGTTATTTTCCAACCACCTCAAATGTTGACGTGTTTAGAAACGACAGGATCTAATCAAGGTGTGCGTATGTCAGCTGTGTTGAAATACTGTAAATAGCCTGTTTGCACATCATAATTTAAAAATTAATTCACAAGGAAAATGATTTATCTGAAATTTGTCTTGCATCAATGGTTTGGAGTTCGGTTTTATCAGATTTCATAAAATCTGGATCCAGTGTTGGATCCATTTATCAAAACAGATTTAATTTTTTTATCACTTTTCCCATTTTCACTTTTTGACATTTGTACATTAATTTTTCCTCTTCCTAATACAAGGATTAGCTGTAGAATATATGCAGGAAATAATGTTAATTCTGCGATCATTCAGCCTGCATCAGCTAAGTAAATTGCTTATTTAGTACAATGACCTTGTCCTATTGTCAGCCAACTTTTTTGTTTAACAGCGTAATAGATTGAGGAGTCAAGTCTAAAATGCAGAAGCTTGAACCATCTATTAGACAAGTTGGTTAATTATTCTGCAAATGAAAATTAAGAAGCTCTAACATTACCAGCAAGAATTGGCATTCTGTTTTTATATGCAGCTTAAAATTCTGACTCAAACATTTGGCTAATAATGTTTGAGCATAATTGTCTAGACAGTCCAGAGAACTTGGCCTGAACCAAACACTGCTTCCATATTGTAGCACAGTCTGAATTTTAGATTGGAAGAATGAAAATAGAATATATTTGTGCCAAATGATTACAGTATGTACTGCTGTACAGTACTTGCTGCAGATGGAAAGTTTCAGCCTTCTCTGGCATGGCCTGTTCCCCATGGTTTAATCATACTGTTGCTAACTCTGTGATACAGATGCGTCAGGGAGCTTTCTTAGTGAACACATCAAGAGGCGGTCTGGTTGACGAGAAAGCATTGGCGCAGGCCCTGAAAGAGGGCCGGATACGAGGGGCTGCCCTAGACGTCCATGAGGCAGAACCTTTCAGGTAACCACGAGCACAAGTAACACCAATAGCTGTGCATGATAAACAACCTCGTTACTTTTCTCCCTAACAACCTTTCCCCTTCTTAACAGTTTTTCAACAGGCCCTCTGAAGGATGCCCCCAACCTGATCTGTACCCCGCACACATCCTGGTACAGTGAGCAGGCCTCCATTGAGGCTCGCGAGGAGGCAGCCAGGGAGGTTCGCCGTGCCATCACCGGTAAGACACTTTTCACTAAAGAGGACCAAGCCTGTTGTTTCACTGAAATGAATTGATTAGTATAGATGCAGTACAGACAGGAACTATACAAACTCCACTGCAAGTTGTAATATTTTCATTCTTTGAGAACTGATTTGCTGAAAACTTCATGGTGATGTGGCTGATGATCTGAGTGTGATTTATTTATTTATTGTGTATATTTGTCTGTGGCCTGAGCATTTACAGAAGAAAGTGCAGGTATAAAAGAGGCTTTAAAGATTGGTCGATGATCCCTTTCCTGACTTGATTACATTACGTGAGATACTTCGTAACAACCGCAATGGTCGTACAAAATAATGATCAAAATCAAAGTATTGTTTGTTCGTATTGATGAATTTGATCTTGATTAATTCATTAATTGTTTTGTTTTGAAAATAGTGAGAAATTACCATTATAATTTCCCAGATGAAGTAATCAAATTGCTTGTTTTGCCTGGCCAACAATGCAAAGTTCACTTTATCATATATTACTGAAAGAAGAAAAGCATCAAATATTCACATTTGAGAAGCTAGAACCAGCAAATGTTCGGCATTTATGGTTGAAAACAATGAATTGATTATCAAAATAGTTGCTGATGAATTTTTTGTTCATTGATTAATTGACCAGTCATTTCAGCTGTAGTTCATATTTGGGGGCAATATACTCTTTAAACACTCTTTTACCAGCCTTGTAATTTTTGTCAGTCTTTTTTTTTAGCTACATTATTGTACACAGAGCAACACAGAATAACAGCATGGCTGGCTATGAACCTTAGAACAAAATTGCCTTACTGCACAACTAACTGTAACTAACAAAATAAAGAAGGGTGATAGAAGCGGAGGGCAGAGTGACGCAGCACAGCGCTGCTCGTTTTTCGTTCGCCAGCTACCATGCTGAATGTTAGCAAAGTTGGCTAAAAAACTACCGGCTACAATCGTCCACTGTGATTCGCAGTTTGGCTGGAAGCCACAAAAAGAGGTCCATGGTGCACTAGGATTCTATTAGTGAACCTTGACCAGCCTGTTTATTTCATTTACTGTATGGAAATATGATGTTTCCATATCAAAGATGATGATCAAAGACACTAAAACGTGAATCTGACAGGTAAAATCTGAGACTTGACATGCAAGCTGTAATAGTTTTATGTGAGACGGACTGGTGATTCGGGTGGCTTGGGAAATTATGATTCAGATACAGCCCTATCTGAATCAGCGTTTTCGGAACAGAGGAACTTTTTCATTGTTCTAAGAACAGTGTCTGCACTTCAAGAACTGAGAACAATCGTAGTTCTTAAAACGTCATTTTGAGGGGCTGTTTTAGCTCCTACTTCAGAGTAGATACTCTCCCAGCACAAGAGGTAGCGTTGCTATATCAACCACTGGCCGGCTTACGTCACTTCAGCGTTCTTATTGGCGGTGCAAATGCAAACAGAAAAAAAGCCCTTGAAAGGTATGTAGTTCTCGGGGGAGCTCCCCAGTGGGCAGTTTCTCTCAAAGAGTCACCAGAACTGTTTTGTCTGAAAATGTTGACCACTGTTTGAGTAAGTGAGCGGTCTGTTTTCCCTCCTCTAGGGCGTATCCCTGACAGTCTGAAGAACTGTGTTAATAAGGAGTATCTGATGGCAGCATCTCAGTGGCCCAGCATCGAGGCAGCCACTGTTCACCCAGAACTTAATGGATCCGCTTACAGGTGAGAGGAGTGGATGCAGAAGATGGACAGGGATTACACATCAGGCGGGGGTTATGAGGCTCAACATGGATCTGGATGTAGTAAGAATCTTTTAAAGGTCTTTTGTTACCAGAGCAGCTATCATATGATATATTTTTTTTTTTTTTTTTTTTTGCATCTGTGTGTCAGATTTCCTCCAGGTCTGATCAGTGTTGCAGCAGCAGGGGGTCTCCCCGGAGCTGGTGCAGGGGTTGAAAGCCTGGTTACAGGAACCCTGGCGCACGGCATCGCCCCTGTCTCCCACCCCCCTCACGCCCCCTCCCCGGGGCAGCCTACTAAGGCCGAAGCCGACAGAGACATCCCCTCCGACCAATAGCCCCTCCTGCCGCCGACAGCACATTCCGTCACCTCTGGAAACCAACCCCCACCTCCACCTCCATCTCCCAGCATCAGACACAGCCCGACCCCTCCAGTACATTGTCAGCGCCAGTTTGACCCGATGTGGATCTACACAGTCTTGTTCCTCAGATCACATAACCAGCCCAGGAGTGACTTATCCACAGCTAGCCCCATCCACACCCCAAGAAAACACACATCCCTCCATCTTCGTCCTCATCTCACCCACCATCCCCTCTCCCCTTCACTCCCCCACAACGTCAGCAATAACTGTGTTCTCAAGGATTCAATGATTGGATTGGTTTATATCCTTAGTTGGCTGTTGTTTTAATGGGAAGTTGATCTGTTGTGGTTCTAGGTGTTTTTGTTTGTTTTGTAAAAAAAAAAAAAAAGCATTTCTGACATGAGGCTTTACAGTCTGCTGTCTCCTGCAGTTCCTCTGAGGCACAGAGGCAGAAAGGTTGAAGCCCTCCTTTGTACATTAATGGCTCATGTTACTGCTCTCTTCTTCTTTTCTTTTTTTCTCCCCCCTCCAACTCTCTTGTGATGGGGGTAAATGTGTACTAAAGTAAACCAGACAGACTCACAAACCATACATCCTGTCTTCCCCACCAGGCATCTAGCTACCCCTCAGCCCAGTTTGGCCTTTGGGCTCTCCCTGGCACTGTCAGCTTGCTCAGCAGAGGGATCCATAATGCTGTCAGTGTGTCTCTCAGTCTGTCAAAGTGTATTTTATCTGCTCAGCTCATTCTTCAGATAGGGATACCCAAAATCCTTTGTCACCCTTTACTGCTGTGACCGTCTAGTTGTAAGTCATCCCTGTATTCACACATGCTTTCCCCTCATGGATTGTTTTGTCATGAGATAATAGCTCAGAGCGTCATATTAGAGAGCACCTCTGCTTGAATGTCCATCTCACAGCAGCAGCCACAGTGCTATGTGTGAGGTCTTTTTCTTGCTGGAAAAACAATGGCATGCCGGAGGCCTGGCCAGCAGAGGGCCCTGTCTGATCGCTCAGAGCTGAGAGTGTTTCAGCCAAACAGACGGTCAATTGCAGGTTAGCTGTAGTAATGAAGAACATGATCACACACTGCCGACATTCAGAACACAGGATGGGTGACCCGGGATCGATTACCGCCTTATTGTTTAATAACCTCTCACTGCACCCCACCACCACCGCCACCAACTAGCACCCACCTTCCACTCCTCTCCCACTGTCATGGCCCACCCTACACATCCGCTCATGAACCAGTATGCATCCACCAATTCCTTTAAGCGTGAGGGGACAGTAGAGTTTAGATTCCCTGTAGGAGCAAGGGGACAGTGTTCTTGCATGCTGGCTTTGTTAATGACAGTGGTGTGTGTGTGTGTGTGTGTGTGTACATGCGTGTGTGTGTGTGCGTGAGGGTTTGTGTGTGTTTGTGTGTTCCCTCACCCTGTTATGATAACAAGCTATTGTCTTTCCAAAGGAATAGTCCCTAGGAGTAACTCTTTAACGCTGTTGCCCTGGTGTCAAGGGAACACCTTTCTAGTACCTCAGTAACAGATATTGAATGTACCGTGCATACCCTTTTATTTTTTGTACAGATTTTCTAGATACTTCTTTACTATTCTTTACCAGAAGGGTTGTGAAATTGTAGCAGTAATGATACAATTTTTAAAAAAACAAAAAAACATTGCCCCTTGAAATAAATTGACAAAATCTATTTAGGTTTGCTATAGGTCACAGAATACTCAGGCTTCAAAACCAACGCGCATCTCTTTGCCTTTTGATTTCCTCGTTGTGGAAAATTCAGCACAGTGCTTTCCCATTCTTAGACTTCAGACTGTAGATGATGTGTTTTTGACCTCCATCTTACTGGCTAATGAAATATAAGGAAAAAACAAAAGGTGGTCGATGTGGTCTACGAGTTTTCTTTTAATAGAACAGTAGTAGTAGGTGCAATTTTTGTTTTTGCCCCCCTTCATTGTCAGGCTGCTCTATCTATAGTGCATGTGAGGTAATTTTTTAGGGGAAGTACTGTTGGCTTAAAGAATTTGTGTCATCTTGCTGTTTCCCTCTGCTCCCCAGCCTTTTCCCCCTCAAAGTGTTTTCAGCCCGAGTTGCCATTTTTGTCGTGGTCAGTTTCAAGTGATGTACAGTTTTCCCCTCAGAGTCTATGAGAGACACGGAGCATGTCTGTGTCCTGAGATGCTAGGCTCCTCTGTCATGTGATGAGTATATATTTTTAAAAATAACCCCCATAGTTCGGATTATGAGCATAATAGTAATCTTAAATTTTGCTGTTGATGATGATTATATATATTTTTTTCAGTTCAGCAGTGCACTGTTATGAAAACCATTCTGTTTTATTGTAGGATTTCATTTTTATGGATATGCTGTCTGTGTTCTACATGTTGTACTGAAACATTTCGGAGAAAACAAAAGATCCCTCTCCTGGTGATTTTTTAATTTTATTTTTATTCTTCTTATCCCAACTGTCCTTTCCAGCTGATTTCCTCTGGGCCTTACTTCTTCTCTCCCTGTAAAAGTAGCTGTTATAGAAAGTCGCCATGGAACCACTCACTGCCTTAATACAGTTGACCACAGCAGGTGAAGTCAGGAGACACACCCAGTCGAAAAGAAAGGGGCCACAATCGAGGCCGCTGCGCAAAAAGCTCCTCACACCCCGACAGGCCTAAATCTGCAGCACCTTGCTTTTTTTTTTCAGTGATGAACGACACATAGGCTCGAGTAGACAGTTTGTTTTCGTTTCAAACACATAACTCCAATGTGAATTCTTACTGTGCATTCATAAGATGTTTTTTTTTGTCTTCTCGTTTTCAATAGTTCAAGTCAGCCGGGCAGTGTGTATGTGCGTAGGCTAACGGATAAGCACAGTTTGTATGCTCACAAAGCCGCAGCTGATATTTTACTCTCGGGTGTGAGAATGCAACCCATCTCCCCTGCCCACCACCACCACCACTCTGGGGCTCTAATAGCGTCTTTCACAGTGCTTCCAGAGTCGCAGTGGGGCTGGAAGGGGAGGGGGGGGCATAGCGGACGCTGGTTTGGTCTGTCAAAAAAAAAAGCAGAAAATTAAGAATTGGTCACTTTTTCTCTCTCAGGGTTCAAATGCACACATATCCTCCAGCAGTCACCCTCTGTCTCGTGTCCCTCCTCCCAAGTTTTCCGCCCTCAGAATGTAGAACCGCCTCCTGTTTTTTTAGAAACCGCTCTCCCCCCGTTCCCCCCTTTTGTGCACAGGTCTGAACTTTTTTTTCTGTTTTGCTTTCTTTTGGCACTGACATCTAACCATCTAACAAGGAATGAATGAGTGAATGTTTGAAAGTGACTGCGTGTAATGTTAAAATTGGGAAATGTATTTTTACAACATGTGAACGTGTTTATTTTTTCCCCACTCACTCTCATTGTGAATTGATTTTTTTTTCTTTCACCAGACTGCAAAAACAAACAACAAAAAAAACAACAAAAAAATCTCCTGTACCTAGGCTCTTAAGCTTTATTTTTGTTTTGTTTACTTTTTTATTAGAAACAATCATGTTTGTGATGATAACTTCCGATGGTAAACTCCACACCGTATTTTAATAAAATCTTGAAAATTAAAACATTTGCTCTCTTGTATTTACCTTTTTAAATAACAGTAATTCTCTTCTGATCCCCAGAATCCTGTTGTGTACTGAACCTTTAACTCTGCCTTTGGTTATTGTATTTGAAAAAGTTTCTGTGCTTGATTATAGTGGTCAGTAAATTGGTGACAATGCCATTTGCCAGTATGTCGTCCCACTGATTGCACTCAGCAGCTTCAGGACATAGAGCTGAGTTTACAGAGAGTTTGCCATAAACAAAATTGTTTACTACCACAGTCGGCTCTTTTATATGGCAACGAGGGGTTATGCACTGCCAGAATGGGCAGCTTTACAAGTGGGTAGGCTAGGTGGGGTGTTCGGGGAAGGGAGCTTCTGTGTAGACCCACAGGGCAGAGGAAGGTGGGGTATTAGCCCCAAAATTACTGCCACATGCCCATAACCAGGAGCCGGCTCTTAAAATGGAGTGAAGGGACTGAAAGCTGAAGTCCTCTCACTTGAGGCACCTCACGAGTTAGGGTGCCATGGAGTCCATTATGGCAAATATGCTCGATGGATGTGTTTATTGACTCCATGATGTTTTAATTATTTTTTTCAGCCCTATAACTGGCACTAAGCAGCGTTTTGCTTTGTCAGTATCTTCGACAAATACAGTCACAAATGAGCACTCCACCAGTTTAGCTTTGCACTCCTGTAACATTGTCAGACCCACGAACAAAATCAATGAGATATGCCTTTTTTTATTCCACACATTCTTCTTCCTTGTCAAGAGCTGGCACCTACATTACCCACGATGCAACTGGACCGCCGGCAGTTTGGTCTGAGATTCTGATATGATGCTAGTAGGAGCTTATGTAGCCTCTATCCTCAAGCAGAGATGAGGAGCGGGCTACAGACGTCTGGTAAGCTCTCTTCTTTCTAACTCCACATCCCCAGATTTTTTTCATTTTCTAACTTGTAACTGACGATGCTAAAGTGACATCATTTGAGCTATGGCAATTTATCAGACGTCACACAGCTCTCTCTGGAGCCATGAAAGGCTTTATACAACTTTTTTCACACATGCAGTAGAGCTCTCCAAGACCTGTAAACAGACTTTGATGTGTAAAATACACACTTTGGCTCATTGCTTCCTAGGTCCCGCTCAAGGTTGTGCAACAAAGTGCAGCAGAGCATCATCCACCTCACCCAGCACCATATATTAGCCCTGTCAGCCCCCATGCAGGGCAGCCACATTTTTTATTTGTTTGTTTAGTTCAGGAGGAGGGGAGGAGCTTGAAAGCCCCAGATATCATCAGATCAGGGCATACACTGGTTATACCAGTGAAATACTAGAGTACTGGTTACCATTCTGCTGCTGGGTCAGTACCTTCAGTAAACTCCCCTGTAATATGGGTCATCCTGCTTCGGTAACTTCTATTGGTTTTAGTGAGTGGGTCACAAAAAAAGAAGAAAGCAACTCAAAGTGGGTCAAGGCAAGATAATTTATCTGAGGTCCAGAGATGAGGAAATCAACAAAGTAAAATACTTTTGAGCCTTGATGGCGAGAAAGAAGAGCAGTTTGACGGATCAGGACGTGTGTGCGAGAAAGGTATTATATGTGCATGCTTGTGCATACATGTCTGTGTGATGAATTAGTCTCCAGACAGGTGACCTATCCCACTTGGAGGGATTGTACTACCAACCCCAAAGCCGAGTGAATAAATATTTGCCTTTGCTTGTCTTTGGAATGATTAAATAATATTCCAGCCACTGCATGATTCAGATATTGCATCACCGTCAGACTGCACCAGCTTTGTTTTTCTTTTTAAAAGATACTGCAGTGCATCTTTTAATTGACCAGCACTAACAACTTATTGACTTAGAATATAAGGCTGGCAATATTCTGTTTTTGTCTTATTCTCATCAAATCCCATGAAAAGACCAAAACCAACAATGAATTGGTCCTACAAACAAGTATTGACTGTGTAGCCAAAGCCTGATTTAGCTTATTCCTCTGTGCCAAAGAGCTCCACTGTTGTCCAGAGATGGTTAAAAACACATCAGTGATCCACACTGTTGCACTGGGTGACATGTTCTTTGATTACAATGAACGCATACGCTGTAGTATATTTTGAGTCAATCCCACATGCTGTATATTGTACTAGTGCTGTAAATACTCACTCGAGCACCAAATGTGTATTAATCCACAGCTCAAAATAGTCCCTAACCGACACACTATTTTATGTCCTGTTTGAGTAATGTTTGCTAAAAACTACAATGCCCAGCTATTTTAGGAAATTACTGAGCCTCAAATATATATTCGTGTTTTTAGTCATGCTAGTGGCATGGCTCTATGAATGGTGGTGTCGGTCTCTCGGTCGATTGGTCAATCAATGGTCCACCACTTTGGTCCAAACTGAAATCTCAAAAAGCTATTGGATTAATTGTGATAACTTTTGTAATCCCAGCTTTTCATCAAGCACCATCATCAGGTCCAAATTTAAATTTGTCCAATACTTTGGTTTATGACCACATACCTGCAAAACTAATGACTCTCCCATCAGCACCAGCTGTACTTTAGCTCAAAGCATCACTGTGCTTCACTACAGCCTCACAGAGCCGCTAGCATGGCTGTAGAATAGTCTTGCTAAAGATTTACGTCATCAGTATATACAAATAGGCTTTGAGCTGAGTTACACAGACACTAGAGTCATCAGAAGGTATTGAGAGATGCACTAACAAATGGTTGGTTTTGGTCTTTTCCTGGGATTTGTTGACAATAAGAAAAATACTGAATACATCAGCCATATCCCTTAAAATATCAAAAGTCGACCACACATATTATTAAACTGTATTTATTTTCCAGTAACCTTGTTCTATAATATTGGAACACAATGCACACAGTCAATATTATCCATCTGTTCCTAATGCTGCTCTTTCCTCGTGTCTATCTGTCTGTCTTACAGATCTGGAGGGTTTGTGGCGGTGAAGCTGAGACACTGGAGCTAGTATGGCCCTGGCCCAACGCTCTGTGATTAGCTCATGGTTTTCCTCTCATTGCTTCACTCACTTGGCACGCGTAACATTGACATGAGCACGTGATTGACAAGAATAAAACTTTCAGCTATCTTGGAGATTTGCGTCAGTCAGGCAACCTGCAGCCATTCTGCTGCTGTATCTGGTGTCCTAATGCTAGCCATTGTGTGTGTGTGTGCGCTGCAGAGTGTGGTTAGCTGTAAACTGTGGATGTGTGGGTTCTAGTAATCAAAATAATCATCAATCCCCTCATAGGTTTTCAGGCACGTCTGTGGGTCTAAATGTCCATTGCTGTGTGTGCCAGCGTGAGTTCACATTTTGAATGATTTTGTGTGTGCAGTGTGCACTCACATGTACACACACCTGTGTATTTGACAATGTGTCAGTGACATTTCACATTAACGTGAGTCAATCTGGATGCTGAGCTCACTGTCATTAATCAGCGGGCAGCAGCAGGGAAGTCTGGGTTTTTCCCGTAACCTACTTTCAACTGCAGAGACAGACAGATAGATGAGAGGACTGGGTAAATGTTTTGGAGATGAAGAGGGAGGAAAGAGAAGGAGAGGAATGAAAGCAAGAAACAGATGGGCAGAAGGGTGTAATTGTTTATTTGATTATGACTGCAAGACACAAAGTACAAATTGTTACCTGATCCACATCTAACCTCGCTTCTTCCTTTGTCTGCTCCTCTTCATCTCCGCTCAGGCTCAGAGGCGAGTCATACAGTGACGTGGCCGAGTCGGTTTAAAGGTCCAATGGCAGAGTTGTCTTTTGAGTCTGGCTGATGTCAGCCAGGGTGAGTTGATAGTGCTGATCTAAGGACTAGCTATGCACTATCCACATTAGATCACAAACCTTACCCATGGTGTGTATTCGGCTGACTGCTTTCTTGTGCCATAGCCATGGATAATAACCAGGAAAGTAACAAAAGTTCCTAGAGATTTCCCTCTCTCTCTCACAAATACACACAGCCTCGTTGATAAGTGAGTGGCTGGCGGCAACAGAAACCTCCCGGGTTGTCCATGTGTGTACCAGCTGTGGGAACTGGTGACCACACGCCTCTGACACACACGCACGCACACACACACACCCTGACCCAAGGGAAAGGGGGTCCTCGGCTGAGATCACAGCTGGATCTTCCACTGCACAGAAGAACTATTTGAAAGTGGGGGAAAGACAGCAACCATTTGAAAGCCTTTGATTCTCTGCAATGTCCAATCAGTAAAATAACTGCAGAAATAGAAGCCTGTGCTTCTGTTCAGATGTCTGTTATCCAGGTTGCATTTCTGTGTCTAAACCCTATTCCACATTTCTCCTTCTATTTTACTGCCATTATTCAGCAATCTACACCTCTCCAGTCTGACAGCGTGCGCTCAAGAACAAGGGTAAGAAAATACACAATGCTGAGTGGTGTATGTTAAGAGAGGCCAATGTGGTGTTGATTACTTGTCAGCAATGAGGTTGCTGAGTTTACACAGCCACTGAAAGACTAGAGAGAGAAAGACAGAGGGAGAGAAGAGAGGAATAGTGGAGGAGAGGAGTGAGGCTGTTAACTGCCTTTCCATACAAGGAGAGGTAGGGGGAGGAGAAAGCGAGAGAAAGAGAGGGTAATATGAGGAGATACAATGCAAAGGAGAAGGGAGGAGGAGAGAATTTTGGAAAGAGAGATAAAGACAGAGGATAGAGGGATAAAGGCTGATAAGGCTGCAGCAGACAGAAGGTTACGGTGGAGAGAAAGAGAGGAGAAGGAGAAGTGAGTGAGTGAGTGGAGCTGTAGCCTCACTGAGGTCCCAACTGTGTGATTCTGCTGCAGCTTCGCTCTGTCACTGACTGACTGATCCAACACAGGTAAGAACCACACTGATCACTGAGGCTCCATTCATTCTCCACACGAGAGTCTGAAAGTACACGTGCGTATGCTTTTGTTTTTCAGCCATATGAGTTCCAGTAAGCTTGTTTGTTTACCTGGAAGGAGTAGTATTTTTGAGTAAATGCATGCAGTGGCGGAAGAAATGTCCAGATCCCTTACTTAAAGTAAAATGAGCTTCACCACAGTGCAAAAAATACTCCATTACAAGTAAAAGTCACACATTCAAAATGTTGTTATTACACTGTGTGGATTATGTTATGGGATTATTAAGACTGATGCATTTTAACGTTTAAGCAGCATTTTAACGTTGCAGCAGTTCAAGGTGGAGCCAGTTTTAACTTCTTGTATACTTTTGAGTGATTTCATCTATAACAATGCATCATGTTTTAGAAATGTTTCACATGTTCTTATGCGTGGAATCTTATTCTGAAAAGTAACTACAACTATCAGTGTTGTGTGCAAAAAGCACAGTATTTTCTTCTGGCATGTAGTGGAGTATAATAGTAGTAATATAGTCAAGTATAATGGAGCATCAAATGAAAATACTCAAGTAAAGTACAAGTGCCTCAAAACTGTACTTCTAAGTAGGTAAATGCATTTTCCACCACTGAATTCATGCCATGTTTGTTCTCGTGCAAGAATACTGTGCACAGATGTCTTTTTTTGTTGCAATTGCATCTTTTGTAATGGAAGCATCTTTTGCCACTGAGTTCACACAACTTCTATAATCTATATTGATTTTTTATTTATATATTTGTACATTTGCGTAGTTGCTTCACCTTCATTGGTGCAATTTATGTACAATATACAGGTACATACATGTACTCTCCATCCTCACTGGTCTTTCTGCTGAAAATGTGGCTTTAGTTAAGTACTTCAGGCAAACCAAACCACACCCTCACTTTTCTCTCTGTCTGACCTGCTACCTACACTGTCATGATATCCCCTGCTTCTGCATGAGAAACAGTCAAGTTTCTGACCTCCTGTTGTGATGCACGCCTGGCTCAGTGTGCCTATCTGTCTGTGTTCTTCTGTGAATATGCATGAAGGTGAAATGGTATGTACAGATATGTGCACATTATACAGGAGTGTGTAAAAAGGGTAATTCAAGCCAGAGTGACGCATCTCTTTTCTCAGTACAAACAGCTGAATCCACCACGGCCCAGCAATAAAAGATTTTTGAGAAAAATCTTAGAAAAAACAGCAAATTACCTCCCCGCCATCCCCTTGTTAAAAATGAACATACCTCCCGCTGTGTGTAAAAATCTGTGCCTGGGCGTGCATACCTGCATGCCTGTGTATATGAGCTGAGCTGGATGTGTGTATTATCTCTGCATGAGTCTGCTGTAATTACACAGTGAAGGTGCCCATGGGGCAGCAGCCGCTACATTTGGCTCTGCACCACATCCCCTCATTTTACTGTGTCTTGTGCCTGACAGAAAAAAACTGCTGTGTCTGTCTATGTTGACTGATGAGAGCTTGTCTGTGGTGTGAGAGTGTAAACTTTATATCGACTGAAAATAAGCATGTGCCTCTGTATGCATCACTAAATGCCATACAGTCTATTATTATTACTGTATGTGTTTTCAGGAGCAGCAGCAGACAAAAGCTGGTAGTCGGTCTGCGTATGTGTGTGTGTGTGTTGCCTGATGAAGTTCAGTGTGTCAGTGTGGTAATTCAAGAAATGTCTCTTTAGTGTGTTACAGTGTCAGTGTGACAAGTTCAGAGGGAAGGTCAAAGGGTGTACTGAACCAAAGTCTCTGTGTAGAATATGGTCATCTGATAAATGGTTGTTATAGCAACAGCGATCATGACAGCCACTAACAGATTACCCTTACAGCCCATCAGAAACAAATTATTTTAGAAAAAAGATCATGTTCAGTGTGTGCTGTGAATTTCCAGTTAAAAATGTTGATCTGCCTTGGCTGGAATGTGTGTAAAAGAGACAGAATAACGGGTAAAACTTTGCAACAGCCTGTGACAGGACTGACCTCCTTTTCTATACTAAACATAGTGGACGGGACAGTAGCAGTTAAGATCACATACTGATGTGAAAAGCCTCCAGCTTCACAGGCGGTGAACTTCCATTAACCTGAGCACACAGAGTTCGATCACAAGTGTCAAAAACTGCTGAAAATAAATAGTATTCATTTTCCCAAAAGAACGTTACTTTTGGGCACTAGTTGCATAGTTTAGCATCTCAACCTGGAGCTTTATCTGCCTCCTGCAGAGCAGCAAAGTTACAGCCAGTGAGATGATCAGATGACTGAGCAGTGAGATCAAAGCTGGGCTCTGTGTGTCTCCATACTCGAGGTATTTTTATGGCTGGCTGTTAAACTGTGCAGTGGTTTAATATCCATTTAATGAAGACAGGGAATTGATAAAACACTCAGTGACATAAGGCTGCGGTCAGAAAAGTATCAGAGTTGGAGTTTTGCAGCTATATTGGCAGAGTAATACTATCTGACCTCTGGAAATAGACTTCAGGGACAATGTGCAGCAGGACATGAGTGTTATGTGCGTCGCTGGTGTGTGTGTGTGTGTCTGAGTTTACGTGCGTGTGTATTTGTGTGCTGGTCGACTTGCCCAAATTTAACTGTCTGCATTCTGCAGCTGCTTAGAGGTTTAGTTATAGTATAGTAACCCATAGAAACGCCACACAAGGCTGCAGCCACAAAACATCATTCTCTCTTTCTGTAACACACAAACAAAAATTTAAAACATCGGCCAGTAAACATAAATAAATGAAATAACATCAATTTTCTTTTGCAGTGCATTTTCGCCCAAAGTATCTAAAGAATTTTCTTTAAGTACGTGCGGTGAAAGTGTCCTCAGAACTGAAAATTAGACAAAGACATATCACTCGTATCATATATCACATCTTTTTTTTATAAACTGTAAAACTGTGTCACCTCTGGCTCCAAATTTATTTTGGTGGTTTTAAAACTTAAAACCACCAAGTCTGGAGTAAATTAAGATATGTGCATTCACAGATTCTCACACACACAATAGTTTGTCAGGCTGTTGTTCTGTTACTTTAATTCTGCCGCCATTAGAAACAGACAGCTGGGTTGGAGAGCAGAGATGGGATGAGAATATGGGTGTAGGAGAAGGATGGGAAGGAAGGATGTGTGTTTAGAGGTGAGGAGAGGAGAGAGGACTGGTGCTGAGAGACGACAAGTAGCATGGCATCTCCTGGAGCATCGTAAAAAAAATCCACAAACACCCACCGGCAGCAGTGTCATTATGCAAAAACTCTGAGTCTCAACTCTTACACAATGAAATGTACAGCTGAAATGTGTTTTGAGCAGTTATCACACAAGTGCCCTCCTCCCCTCTCTGCCTCTCTTAATAGAGTAAGTCTGACTCAGCAGCCGGTGGTCAGTGGATGGTCAGTAGAGCAGCAGAGTAGACAGGATCTATCCTCAGAGATGTCACCTGTGTTGTTTTGTCACCGTTTTGCCGTGTAGCCACAGATTAGCTATGGACCAACGCACACTCTGCCCCACCCAGGGAAATGGGAGGATTTTTTTTTAATGGAAGGCTCCAGGGTCAATGGGTTCAGTAAGCTTTGTTCTTAGATTATATACATGTGTTGTGATATGAGGGCAGGGACGTGGAGTTTCCCCCCTTATACTGATTTTCCAGGATTGTCTGGGTTTGGTTTCCTAAATGTTCAAGTCGAGATCCTTTCATTTGCTTGCTGATGGACTGATGGAAAATGACGTGCCAAAGTACTTCTAAGAGGCTTCTTCTTTAAAATGTGCCACACATTTTATGGTATTCAAGAAAAAACTTGAGAATAGGCGCTGCAATGTTTTACAGCCATCATTACTGGTGTTTATGCAAGGGGCCCAACTATGTGCAAAACTGATACACCTCTACAATGGATGAGGAGTACTTACACAACCATTTTTCATTTCTCCATTTCTTCCAGATGATGTCATCAGAGCACGTGACCTGCGGTTGGCTGCAGCAGCTACTCGTCGTACTTCTGAAGCTTTGCCTCACTTTTGCTGGGCCTTTGCGACCACTCAATGGGACAGAGTGCACAGCCAAGGGTCCTTCTTCCTACATCCTGGTCTTTACAGGTCACTGGAGCCCACAGGCCTTCCCCAAGCAGTATCCACTGTTCCGGCCCCCTGCACAGTGGTCCAAACTCATAGGTGAGAAAGACTACTAGGGACAAAGAAAGTGGTTATTCGAAAATCAGCTATTTCTTATGGAACATTTTACCTCTGACGCCTGATAATCCATTGAATTTTGACTATTATTTCAGACTTGCACAGCAGCGAGGAGTCAGGGGTTTTTATTTGACCTCCCTTAGTCAAAATGTACCCATGCATAGTTTTTGCGTTAAAGAGGAGACAAACCAGGGACACAGATGGTGACCACAGTGAGATGAAGTCATACTGGGTCAGACCTTGCTTCACCTAAAGACAGATTCCTTTGCTCTCCATCATGTCTCAGAGGTTCAGGGCCTCATAGTCAGCATACACATACACAAAATATGCTAATGAGCAAAGCAGCAAGAAGCAGAGGACAATAAGAAAGACAGTCTAAATGCTACCAGATGGGGTTTTTCTCTCTGTCTCTCTAACTTCTGTCCAGCCATATCTTTAATATTTCTCTATTTCTTCAACCCGATCCTACACTCCTTCCCACATTTCCGCTGGTTTACCACAGTGTTGGCGGTAAACCCTGGAGTAGAGGTTTTTGGGGCTGGTGAAGGTGGGTGATGATAGTTGGGGTGTGGTGGGGTTAAACCGCTTACCTCAGAGCCAGGAGGAGGAGAAGAAGAAGCAATTCAGGCCCAGCTATTCTGATTTTCTCCCCCAAGCCATAAAGCATAGGATGGATGGCAGATGTATGTACATGTGTGTGTATATGTGTGTGTTCTTGTGTATCGTTGTCTGTGGCAGCTGTGGCTTTGTCTGGTTTCCAGTACTCCCACTGGTGCCCTGCTGCCCTGCCAGAGGGTAATGGCCTACTTACTCCATAAAGAGACAGGCGCTGGAGATTCTGACACACCCATAATGGCTTTTAATGTCCCTGGCCAAAGGTGGACTGGGAGGGGGGCAAGGAATGGGATTTGTCACAGGAGAAGAAAAACACAAGGGCCTCAATGGGCTGACAGCCTGCTGCTAGGGGACAAAAAGTTGGAAATGGAGTTTGCCACAGCACAAAGAAATGCATAACCTGTTGAATGGTTTGGGGGCCTGCGATGGTTTTGTGTTGCTTTCTTGTGGAGACCTGGGGGCAAGGGACCAAGGACACTGCCAGAAGGAAGAGGGAATGGAGTTTGTCATGGCCAAAGAAAAAACATGAGCAATTTAGGAAGGGCAGGAAGTGGGCTTTAACATCTTGGTAGGGCTTAAACGTGATGAGTTTCAAGGTCTTGACGCTTGTGGGAAATTTGTTAAGATGGAAATGCAATTAGGTGCATAAGTAATGGCAGTTTGGGGAGAAACAAGATAGTGTGTGAAGTGTGCTGGGCAGGTTATGTGTGCGGCTCAGTGTGGCATGTGTGTTAATACATGTGTCAAGAGTGTTTAAGTATAAATACATGGTTGTGTGTGTGTGTGCCTGTGCGCAGCTCTGAAAGTGAGGTAAGGCAGAACCATCAGAGCATTTGTCAGCATGTTTCTGGCTAACCTTACTCTGCCCTTAAAACCACTGGCCCAGGTTACTGGCTCTGTGGGTTTCAATATGGAGCTCCAGAACCTGTGGTACAAACAGTTGAACCTAAATCGGTCTCTTGATTCTCAACAGATTTCATAGATAACCAGAACTAAATATGAGAATGTGAAGCAAATGGTTCTGTTGGCCAAAAGGATATGAAAAAGTATCAATAAGGGTTTTCAAAATTGTTTAAAAAAAAACAACCTTTTTGCCCACCATCTGGCTGCTGACTCCGAGATCCTGACCTATCTAATGGCAGCTCAGGCCTGTGCTGTGGTTTTATCAGTGATAGATGGACAAAAGATGTAACTATAACCTTGAAACAATGCCAAAGACATGCATGTGGGCAATTTCTTCAGAATTATCTGTTTAATTGCAGGAAGTAGGAGGCAGCCATAGAAATACATACAGGCTCCATGGTGGAAATGATCTCACCGTCTGGCTGAGGCTCTGTGGTACTTCATTGACATTGATATGCATTCCAGTGAATAAGCATCTGACTCCTGTCTTCTCCTCTTTTTTGTGTTTCTTTTCTCCCTTTAGCGGTCAGCCATAATCGCCATTTTCGGCTGTGGGAGGAGGGTGCTCCAGCCAGTGCAGGGGTGCAGAACTTCTCTGAACTCGGGGTGACGGTGGAGCTGATGAAGGTGGCCAAGGAGGCGAGGAAGAGACGCACGG
Source organism: Maccullochella peelii (assembly GCA_002120245.1). NCBI lineage: Eukaryota > Metazoa > Chordata > Actinopteri > Centrarchiformes > Percichthyidae > Maccullochella > Maccullochella peelii. The sequence goes on from LKNJ01000861.1 coordinate 157,174, forward strand.
TCGGCGCCATGTACCGAACGGCCGGCATCCCTAACGGCATCGGGCACAGCTCCACGGAGTTGCTCATGCAGCCCCGGAGCTCACTGGTAGGAACAAATAAAACTTAAGTGTGTGTGCTTCACAAAAGCACACACATGCTCAGACACAGTAAGTCACACAAACCGTCTGTTTGACTAAATCTATTCAGTCATCTGGTGACCTGGGCCTCCACATAACGTTGTCCAACGTTGACCAAACACTTAACCACTTCTTTCCACTATTCAATCAGACTATGTTTAGCCCAAGGGCTGAAGCCCTGCAGCCACAAACGCCCACATCCATCCTGCGCGGTCTGCAGCCTGTCTGCTGCCTGTCCCACTGAACTCTATGAGCTCAGGATGAGAGGCACAGGATGAAGTTTTGTAAAAGGAATAGTTTTGACAATTTGGGCAACACGTTTATTCACTTTCTTGCCGAGAGTTAGATGAGAAGACTGATACCACTCTCATGTCTGTGCGGTAAATATGAAGCTGCAGCCGGTTAGCTTAGCTTAGCATAAATACTGGAAACGGGGGGCAACAGCTAGCCTTAAAAGTTCAGTAATTAACATTCTATATCTCGTTTGTTAAATCTGTACAAAAAACAAAGCAAAAATGACAATATGCTGTGTTATGGGGGTTATGTGCAATAAAACTGTGGAAGATACCCATTTGATTTGGGAAACTCAGACTGCTGAAGCCCCATGTTTAAGGTGATAAATGTGGACTGCTGTTGGGCTGCAGGCTCAATGTCCAACTAGGGTACAACTTTGCTCATCGCTGGACTGCAGGGTACCGCTGCTGCTGAATAGTGAGTGAGTTTGGGGTCGAAGGTCATGGTTGGTTTAAATTTTTTTAGGCTTGGGCTAAATTTGGGTCCAGGGCTTAAACAAAGGCAAAGGATTTGAGGTAGGAATGAGGTATGGCACTGTGGAAAATGTGTCAGAGTTAAAACTAGAAATAATGTATTCCTTTATGTGTAAAGCACATGTAGATGATGAATGAGAGGGAAGGAGGTGAAGAGGAAGGGTGGACATTTACTGGGGTTTATAGAAATAGGTGTGTGCCTGCCTGAAAGTCTGGTGACCTACATTTGTTTAGTGGTTATTCCACTACTTGAACCCGGGAGACCTTAAAAATCATAAACAACCCTGTCGGAGGGCATCTTTGGTAAGTACTTGTCATGGACAGCAGCTTAACAGCTTGTCGTCTAGGTACATGATGTCTGTGGCTGCTTTTAAATGGGTCCGTCTGTTTTTAGATCAGTGGACAGAACAAAAAAAAAGCAGGGTATGACTCTTGTGTGTTTGTGTTGAACGTGACAATGACAGAGTGAATGATGTGAATCTGTTGACAGCTTAGTCTGTTAGTCTGCTTTTCTGTCTGTCTGTTTCTCTCGCTCACACACTCATTTATAAATCCCATCCTTTTTTTCTTCCCCACAAACCAAAACAATCATACGCAATGCCCCAAAAATCCCAAACACATATGATTCCTGTCTCCATATTCATGAGCCTCCTGCTATTGCTGTTAAATGTGTAACTCAAGACAGACAGATAAATCCAAGTAAGTACCATTCAGGATCCAACTGGCATTATTCTTAAAGATTCAGTATTTTGTAAGATCAGTGGCACCACAGAAAATGGGACAACAACAACTGAGCATTAAGGTGTTTGCGCTACTGGACTGGTTTTCTGGAGCAACTCATTCTCTCCGGGAAAGATTTGCTGTGATGGAGAAAAAGTGAGAGGGATCACGGTAGCTTTGAGTAGCTAACTGTCTGTGCTCTAGAGACACTTCCTGGCCTGTATATTGCAAACCACCATGGACTGATCAAGCCAATGATGAGGGATACCCCTGAGTAGATGTCCTTGCTGAGTGGCCCAATGAATATAACAGGACGGGGCTTCTTGGAAAAAACGCTGTTTGAGAGGAGGCTGATAAGCACAAGAAGAGGGAGGGATGTTAGCAGAGGAGGGAAGGAAGGAAGGAAGGAGGGGATCAGTGGAGGATTCTGAAACGCAACAGAGCTGCTTCAGATTTGGGTTCTGTTTCTTGCCGTGCGTCACAGGCAAGAAAACAGACCCCATGTGTCATGCTGACACTGCCTCCCCATCTTGAGTGGTCTGCTTTGCCTTGTGAACTGGTTTGATGTTTGTTCCAGCACTCTCCTATCCGGCAGCCCTCTATCCGACTCCAGGCCACCCTTTCCTAGCCATCCAAAGCTGTTCAAGCCCACCCATCCTACCCTGAGCCTTAGCAGCTCAGCCCAGGTCCTCAAATATCGGTCAGCAAGTGAGGAGGCGTTTTCAAATGTGCCGTTTTCTGGGCGTCTGCCACCTCAGTGTGTGCTGACCCCTGGGCCACTTCCTGTATGAGGTCACCAGCTCTCAGGAAACATCCATCACACAGGAGACACAGTCTAACCCTGCACAGGAAACTGAGTGGGTGCATGTATGCGCACACATGTAGACCCCAGTCCCAAGTCACCAGGTTTATAAATCCTGACATCAACAGTGTGTGTGTGTGTTTATGTGATGTTATGCTTACTGCATTTATACCAAAAGACAAGGCGCAGTATAACACAATATTACTGTGGTGGGATAATCAAATTTGCTTAAGACCAATTGATTTTTGTTTTTTTTTATTATCTTTTAATCATTTTAATTGTATGTTCTATTCCCCCACAAAGAGCTGTAGCTGTCATCCTGTCCCGTTTGGACAGTAAAGTTTGAACTAGCTGCATTTTCTCTCTCTGATTGATAGTTGTCCCTGATGGTGAAGATGATCCCCAGCCCCGACTGGTTTGTCGGTGTAGACAGCCTAAACCTTTGCGAGGGCAGCCGGTGGAAACAGGAAGTGACCATTGACCTCCAGCCTTATGATGCAGGGACAGACAGTGGATTCACTTTCTCCTCTCCCAACTTCCCCACCAGCCCTGCAGAAAACATCACAAAGGTGAGCTCTTGCGATGTTCACAAGTACAAAAAACATAATTTGTTCATACCTTGACTCATTAATTTAGTCAGTCGTGCATTATTTCCAAAAACAAAGCAAGGTGCATGGCCCTCGTCTTATTCTTATAACAGCTTAGCAGCACAGGTATGGGACGTCATTCTTAGCTGCCTCCACTTAAATTATGGCTTGGCAGCCCTCATGCCTGACCTGAGGTGATTTGAGTAAAAACGGCTTCTCTTACATAATAGACCATCCATCCTTACCCACCATGTGTTTTAAAGTGGGCTATTGTGCATTTTAACTTTTGTTGAGAACCTGCTGGCTCTCCTGGTGAATTATGCCTGACTGTTCTTTGCCGACTTGTTCAGATCACATCTCAGATGCCAAACCATCCAGCCAACTCCTTCTACTATCCACGCTTAAAGGAGCTTCCACCTATTGCCAGCATAAAGATCACTCAACAGAGCAGATCACCTGACCGTCAAACCCCAATGTCCAATCATATTCTGCCAAACTCTATCAGTCCCCAGCGCTTCTCAGGTAAGACCACAGGCCTCCCTACATCAGTGGTGCCTAAACATTTTACCTGAATGGGGGACCACAATGCTATTACATTGATTTGTATCACATCAAAGTTATGATATGGTCCCACTTCTGGGACTTTGGCCCTACACCCCCACTTAAACAGTTCTACATAACTTACAGATGTTACAAGCACATGCTAATAGAAACAGCCCTGGTTTCTGCAGAGATTTATACCTTTTTTTCTTTACTCACACATTTCTCACATCTCTTTGCCCTCGATTCAGTGACACCACTGGACTGTGAAGTATCTCTCTGGTCATCCTGGGGTTTGTGTCTGGGTCCCTGCTCCAGAGGTGGTGTCCGCCACCGCACACGTTATATCCTCTTACGGCCAGCCAACGCTGGCACCCCCTGCCCTGAGCTGGAGGAACAGGCTGAATGTGTACCACACAGCTGTATGAGAGTCCAGTAACCCACAGATACTGCCAGTATTCAACACTGGGACTCTCGTGTTATCACTGCTGGACTGAGAAATGTTGCTGCATCTTGAGCATTTCCTTGGTAATGCAAAGGATTTGAGGGTTTGTCACAGTCAAATTGTGGAAATTTAAGACTTGCTGCATTACCAGCGCTGCCCATTAGTATTAGAGTGTACATTCCTCTGGGTGTATTTTAATGGCAATAAAGGGAAATCTGAGTGTAGCAGAGCATTGGACAGTTATTAATGTTTAAGATAACACTTTGAATGTGTTCAGATAAAAAGTGATTTTTATAAATTGTCGTGGATGCAGAATAGACACACTGAGAGGAAGATACATGACAAATGTGTCCCCTCAAAGATCTGTATGAGACTTGTTATGGTTTGATCATTGTCAACAACATATGCATTTAATCTGTATGCTGAGAGCGGCACACAAGAGTAACAACCCTTCAACACACTCTTACTTGTATGCACACATGTGCACACAGACTTCTGCACACAAAGGTCCTTGCACATACTGCATACTGCATACTTTTGCAGGCACGGAGGCATTAGTTTACATAAGTAACCTATACGTGCTTGGCACATGCAGCTCTTTCAAAATAACCTTACACCCCAATTTATAAATATCACCTTTCACAAGAAACACCTTTTAGCGGACTTGATGCTCAGAGCCACTCTGAAGAAGCTGGCCTATTTTATAATGAGATGCAGGTTTTTATAGAAAGAAAAATAAATATTTGTAATTATTATCTCTTTTGATATTTTAATGTTGAGATTTTGTATATACTGTATGATGTATGGTATCTTGTATAACTCATGAATAAATATGGAGGTGTGTTTTTCAAATAGAAAATGCCTATGTTACTTTGTTCCCCTGTATGGCTTTTCAGTTGGAAAGTATTATTACGTGAAAGCAATGTCTGTATTTAAAACTCTTGTGAGACCAAAGAACAGTCTTGATTTGCACGGTTCCAGTAATACATGATGAAGTCAACTTATTTGTGTATGCCAGAGCATAATTTAACCAGAATTGACACTTCTTTATTTGTGTCCAAAGAACTCACAGCCTAAATGCAAAAATACACAGCCATAAATATCACAGTATGAAAAGCTTATGATGCCTTATATTCACCAAAATACAAGTCACAGTTCTGCATATTTACAGAGGAAAACTATATGTATTCCACAATATCTCTCTATTCTAAACTTTGATAACTCAGTGCTTCATTGTCCTGGGCTACTTTCTTTGTGGTATTTGGATGGTTAATAAATAAATGTAAATATACAGTAAACTTCTTTACTGATAGGTATTGTAAGTATTCACTCTGGCAGAACATCCCTAGAAATTCGGACTCCCCACTGCATGCAATGAAGAGTTTGTGGCGGTGTAGCACCTCCTAGTGATCACAATCAACAACAACAATACCACCACCACCACTACTACTACTACTACTAATACTAAGAATACTAATACTAATAATACTAATACTAATAACAATACTAATACTAATACTACTCCTACTACTACTAATAATAATAATAAAGAAAGATAAATGAATTATTAATTGAATTCACCAGTCTAAACTTAACATAACCAGGCCCCTAAGGTGCTCAGTGACATGGTGAAACCTGGAGAACTCTAATTCCCCCTTTAGTAAGACCCATTTGAACAGATGGTCTGCTCTGTCCAGGAGGTCAATATGTGAAACTCCCTACCACCAGAATTCAAAATGGATCACAACTGAGATCACTTTTTAATCACAGTGGAAATACAAAGAGTGGTCAAGAGTCTGGTATGGTACTTTTATTGTAGTGAAATTCTGCAGCAGAGGTGGTAAGCCACCCACATTTGGAGGCATCTCATCTCGTGATCAGTTTAGTTAGTAAAATATGGCATTTGTTTTGTGAAATAGAAATTAGAGCCAAACCATAAAAAAAATAACCATAAAATTGCCAATATATCGTCCGGAGTATATCTTATGTGTATTTTAACATCAAATTATATGGAATCATTATCAAAATATTTGGGTATGGTTATGTGTTTATGTAGCCTAAAAAATAAATTAATATCGCAAATATCAATATTGGTATTGGCCTCAGTAGGCTACTGGTTCCACTTAGACAGATATAATGTATTATTTGAGTGATTTAACTTTATATTTCTTTATTTTAGGCGAGGTTGTCCACTGCGGAAAATCCTGAAAACTAAAGCCCCCTAACAGTGCACAATGTAATCACTAGCCTGATTCCCAGGCCGGTCACTAGGGGTCGCTGTTTCCACACACTCGCGCTCTGTCTCCGCAGTGCTGCCTGTCTACGAGGAGTGCGTTTGATTGTTGCAGGGCTCAATGGCGGACAGAGCAGGGTAGTCGCGTTAGCACCGAGGACAATAACATCTTGACTGTGTGAATACCTGGCGTGACTCGGTCCGCCGCTGCGTGCCCACCGGGTGCAACGGTTGAAACAGGTTCTCTTGTGCACTAACTAATTACGAAATCGCTGCAGCTATTTCCTGCGTATCTTCTAGCATTCTTGACTTCCCATCCCGAGCGGAGAAGTTACACTGTTCATGGTGACTCACAAACCATGGGGGACTCTCTCGAATTGATAGGGAAGCGTCTGCTTTTGCTCCTCGACGAAGGCAGGTCCGCGAATGGATCCGAGCCGGAGGAGACTGCCTGGGCCCGGGACTGGCTCCGTGGGACGGTGCGGGCAGTGAGCGTGATCGGCCTCGCCGCCCCGGAGGTTAGCGGAGGAGAGGCGACGACAACAACAGCAACTGCTGCAGGGCTGACGGTCAGTGTTTACATACAAGTGATGCCGTACTGCGTAGCTAAATGCCCACCAATTAATATATAAAATGTGTGCTAGCTTACTAGCTAGCTACTTGTACCTAATTGAACTCATTCTTAACCGTCAATGTTGGTATATTTGTTGGCAGTTAACGTTAGCTCATTTATATCTTAGCAAGCCACAAGTCGCAGGCAGTGAGGCGAAGCTAAACTCAAGGCCGGGGATTTTCTGGCCTTTGCTTTGTTCGCTTTTTAAGTGCTTTTTAACAAATGACATTCAGCTCCACCAATATTAATCGTAACCTCGTAGCAATCAATTGCAAAGCACAGATGCATCCGAGCTAAGTGAACGGTCACAATATTGTAACAAAAACAGCATTAGCTTGTCAGTTCCCATCGGTAGCTAACGTTAGTCTAGTTAAAGGCCTTAGAAGTTCATATGAGGGTGAACCAGGAATTCCTTAGACTTTAATTTGGGGTCCAGATTGTTAAATCATGTTCAGACTAAAGCACACGTTTGTAATCTAATAAACTAGTGGATTAATTAAATGAATCTCCCCAAATTGTGTTTAGTCTACATTGTGCATGCCTGCTAAATTGCAGAGACGTATGAGTGAGAATTTTGTAAAATTTTGGGGTGACCTACATAAATATATATGCTTCGTAGCTAAAATTAACGCTCTTAGAATAGTACGCAGTTGTTAAAAGTTAAACATATGTATTTAGATTTACATCAACACTTGATTTATGCAGTACTTTATGTTTAATGTTCAGTTAATATAGTGATGTATCAGCATTTAGTTAAATTGAATTAAAAAACATCTAGTTGAAAAGTATGTGGAGTGAGGATTTAATGACTGAAAATTGTCCACTTTTGCTGTTGTATGATTATTACACAAGTTAAATTTAGATTTTTCAGTGAAAATAATCAATGATAGTCCTTTTAGGTTGTTGCACATGCCTTTTTTATTCGTTAGCAATGAGTAAACTTAGATTCTCTTTCTGTAAAATAAGAAGGAGCACTTTTATCTTTTGAAGAACAAGACTGGTTCTCTATTCTGAGGTGTGCATTCACCTAAATGGATATTTACTGGAGAAATGAGATCCATCAATGATGTCAACATTTCATGGGACTGGGGCTTAAATATCTTTTTTCCTTCTTCTGCCCTGTTGTTATTTTGTACCTTGACAAGATGGTCAATGCAATCATATTTGGGTCTTGGAATGTCAGGTTGTCTCCCATGTTTGTCTCCTACTCAAAACAAAATATTTTCACGATAACCAACAAAACAATGCAAGGACATGTAGGACTATGCACCTGTTAAAACGAGTTTGAAATTAATTTAATTACCTTGCTGCATACAGTATGTCAAGGGTCACCAGGGGTCGTTTCAGCTTTTGTGCTAAGAAAAAAATAAAAAAAACCTCTCCAATTTCCACTACCCTGCTGACATGTAGACTGATCTCACCAAGTCAGGGCAAATGCCAATTTTCTGATGAGCTTGTTGAATAATCAGCACGACAACTGGGATCTGTAGAAAAAAAATACAAAAACTTGTTTAGATACAAACATTTTTAAAGACATTTTGTTGGGTGGTCTGTGAAGACGATGACAGTACTGATTGTTGGCAGGAAGGTTTTACGTGTGTTTTGAATACAGCTGCGTGATAATCTAGATATATCAATATAGTTATGTAACACTAGGTGTCTTCTGAATTTTTGCTTCTCATCGTCTTTGATGACTTTCACGTAAGTTTCACCACTAGTACATTTTGATAATGGTTTTTCTCACAGGTGTTAGTGCAAAATGTCAGTACCAGAACATTTTAAATGTACAAAACTACTTTACCAGCAGATCCAGATACACATGAAACTAACTTAAGTAGAATAAAAAAACCTGCATGACAATGTCATAAAATAGAAAAACAAATGTCTGAATTTGGTCAGACTAGAGGAAAAAAACTGACCAACTCTGAAAGGCCTTTTTACAAAAAGAAAGTTTCAGCATTTTCTTCAGTTTAGACCTTTGACTCACAGTGTTTGTTTTTTTTAATGCATGCATGAATTTTTGCTCCCTGCTCAAAGTCCTGCTCCAGACCTAAACTGAGGTGAACAGATGCAGATTTGCACAAGGTGGCGCAAATTGAGGCAAAGACGTGTCCACTGTGTTGAAAATGTTTGACTAAAAGAAAATTAGCAGTTTCTCAAGTTTTATTGTTCCTCCTCATGAGTGTGCAGAAATGAGAAGGTCCTGATGGAGATAAATGAAACTGGAGTTCCTGGTAAGTTTAAAATCATTCTGTCTCAGCTGTCACATTCAGCCGCTGACTGTTATGACATCAAATGTCATGTCAGTTGGGGAACCCATCTATTGGCTGGTTGTTTCCAAAACACACAGAGCGCAAAAATGCTCCAAGTACGACCAAAATTTCACTGCAGCCGATATCTGAACACGCAGTGGTAAAGGGATGGAGCGTGACCTTGGATCAAATGAGGAGACAGACTCTTTGGCTTTCCAAAAAATCAATTTATGCTCCAGGTAAAATAATACTGTTCTGTTCCATCTCTGCACCACTCACGTACCCTGTTTGGGAGCCAATTGATAAGACTTAGTTGTGGTAAAAAATTTTAAGGTCCATAATTTAAAATAAATAAATAGATTAAATAAATTAAAAAAGCTTAATATCGTCACAATTTGTACCAAGGAATATTGTGCAAGAAAACATCGTTACAGTTAATATGGAAGTATGGCGTAAGAATATCAGGATATTTGATTCTGTCAATATTACCCAACCCTAGCTTCAAGGCTATGCAACAACCTTATGGTACTTCAAGTCCTTCAAGTGTCACAGTGAGAATTTCTGTACTGATGTGTTTATTATACCAGCCAGACACCAGTGTCACCCCGTTAATGTAGGCATCATAACTATATAAGCATAATACTTCTGTTCCGGTTGACTGTCACACTTTATAACACCTATTCTGTGTACTGTTGGTCTCTTCAACTGTCTAGACATCTATAGAAAAGTGCAGTGATATCTAATGGAGTTCAACAAGGATGTACTTTTACTCTGTCATGTTTGTCAGGGACATGTGAATGGTGGAGTGTGAAAGAAAATGGAAATCTCATATCACTCAATTTAACAGCTATTTCCACAAATCCATGGAAAGTACTGCTCCGCCAGAGGCCTGCTGCGATTGGCTGTGCGATTTATTTGGACCGTGGATTTTTAACTGCCTAGTCGTTTAAAGCTACCTGACATCAATAACAGTAGTTGCTTAAAACTAGTGCCTGGAGTAGTCATTACTTGATGAGTTGATTGACCCAAATTAAAAAGAAAAACGCATCTCTTCATTTACCTATGGTGTTATCTAGCCAAGCAGCTATTTTGGGGTTTATTTGCTCAGGTTTTGAGACAACCGTCTCCCAGGTTTCATACATTAAACAGTTGTGTGCTCAGCTTTGCAAAAAGACAACAGCAATGTGTCTTTATACAAATAATGACATTGTACTCTTGGTTATCCACAGACCTTATTGTGAACAGTTTTCATTGTTTTCTACTAAAACTTCTACTAAAACTATTCACATGGAGGTCTGTGGATTATACAGAGTACTAGGGACCCTGTTGGTGGCAGTTGATTTTGTGTTGTGGTAAACCACATGTATAGAGTGCTGTCATTATAACACAGTAAATAATAATCAATATATTTTGTATATCACTTGTATCCATATCTAATGCGTGGATTGCATGAACGGAGAAGACTGTGTTAGTTTTAGCATATAATCAGTAAAACCATAAAGTTTAAAAAAAAAAAATAAATACAGTCTGAGAAGGCCTGGTTTTACTGGAGTCAGGGAGATGTCTCAGGGATCTGGGAGATTGTGTCCGGATCCAGAGATATTGGAATCAGAGAAAACGTGCAGGAGGGGCAGGACAGATCGTCTCCAGTGAAAACTTTTGATAGCAGGACAACAGTGCTGAAGACTAAGTGTTGGTAAGGAGGTCTGGACTTCTTCACTGGCCTGGACCTGGACTTCTCTCCCCTAACAGTTGCAAATTTTTTTAATGTAAATTCTCTGCTGTGAGCACCACAAACAATAATCTATTGTTGTAATTTAGGGACGAGGCAGAAAACTCAGAGATGGATATCTCAAAACCTCAGCAGGAATTATCTGCATGGTTAGATGCCACTAGAGGCAAGTGAGAAAATAAATTGTTTTGTAACTTGACTGAACTGACCTTTTTTAAAAAAGTGCCAAAGTGTCCAAAGTTGAGAGAATCGGTGTATAGTGGGAGGAAGGACACATCAGTATCTGAAGCTTAAGCAGTTGGCTTGAAATGAAATCAGTGCCACTGCTGATGAAATAAGTATCAACTAAAGTTTCAGCTTCAGTTTTATTTCTCTCTCTCACTCACTTATTCTGTTTTTCCTTTTAACTCTAAGCAGGAGGGTACTTGGCTAGTCAGTTGTTAATCAATAACATTCCAAGAGTTGAAAGAAATCTGATTTGACTAGAAGCGGCAACTGGGGGAGTCGGGCAGGTTGTTTCTCACAGCTTTCTTTGTTAAATAAAACAGCTGCGGCCAAAAGCTTCGCTGTGTCTGTGGTGTTTTACTTTACTCAAGTCCACAAAATAATAAACCTCTGCTATCAACTTTACAACCGTGACAAATAAGAGGTGTGTGTTTAGTACGTGTGATAAAATTCAATGGTATGAATCACACACAGAGCATGAGAAGAGTCCAGCTGTTGTCAAGTTTACTTTTTAACTTTGTGTAGTTCGTTTTGATTTTGAAACTTTGGCGAAGAACTGTCATTGTTCAGTTGGATGATTTGTTGTGAATCAATGCATACCAGTTTAATTTGGTTATTTTGACACAGAAAAGAGGATGCATAACTAAAATATCTTGCATAAAGAAACAGGGTTATGCAGCGCTGGAGGGGGTGTGTTTAAGGTAATGGTGTCACATGAAATACAATCCAGGAAGTCCAGTTTGAGTAACTGATTAATTTATTTAAAGACTTATATCAGACGGCAAAACATGGTTTGTAATAGTCACAGACAGGATTTTACAACTCTGCAAACTTATCATGCCAGCAACTATTTTATCTTTCGTTGTGATGATCATGAGGTAAACTGTAAAAAAATATGGCGTTCACGTTACAAAGTAATCTACCAAGAATGTGTACTTTCATATATGTGATTGGCCAACGCAGCGTCTTGACGGATGCAGCAAAAGGGGAGCCAGGTTCAACTGCCCCCTGCGTTGTCACCCCCGCTGTGCAGACGAACTGGCTCTATTCAAATGAATGAGAGAGCTGGATTTTTTTCACACAGGACTACTGCTGGTCTGAACGCACCCTAACCCCCCAAATTGCTCTAGTGGGGCTTCTCAGGGGCCAACAGATATATTTGTGGTTGTTCTTGGCATCCCGCAGGTCTGATAGTGTGAAGCTGGGAACTGATAAGAAAGGGTAATAAGGCTCAGTGAGCACACTGAGCCTACCCTGGATAAATAAAGGTTGAATAAAAAAAAGATACCACCAGCTGAGACATTGGTAACCAACACTTAGTAATTCCAATCCATTCGTGACTAATTGCAGATTCACAAGAAGTATCATCTTCTTAATTCAAATTAAATAACACTCGAGTACATTTTGGAACCAACTGTAATAAAGGCACAAAGTGGGTCAGTATTTAGACACTAGCGGCACATTTTTCAGCCTCATGTCTGCATATGGATGTATGTAATATTAAAAACACTTTAACTACAGCAGTATAGGCTACGTATTAAATATTATTTGATTTATGCGCAAATGTTGCGTATTTTTAAGGCTGTGTCTTCCATTTTAAACAAATGAATCATCAACTTTTTCTTTTAAACTAAAGAAGCTAGACAACTAATGATTGACAGGCCTTCCTCCTGTTATTCTGCCAGAGAGATTGCTATGCTACTTCTATGCAAAATGTGAAGTGTGTTGTCCAATTCTTGCTCTAGCAGTACAGGACCTCTCTGATGTCTGATTTGCACTAAATGTGCACAACACAAAGTTGTATATTGATCATATTGTACCGGTGACACACACAAACTTATTGTAGATTGTTATAAACGGCACGGCATGAAAAGTTTACCAACAAAATGATGACATAAACAACTCTATAAATCTTCCATTTCTAGTATTCTCATTTTAATGAACCGAGTGTGAGACCAAGTATTATCACGGTTATGAAATGCGGGTTGTCTGGTACACAGGCTTTGCTTTGGGAAAGTGTCTAATGAGCTCTTGGCCACTGAAGAGGCTCTGTGTTGCTGTCTTCACTGGCAGATAGTAGCTTGTCAGTCCAATTGCAGTAATTGTGGGTTGTTGTTTTTTTAAAGAAAATGTCTGTTACTTAGAAAATGTTAACTTGCACATATTTCCACCTTGTACTGCATATTTAATTAATTTTATTTACAAGATTACTTTATTTTGTCCCTAGGGAAATTTGTCTTGGACATAAAGGCTGCCACATAAAAATACTTATGTGTGTTACTAATTAGTAACACACATAAAGTGCATAGCACAAACAAGTGCAGACATAAGTGCGTTCAAATATGTGCAACACAGCCCCTCATTTCACACCCTCCATTTGCTACAGTTACTTGAACAACAACTTAGTTGTAGTTGTCTTATATCACTTAATGGCCCTTATGTTTATGCTCTGGTTCCCTCTGTTTTTCCGCCTGCAGGTATTTGTGGAGTTCGAAAATGCTTCGCAGCGGTGTTCTTGGGTGCAGGTGTATGACGAGGGGGTGAAAGCCGTTTTGGTGGAAGACTCCATTGTTTGGGCCAATCGGAGCGATGGCGCTGGGACTACTGGAGCCCCAGCCACAGCCTGGCCTGCGTTGGTGAGTTTCAGTTGGGCAGTGGGAGTAAGCAGGACTGTCTGCGTTGTGCATACAAGTCAAGCCTTGAAATTATCTAGGCTACCTGTTGAAATAGGGAACAGGCATCAGCCCAAGGCCAACCACAGCTACCAAATAGGCTGAAACCTACGGCAGCTATGGTTGTATTCAATAACTTTAGCTTTTATTTTGAGTATTCCTTCCTGTTACTAACTAATTTTTAGTACATCACTTTCCAGAAAGTTATGTGATTAATTCAATGCAGGAAACATGCTTTTTACTCCCCTGACCCTGAAGCCTTTGCTGCTGGGGCAAGTAGAGGGCAACTTTACACCCCCTATGACAAATGCAAAATGACTCAATTTATATTTTCGCACTTGTGGCACAGGTTAGATATGTAATATGAACATGTAAACACAGAAAACAACACATGTAATCAGATATTTTAAGATGTGATTTGGGTCAAATTTGTTTGTGGAAATAAATAGGAAAGAAATTGGATAACTGCTCGTGTGACTTTGATCTCATTTTCAATCTAATTTCTAGGTCACTGAGATTCATTTGTGTCATTTGATTGAAATCAGTTAATGTGTTCATGTGGGTATTTATGAGCATAAACACAGGAATCAGACATGACTCACTTTAAAATGACTAAAACTTTGGAGACATCAAGGCCTTCAGTGCAAATGTATAATTTATAATAATAATTCTATTTAGAAAATCCAGTTATCAGCATTCTTTTGAGATGCAAAATGGTAACTTCCCTGTTTCTTCCTTTGCTGTTTAATCAAGTTAAAAGTCAAGTACTTTTCCATAAAATCAAAGAATTGCATGGTGTTCTCTTTTTCCACAGGTCTTTCGCTCCCTGGTGGACAGAGTGGGTTTAGGATCGTTGGTTCCTGTGGAGTATTTTGGAAACAAGAATTTTGAATTCCTGCCTGATAATAAAACTGTCCAGAGGTTTGAGGTGTGTAAGTTTATTTTTCAGTGTTTGTTAATCCTTTAGTAGTGTTGAGTGCTAAAATGATTTGTTTATAAACCAGTTAGTTAATTGACAGAAAACCTATTTTTATAGTGGACTAATTATTTAGGATACACTACAGGCCTTCTGGTTCAGCCTCTCAGATGTGATTTCCTTCCTATTTTCTGTTACAATAATGTTAATGATGTTAGAATAAACTTATTATATTCAACATTTTTAAAACAAAATGATAAACCAATGAAATAATAACAACAGCAACAGTTAGTTGCAGCGCTGGTCATCTTTCCAGTAATATTCTATTTCCCTGTGAAGTTTCACACGTACCGCTATCACTATTTCAGGGTATGACTATTGTGTCCTTGTGCAGGTTGAGAAAGACATAAGACACCCTTTGCTGCTGGAGCAGCCCTCCCTGCAGGCTGCCATCTCCAGCTGGCATACTGACTTTGAACTGCAGGAGATCTTCAGGAAGGGTAAGACTCAACCTTAGCCAGTTTTTATGTTGTTTTCCGTTTACTACCACCATCTGTTCTCTGGGGTGTTTTGTTTTAACAGTGTTTCCTACATAATGTTTTTATTTTGGGCACCTGCTCAAATTAGCAACCTTGGAATTTCAGTTGAAATGCTTAAACCTGGCATTTGTAATTAAATGTAGTTAAAAAGATTACAGTAAAAGCATGACAAGTGACTGTAAGTCATTGTGTTTTTGATAAATGCTGTTGATGAAACCACATAGACACAACATGCAACGGAGGGAACACATTTTTTATCAGCTGGAAATACTGATTATCCTCTAGGAGTATAGTGGTCATCTAATGCTGTAGTAGCAACTTAATAGATTGAGAGGCTTTCATGCCTTTATAATTTTCCAGCTTGTGTTCTTGTTGACTTGTTATATGAGGTGTTTCATTTAAATCTGCCAGAATGTAACTCCTACCTTTCTCGCTGTTCCTGCCCTCAGGTTCATACACTATTCAAGGACGCAGGGTTCGTGTGTACCAGCCAGAGTTTGAGGAGTGCTGGGCCGCAGGACTGGTCTCACAGCACGACCCTATCTCACACATTATGGAGATTACCTTAGATAAGGTAAATAACACTTATGTTACAAGTGGAATTGGGATGAGAATTGTATTAGATCAAAATACCAAAACAATGAAGAACCTCTTTACGACATTTAATTATGGAAACTTGCAGAAACAAATAAAAGAGGATTTAGATGGAACATCAGTCCTATGTCACCTTCAGACCGGATAAATTAGATTTGAATGACTTTATTGCCTCACTTCTTGTTTTTACTTCAGTCACTACCTTACTCCCATTAGCTTGGCTACATTTAAGAAATGGGATACAATGTTAAACAAGTTTCTCTGGAATGGGCGAAAGCCAAGAGTAAAAATGAAAGTTCTAAAATTAAGTAAATGTAGAGGTGGATTAGCGCTTCCCAGTTTGCAAAATCATTATATGGCGGCACAGATTTTAGTTGTTAGGACCAAAAATGGGAGAAAAAAATGTTAATTTGTGATTGACACTGAGCAATGGGAGGACATTTGTAGTGGGACTTAAAATAACTGCTTCACGTCATGTGGAGAGAATATGCTTGGAAGATACAGATGCAATATTTTATTACCCCAAATAAATATGCTAAATAGGATGTATCTGCATCTTCTTACATGTACAGGTACATGCAGATGGGTGGAAGTGTATTCATGTGATTACATGTTTAGATATAGATTCTCACACAGACTTGTAGTCGTGTGTGTATGTATGTATGTACAGTATAAGTACATGTAGTATCTCTCTCCTGATGCATTAATGTAAATTATTATTGGGCTTCACTGTATTGGGGGCACATCTTTATTTATTCGTTTTTCTTCTTTAAAAAAAAATTATATTTTGTCACTTTATTACAATTGTATTCGTGATGATTAGAGTTTTCATTATAGCACCTATAACAGTTAAAACATGATTAATTAGAACCCAATATGGACATTGTCAGTGAATCAGGCTTACCTTCAATCAAATCAATTAAGACTAACTATTCTTGAAATAACACTTCTGGTGTTCTTCACTTCTGGTCATGGTGTGAAAGGATGCCACTTAAATACCACTTTTTTCTGCTGTAGGGAGAAGAAAATCAGATGGTAGATCCTCGCGTGATACATGTCATGCTGACAGAGGAGGAGGTAAGGTTGTCTTATTATAACTATACTCTGTAATTGGTTGTACTGTGCTGTATATTTTGGAGGTTTTAATTGTATTAATTGAATTACTTCCTAACATTTTCCCCCTTTTTTATCTTGGCAAGAATGGGCGGCGAAGGAAGGAAAGTGAAACAATGAAGGGTGACAGTGTACGCAGACGCAGGACTGCCTCTGAAGGTGAGGATGACTTGAACTTGAAACGTTTTAAAGGAGCAGGAGATACGGGAGCTGATGGGCAAAACGAAACTCCAACAGAAGGGACTGGGATCTGGGGTGGAGACTCCGGCGAAAGAGTCAGCAGCACAACCAAAAATGGAAGCTCTTCAGAAGGAACCTTTCCTCAGGGCAGAGTGTCATCCCCCAGCACCAATTCCTCACTTCCAATGGACCAATCAAGCTCTACTCCTCCTCGTTATCCTGCCCACGTCAAAGAAAATGGTCGCTCACTCTCCACACAAGGGGCAGCGGACTCCACCACTGCGGTTTCTCACACACCCACCCCTCCTCCCCTCAAACCAGCCCCCTCTCCCTTCTCTACCACATCTTTCCCCTCACTAGGCCAGATGCCAAGCCTGGTCCCTGGAGCTCCAGCCCCCAAGGCCTCCCCATCCCCTCAGCCAGACCGAGAGGAGGCCTCCCAGTCAACTTATTCAAAAACAGCTGCTCTTGTTTCCCCGGGGCCTGTCACCATTTCTTGGTCGCATGAGAGCGGCCCTAGTGTGGCACTTTCTGCTTCTGTGGGTTTTAGTCCTAAAGCCCCCACCTGGGGAAGCCAGACTGAGGTAAGACGATCAATATGATCAGTACCGTCAATACCATTATATGATGCCGTTGTAATCACATTTTTCTTTTATTAATGTCATTTCATTTCACCACATTGTTTTGTTTCTCAGGGCTCTAAAACTGCAACCGGTTTTCGTTTGCCCCAGGCCACTGCTTCTGTATTTGGAGATGTTACCTCTCAGACCAATGGAGCTCCTACCACTACCACAACCTCCCAGGATACTCCCAGGCCCTTTGGCTTCGGCTTTGGCGGTGCAAAGAATGAGACTCAATCCCAGCAAGACCAAAACTTGTTTTTCCAGTGCATGACCCAGAATTCTGGCTCCAGCCCAGGTCTAGCTGCTGGTCAGACCCAGTCCAGGGATACCAATTACTTCACCGCAGTGTCTGAGAGCCTGAGTAAAGAGTCCCCAAGCCTTTTCAAGCCCGCAACATCCAGCGAAGGGCTGAAAAAACCTGAGCAGCCCAAAGTGCCTGAGACCCATCCGACGGGAAATGGTGTGCTCAACAAATCGTCATCTGCCTTCCAGGGCATGGGTGGCTCTGCAGGAGGAAGAGGCTCTAGTGTTGGTGGTCTGGCTGCTTCCACTGGGGCTCAAAGTACTTCTAAGAAGAGCAGTAATAATGGACCTTCTGTGGGGGGTTTGGGGCTGCAGTCTGGTTTTAATACTTCAGATAGCCACCAGAACCTTTTTCTGCAGGCCTCCAAAGAGCCCACCAATCCATTTCTGGCATATGGGGACAAAACTTCCCACACCTCCTTTGCTGGCCTCACTGGGGCAGAGCCACAGACCCTTGGTCCTGCCTCGGACAGCAAGCCAAACCTGTTCACTATGGCAGAGCCACCTAAGGGGATTCTGTCTTCCCCTTTCCCAGCACTCTCAGCAGCTGCTTCACCCAGCTCTTCCTCCTCTCCAGCACCGACCTCGTCACAGAGGTCACAGAGTGAAGGGATAAAGGAGGAGCAAGACATTGGGGAGATGCCGACATCCACCTCAGGCTGCCCCATGTTTGGAAGCACTGGCCCTGGTGGAATGGAGGAGGTCCCTGTGTCCTTTGACCAGAGCCAGTCTCAGAAGTTTACTCTGGAGGAAAGAGGCCAGTCGTCCAAACGTGACTCTGACTCCAGCAGCAACAGCGACTTGTCAGACCTGAGTGAGAATGAGGAGGGCCCAGAGAAAAGCCAGGTCCCAGGAGGACCACCACACCCTGCCAAGGATGGGGCCATGTTACAGAAAGCTAAAGTCCAAGGGGCCACTAAGGGCCGTCCACGTAACAAGCCATTTAAAGGTGAGTCTTGTCCACTCTTAAGAACCCCAGAATTGTTTGTGGTGACAAACTAAACAATAGAATTAACACCAAGTTGTCTCCTCCAGTGGGCCAGTCTGTACTAAAAGACCAGAGCAAAGTGCGTCGTTTGAAGCAGTCTGGTGAGTCCTTTCTCCAGGATGGCTCCTGCATCAATGTAGCCCCTCACTTGCACAAGTGCCGCGAGTGCCGCCTGGAGCGTTACCGTAAATATCGAACTACAGACGAAGACAGCGATGATGATGACGACCCAAATGTGTCTTGTCGTTTCTTCCACTTCAGAAGGTACATGTTTTATGCTGACACTGCTCAATGTCTTGCTTTGTGTATTTGGGTGTCACAGAGGTTATCAGAATAGAGGAAGCAATCATTTAAAACAATGATTTGTTACTGAATTAACCTTTTTTTTTCTGTGACCAGGTTGGCTTTCACTCGTAAAGGGGTACTGCGTGTGGAAGGCTTCCTGAGCCCTCAGCAGAGCGATTCCATGGCCATGGGTCTGTGGCTACCTGCACCAGCTGTCCAAGAGGGCCTTGACCTCGATACATCCAAGTACATCTTGGCCAATGTGGGAGACCAGTTCTGCCAGTTGGTCATGTCTGAGAAGGAGGCCATGATGATGGTGGAGCCTCACCGTGAGTATAAAGATATCTCACTGATCTCACCTGAGCCCATGTTTTCTTCTTTCCCTTTGCATTTGTCCTGCACTCAACCTGTGAGAAGGCTCTGTTGCGTATATAATCCTGTTTATGGTTGGCCTGTCCCTCAGAGAAAGTGGCGTGGAAACGTGCTGTGCGAGGCGTCAGAGAAATGTGTGACGTGTGTGAGACCACACTGTTCAACATCCACTGGGTGTGTCGCAAGTGTGGCTTCGGAGTGTGTCTGGACTGCTATCGGCTCCGCAGGAACAGGCCAAGGGAGGGTGAGTCAGTACGGTGACATTTAGGGAACTTTAGAGCTAATTTAACCAGTTCACTTCGGTTTTACTGCATTAACTTTTTTACGTTTCATTTAACGGCATATTTTTTATTACAAGATTAGAAACATGTTAACAAGGTTAATACTTAGTGAGCTCTTTTGAGGTTGAGTCATAAGAGTGCCATAAAAAAGAATAAATCTGGGAAAGAATAAGACAATAAATGTGGATATATAAAGACAAATAATTATTTTTCCTTTTGCTTTTGCCTTATTGCTTTTCCCATGATGCTTTTGTTTTTCCCCTTTTGCTTTTCTCTTATTGCTATTCCTTGAAGGGCCGAGCTGTCAGTCAACTGGCTTTGGTCGGGCCTTCCTGCCCAGGCGGAGTAATCAATTCATGCACACATGAATCCTGCTTTGGCGGGAGCTTTTAGCACGAACAACAGGAAGAAGACTTGACTTGGACTTGCGCATGCACAGTGTGAACGTGGTAGCAGTTTGTTTGAATCAGGGAAGGAAATATCATGGCAGAAGTGGAGCAAGAGTTGAGGAGAGGTGTCCAACAAGTCCTTTTAACACTTGCTTAGTATCTGGAGGAACATTTCAAACCAGACTAGGGGATGGTGGAAGATGACATGGAGAGTCAAATGGAGAGGCAAATGTCTGCGCTGACTAATACAGACACTGACGTACATGACATCCGTTGCCACTATTGCAGATTATGGCATGTAGGAAAAAAAGGTCTCAGCAAATTAGAAATAGACCTCTTCATGCAGATGACCAGATAATGGCCGGAACACCAGCGTACGATTTTCCGATTCAAACCACTACCACGTTTATAGCGCGCAAATCTGCATTGCGTCGTCTTCTTTGTTTTTTGGCGGTTGACATCCAGCCCTTGCATCGCGTCTACTTCCTGCGCTAAAAAGCTCCCACCAAAGCAGGATTCATGTGTGCATGAACTGATTTCTCAGCTTGGGCAGGAAGGCCCGCCTAAAGCCAGTTGATTGACAGCTTTGCCCTTCAAGGAATAGCAAAAGCAAAAGGGGAAAAACAAAAGCAATAAGGGAAAAGGGCAAAAGGAAAAATTATTTGTCTTTATATATCCACATTTATTGTGTTATTCTTTCCCAGATTTATTCTTTTTTTCTGGCACTCCTATGACTCCATAACTATGTTCTTTCCCTCAGATGTAGATGAAGGTCCGGAGGATGAGGTTTTCGCTTGGTTGAAGTGTGCCAAAGGCCAACCTCATGAGCCACAGAACCTCATGCCTACGCAGATTATACCTGGGACAGGTAACATGTAAATTTAGTTTGAATCATAAATCTATCAATCCCTACCTCACAAACACCAAGTATTATATATGATCTTATATTGGTACAATTAGAGTTGTAATGATTGATTTCATTTTTTTTTCTCCTTTAGCTCTGTACAACATAGGTGACATGGTGCACTCAGCGAGAGGCAAGTGGGGTATTAAGGCCAATTGTCCCTGTGCCAGTCGACAAACCAAGCCTCTAGTGCGCCCTAGTGCCCCCAATGGGATTTCACAGGTACTGTTGTACCACATCAACTTTTTCTTAGTTCTGCATTTTGAAAAGTGTTTAACTTGAAGGCTCTAATGTCTGTTTGTGTGTGTCTCAGCAGTCTACAACAAGCAGTGGTGGCGTCCTTGCCGCTGCAGCTTCTGGTATTGGCACTGCTCCAAAATCAGAGGGAGAAACATCAGCGATCAAAACAGAAACTACACAAATGGCAGCACCATCAGACAGTGGGGGAGGAGAAACTGTGGGCAGTACCAGTAACTCCACCAGTGGTACATCCTCCCCCTGTAACCTCACCCAGTCCTCTGCCAAGGAGTCGCGCTCATCAGGAGAAGGCAACAGCTCTGCTCTGCACTGGCTGGCAGACTTGGCCACACAGAAAGCTAAGGATGACACCAAGGGTAAGTAGAAAAGATGAAATGCTGTGTCAGTGTAATCTGAGAGCATAAAAAAAGTCCAAATCAATATTAAAGTTGAAGTTACATCACCATCTCCTTGCCATCTTCTTTCAGAATCCGGTTCACTTCGCTCCATGATGAGTCGAGACAGCCGTCCGCCCTTTGGCCTGGATTCACTCAGTGCCCTGTCAAAGCCTTCTGCTTCCAGCCCTAAGCTATTTAACAGCCTGTTACTGGGCTCCAGCATGGCCCAGTCCAAACCTGAGGGGTCCAGTCTCCGGGACCTGCTCAACTCCGGACCGGGCAAACTCCCCCAGGGCCCTGGAGAGAGTGGGGTACCATTCCCCTCTGTCTTTACCTCAGCAAGCGTACGTAGAAAGCTTTTATTATATCTTGTAATTTATAAGTCAATCAGTGTACCCTTAGTCAACTAAAAACATTTTCAACATGGTAAGAATACTAAGATTAGAATAACTGAATTGATTGCAAATTGTATTACTGCCTTTTACTGGTGGTGTAATGAACCAGATCATTCACTTGAAATTGCCAAGGCAGAAACTACTAAGAAAAATATTACTTCCAAAAAAAAAAGATGAGGCTTTTACTTAAAAGGATTCTTTAAGTTCAAGTACATAGCTGGGTAATCAAAAATGTATCTTTTGCCTGTCAGAGTGACAAGCTGAAGAGCAGCCTCCCGAACTTCCTGGATCACATCATCGCCTCAGTTGTGGAGACCAAGAAGGCAGAAGGCCGCCGGACCGGGTCCTCTGAGGGTGGCGAGCTTGGTGTGTTGGGGGGCCGCAAAGACGGAGTAATGGGCCTCAGTGTTTTGGAACCACATACCTCACACTCCTGGCTCTGTGACGGACGACTCCTCTGCTTACAAGATCCAAGCAACAGCAACAACTGGAAGATATTTAGAGAATGCTGGAAGCAGGGACAAGTAAGAACATGATGGAGCAGAAAAAGAAAGATTGCTGTTGGTGAAACATGGGTTGAAACTTTACTGCACTCTTCTGTTCTGTTGCTCTGTCTAATCTCTTCTTCTATGTGTCCAGCCTGTGTTGGTGTCAGGGATACATAAACGCCTGAAAGGTAATTTGTGGCGGCCCGATGCCTTCAGTACAGAGTTTGGAGACCAGGATGTAGACCTGGTCAACTGTAGAAACTGTGCTATCATCTCTGATGTGAAGGTGCGAGATTTCTGGGACGGCTTCCAGGTCATCTCCAGTGAGTGCCCAAACTATTTTTCCTAAATGACTCTTATTTGTTGTTTGGATTGATTGATTGATGTACATGCCACTGTGTTATTTTAGCCCGTTTCTCTCTCTGATGTGTTTTTCTGTGAATGCAGAGCGTCTGCAAGATAGTGACGGCCAGCCCATGGTGCTGAAATTAAAGGATTGGCCTCCAGGTGAAGACTTCAGGGACATGATGCCCACACGGTGAGGAACCCAGAAATATGTTGCTTCTTGTGTATTATATATTTGCTTACCAACCAAGCTACCTGCTTCATCTCCAGAGGGTTTTTGTTTTATAAATATGTAATATACTAATTATATATAATGTATATTATTTGAGGTTATATAAATGAGGTATATACACAAATAAATATATTCATATATATCTCATATGCCAAAATTAGATTAACATATTTTTAATCCCACTACAAGCCACTTGGCACACATGGAATTTGTTGTATTTATTAATGATATTTGAGACATTTCTCTTTTCCCTTTCTTAGATTGTTAAAGTTAGCATTTTCTTTGCCATCCTGCTGCTTTGATGATTTCATGTGTACTCTTCCATAAACTTGTTAAAATGTGAAATGACCACCATATTTTGTCCATGTTACTTTGAGGAATGTTTTAGAAATTCCACACGTGCCATAAATGCAAAACCATTTTTGTGAACCAGTTATTACCTTTGTAAAATATAAAAAAATGCATGAATTTGATTTTCACTTCTGGATTTTTTTGGTGAATTATTTGTAAGGTACATAACACATTCTGAATCTTAGTTGTAGATGTTGTTTTGTGCTTTTCCCAGGTTTGACGATCTGATGGATAACCTCCCCTTGCCCGAGTACACAAAAAGAGATGGTCGTCTAAACCTTGCCGCCCGTCTGCCCAACTTTTTTGTGCGTCCTGACCTTGGGCCTAAGATGTACAACGCCTATGGTGAGAAGGATTCCCTGTCAACTCAGTTCTCATCTCTTTCTCCCCCCGTCCTCCATTATATATTTGTCTTCATCTTCTCTCACTCACTCCCTCACTTATTTTCTTTCCCTCAGGTTTAATCTCATCTGAAGACAGGAAGGTGGGAACCACTAACCTCCACCTGGATGTCTCTGATGCTGTCAACGTCATGGTCTATGTTGGCATCCCTCAAGCAGAAGGGGACCAGGAACAAGGTCAGTGGACTTAAACACACACCACGTCTCTCTTTCCCTCTCCCTTTGGTCTCCCTTGTTCTCTCTCTCACTCACACCCACATTTAATAAACATCTGTTACTTGTACAGTACACCATTGAGCTTTTAAATGCTATCAAAAGCACTACTTACTCCCCAAAACACAATTTTTATTATGCAAAAATAATTTAATTACAATATTACATGCAAATTATTAGATTTTCCCCCATACCAAAACAAAGACATTTTGTAGAATATACATATGATGTAAAAGAAAGAGATAATTTCAAACACTGGATATCACTCTCTCGTCCTTCATCTAACTGATCCCTCCTGAACAATCTTTAACAATATTTTCACAGTTGTTTCCCGCACATCATGCTTTTAAAACTGTTTTAGTTGCCCCAGGCTTGATTAGCTTAGACAGGAGTCTGAAAAGACCCTTCAGTGGTCTCATTTACATTGTGGCAAAATTTCTCATTCACAGAGGCAGATATCTCTGGACGCAAAGGTCTGTAGACTTTCAGTTGTATCACTTCAGTAGCATGCCCTTCTTCTTGACTAACTCCCCGTCTTCACTCCCCCCATCCTTCTGTTATTACCTGTGAAGTAGGGGCCAGAGCACTGGGACCCATCTGTTACTTTCTACTGTGGCATGTTTTGTACATTTCTATGTAAATGCAACCTTTATTAACACCTTAAATGAATAATGGATAGCATTGAAATTTCAGTTGTTGCCTTTTGGAGATACAGACTTTCTTCTTGTGTACTGTTAGGGGTTCACTCAATGCAGCAATGTGTATTCCATGAATTGACATAGAGTTAACACAAGATTTCCTATAGTTACTACACTGGGAGTATCTTCAGTTCCTGTTAGCTTTGGGTGAGCTGTGCTCTGGTCCTTACACTGTGGGAGAAAAGTTTAAATGAAGGGCATCTAGAACTGGCATCCCTATTCCCTCGCAGGCTTCCTGTCACTTATCACAGTGACACTGACGCACACCCAACAGTATGACCATAGACAGGCTGTCCTCATACACCGGTCCCTCTTCTTCAGACCAGAGAATTTTACACGCACACCAAATAAACACACATTTTCTGATTCATCCTGGCAACTGAACTGGCTGTGAAGGAATCATCTGTGAGCGACCAGATAATAATGACGCGCACACACAGACATACACATACATTAAAGTTACCTCACTGGCATACCTGACTAAATGTATACACATGGTTAGATAGACATACTGGGAATAAATATCTTTGAGCGGGTGAAAGACAAATGTCCACTGAAGCAAAAACGTTAGTCATGATGTTTTTCACTTCGCATCTTTCTAATTAACTCTGAATAACTAAGTACTAGATTGAGAGGTCAGTATATTTTCAGGCAGTAGTGTTAGCTGCTCTGTACGATCAACCATTGGCTGTGGGTGTGAACATCGTGTCAGTAAATGTCATTGTGTAGTCCGTAACTCGTCCTTTTCTTTGCCCCAGTGGTTCTCAACTGGTCCAGCCACAGGATCCATATTTGTCTTTAATCACATCTCAAACATCATAGAATATTTGAATCAGTTTCATTGATTTCTCAAAGTTCAGTAATCAGTTCTGTAATCTACAATGCTTTCATATAAGAAACATTAATCCTGTCATGGCATGTGTATGTTTTGCCAAAGACTATATTAATAGTTTCTGTTTAAACACATGGAAATACATGAACACACACAACTGCTGCTTGGGATGTTTGTGTCATGAAAGCCACATGATGCAGCTGCAAACAGTATTTTAAGAGAAGCTCTGGAACATCCGTGCACTTCACAATAAATGTGGTTCACTTATAATGGACCTGTAATCCACTACTGGGTCATGAGCCACCAGTTGAGCAACAACTGCGCCATTTCTGTCAAACAGTACGATGGATGTACATTAATTCCGTTGTTTAAGAAGTATACTATGAAAGATGAGAAATGCAGATGTGTCTTGACAGTCCCGGACTGAGGTGTGGTACGTTAGTCAGTCATCAAACTGGAATGAAGAAAAGACACTAGTGTTAAAGTAATGTTGAAACATCAACAATCACAACTCAGAACCTCATTCATGAGGCCACTTAAAGAGGAAACTCTACTGTAGAATCTTGTAATCGTAGAGACACTGCTGATGACTCTTTGGTGCCCTGCATGTGTGCGTTGTTGTTTATGTTTGGTCCTCCAGAGGTCATGACCACCATCGAGGAGGGCGATGTGGATGAAATGACGAAGAGGAGGGTGTACGAGGCACAGGAGAAACCTGGAGCTCTCTGGCACATCTATGCTGCCAAGGACGCTGAGAAGATCAGAGAACTGCTCCGCAAGGTCAGCAGCCAGTAGATTTCTGTCTAAAATAGCATCTGATCTCTTGAGCTGCGATATCATTGGCTGTAACACATTTTACCCTCAGAAACAGGGTACAAAGACAGTGATGAATTGAATGAAAGGTGCAGTGCACTACCTATGGCCTGATGTCAGCAGACAGTCAAAAATCTGATTGTGAAAAGCCTTTCAGAAAACTCTTTATGTAGGCTAACCAGCATTATTTTAAGACTACTTACATTCTTTGAATTTAAGTTAATCTGAATCCAGATTTACCCTCCGCTACATCCTTGTATCATCAGCTGGTTTCCAACAACAACCAAAGATAATTGTGTGGTTCAGATTAAACAACGACATTATGCCATGGTTTTTCCATATCTGTGTCAGGTGGGAGAGGAGCAGGGTCAAGAGAACCCTCCAGACCACGACCCCATTCACGACCAGAGCTGGTACCTAGACCAAACGCTCCGCCGCAGGCTCTATGAAGAATATGGCGTCCAGGGGTGGGCCATTGTACAGTTCTTAGGAGATGCCGTATTTATCCCTGCTGGAGCTCCACACCAGGTCAGACATGTTGTGTTATATTGAGAAAACTTTCTATAGATATCAACTTATTTAGATATCATTAATGAATGTCCCATGATTCAAGATCCATATGTGTCTTTTCTTGTTTCATTAACATATTTGTTCATTTGCTGCTCTCCTCTCAGGTGCACAACCTGTACAGCTGTATCAAGGTGGCAGAGGACTTTGTGTCTCCTGAGCATGTGAGGCACTGTTTCAGACTGACCCAGGAGTTCAGACACCTGTCCACTACTCATACAAACCATGAAGACAAGCTACAGGTTGGTGTGCTTTTCTCTCATGAAGTTTTAGTGTTGCATTTTAATACATTCAACTAGAGATGTTCTTTGTTTAGTGTTGTATCTAAGCAGTATTCCCCAGTTTATGTAACTCTGTGTTTACATCTATAATCTGCTGGTTTGATGGACAAGAGAAATGATTAATGCAGACTAGGTTTATTAGTTGCTTAGAGAAATTAAATTAAAAAGTATGACCACATGAACGTAGCAAAATGGAATGGCAGTGCGTTCAAAACAGTCTATGAATTCTAAAATCTTCCAGACAGCACTTCTCATTATGAAAAGTAGTAAGCAGAGCCTTTTTTGTTTTCCCTGTCATGATGCTGCAAACAAATGTATGCCTGAAACGTGTACACACTGGTAGAAGAGGGCTGCAAGAGCAAAAAATAATCAATAGGATAAAAGGCTTCATCAGTTTGTGACATTAAACTGTAATTAACATCTTTATTCTTTATAATTACTCTAAAAATTTCTGTTGAAAAATGTCATAACGATTATGTCTGCTTTGGGTATTTCCAAACTCTGCATGCATCATTAAAGGAACGTTAAAATAGCCTCACGTGACAAAAAGTTTGGCTTATGGCATAACGAATAACATGAAAAGTTTCTCCAGTATGATGCAGCAATATTTTCAGTGATATTACTTTATACTGTATATTAACAGTTAGGCAAACCTGACATAAGTACTGAAAGCCAGCATTTAATGTTTGCACTCTTGTTTTTATTCTTTAATTAGACTGTTTGTGATTTCAATTATAATTTTGCCAGTTTTTGTCTTATATTTTATAGACAAAGCTGTACAAGAAGCTGCTACTATTTAGACAACATATAACATTTAATTATTTTATTTTGTAAAATGAAGAAAATTATTTTGTAGAAAAGCATGTTAATAATCCTCCAAGTAAAGTATTTAAAAAAAAGTATTGTTTAGCTATTGTAGTGAAACGTGGGTATTCTGTTTGCACCAGTATTGAAACATTTCAAACAATTCCCAGCCAGTGTGAGGTATTGTTCTGGGGCAGGAGATTGTTTCCATGTTTGTCATTGTCTTAACAGACTTTTCCTGTCGTTCTTTCTCAGGTGAAGAACATCATCTATCATGCAGTGAAGGACGCTGTTGGGACACTGAAGGCTCACGAACCTAAACTGGCACGCCCTTAGTTCCTCTCACTTAACACTGTCCCAAAACAACCAGCCTCTGATGACCACTCCACTACGTACACGCACGCACGCATGCACACACACACACACAGTACCTACATACACAAGTACAAGCTGCAGAGTGCAGAGTACAAAGATAGACTGTAGGGTTTTTTTGGGGCAGTGATGGTTTGGGGAAAGAGGACATTTGATTTGGGGAGGGATTAGACGGGGAGGGGCTAGTCAGCGCTTGATGAAGGAAGTCCTTTATCGCTGTTACACAGTACGCTCAAACTTGTCTAGTTGTTTTCCAATTTTTTTTATTTTATTTTTTTTATTAACTCTGTATTTAAGGTCAGTGTGTTTGTTCTGTTGTTTTCATTGTATATGTAAGATGTGAGAGTAAGGGAGGTAAAAGCTGACGTGCCTTTGGAGCAGAGGTTCAGCTACCATATAAGTGACTGACAAAATGTGAGTAACTTTCCTATTTTGATGACCGTGATATTATTTTTCTTCAATAGGAGCGAGGTTAACCTGTTTTTGTAGATTTTTTTTCCGTTGTTGGAGTTTTTAAAACAGCTGATTGCTTCTGCCCTTTGTGGCTGGAATGAATTTGCGAAGCAGCCAGTGAGGGGAAGCAGACCAAAGTTTTGTATTTTTTGTTTTCTTATTTCACTTTGAGTAAGAAGTCTTTTCTTTTTATACACCACAAGGTAATGATCAGGAGGACTTCAGAGAGGGCAGATTTTTTGTTTTGTTTTGGTCACCTATCTTTGTCCCATGGGCTGAATGAACTGCAGACTTCCAACAACATTGTTCAAGAATCACAATTGCAGCTGAACAGAACTACTGGCCATTAACATTGTATCAATATATATATTGATCTTAGCAGTCTGTTTGATTTTTCACAATAAAGTTTACAAAAACTACTGTTCGTTTAATGTTCATTTTTACCCACAAACCTATGTGTGTGTGTACAACCAGGCTGTCTATAAGACATGGAAAATAATTAAAATGTCTGAATTTGGGGTGCAACTAACAGTAATGACTTTTGATTATCAATTAATCTGTATATTATTTTTTTGATTAAGTCCAAAAAAGATTTACAGTTTAACATGGTAATAAAATATTAACATTTGAGGGCAAATATTTGGAATTCTTTCCTGAAACATGATATTAACAATCCCTCAATTATTAAAATAGTTGACAATTTTCTGTTGATTGACTGATTGTTTCAGCACTAGTCTGTTATCTAAATGTATTGTCCTGTGTGGTGTTGAATATGGTTAGTGTGTTCATGTTAAATTAAGATGTTGAAGTATTAAAATTGAGAAAGAAAGCAACTTTGTCAGAATGAACATTTTAATTTCTCACCTTTTCAGTGCTGAATTTGGGTTATTTCCCACTCTAATTGGCATAACAAAGGTCTTAAATAGTTTAAAATCACCATAAAACAGTCAAAGTACTGCATGGCTTTTCATTACCTGTATCTTAAACTTGTTACCAATTACTGGTGCTACATGCTTTTATATCCTGTCCTGTGTGGCCTAGCTTTCACTGCTCTTGTCTGAATTAGTAAGTAGATCACAGAAATGGGGCAGGGGAGCTTGAATGTACTGTACCCAACCAAGGAGGAGGATGCAAGCATGAATTCAGCTAGTTTAAACCAAAAAATACTGTCATATTACAAACAGAATCACTTCCAACTATTAATGTCTTTAATAATAGTCACTGTATAATAATCCCATCTGTAGCCACTTAACCATGGGCTCTCTTGCTTCTCTCTCATTATTGCCACTCATTAATTGAGCTGATTGGATCATGTGTGTGTCACTGCCAGTGCGTTGGATAGCAGGAGCAATGTGAGGCACATTTTTTAAGTTAAAACGACACGTTTTACAGCGGGACTCTGGCTCTTTAAGATCCCGTGTTCCCAGCAGTGGAAGACAGCAGAGCAGCTTGGAGCCAGAGACTGCAGCACATCCTCAGCTGCTGCTAACTCACCTGACACTCAGCACAGCGGACAGGCAGCACCGACCAGCCTCCTGGTTCACATCACAACGCACCGCGTCCTGGAGGGGAATGGGGGGCACCTAGCCCGCTAGCTAACTAACTAGATTTCCTAGAAGCGGTGAAGGCTCACGGCCGGCGGTCCAGCACGATGGTATCCTGGATTATTTCGAGGGTAGTAGTGTGAGTATGGGCTGGGCTGTTGTTGTGTTTAAACGTTAGCCAGATCAGCGGCTCCTCCATTCATCAGCTGTCTGATGCTGAAGGCTGCGACGCGCCAACTAGCTTGGCTTGTGTGCTCTGTCATCCATTTTCTGTCCGTATATAGTTACATTTCATTAATGTAGACAAAAACTGTGGGTAATCTGTTGTTTAGGCACTGAGCTAAGCAATTGTGTCTACTAACCGTTACAGCCGTTGCTCCGTTTCTTTAATGAATGCAATGATGCAGTAACAATCTGCATCCAGCGCTTGCTAGCCGCTGCTAGCTAACGTATGCTGGCTAGCCATTAAGTGTAACCACCTGACAGATAATGTGTTGGCAGGGAAATGAGCTGTTAGCTGGCCACATTATTCAAGTGAGACCTACTTAATATGCCAGCCTCGCAAGTAAACAGACTCCAAACTGCCTGCCATGGCTTTTTAAAACATCTAAGCCTATTGCTGATCTGTAGACTGAGGATCTCGGCACCATATGGTGAACCATGAGTTGGTAAAATGTGATTGCAAGGCTAAGCATAGCAGCCCAGGCAGGGATGTGGGTCTATCCATCCATCCATCCATCCATCCATCCATCCATACAGGACTAAACCTATGTTCAGAAACTTCAGATCAATGTGAATTTTCAGTAATATATAATATGCCTTGCTGTGATCAGATGGGCAGTATCAGAATTTAAGGCCTGGGCTCCACCTGTACACACCACATCCCGACACTGTGGATGACTCAACTAAAGCCATCATCCTGATCCCTTATGTAGACACTTTTACAACACTGCATTCATGTTGTCTTATGTGAATTGACTGCTCTGAGTTTTTAAGCAGGATATTCTGTCGTCTGACCACTGGACGTACCTATCTGTCGACAATGCTGTTAATTTCTTGAGGATTTAACCAGGCTGTATTTGAGCTTGGTAGTGTAATCCTCAAACAGAACTATAGTTGTGTCTTTGAAAGGCCCAGGGGTAGAGATGTTATTTACGTTGCATCCCTATAAATATTCTGCCCGCCTGTATTACGTAAGTAGAGGGTAACATTGGCAAACAGTTACTTTTGGTGGCTTCCAGCTGGCTCTTCCGCTTCACTGCACCTCAGGTAGTCATGCGTCGATGGGAGACAAGCAATGTGACTGCTGGAAGTGTATAATAATGGCTGCTGCACATCTAACAGAAGATCAATCATTTCTCATTTTTAATCTGTGCTTTAAACATGCAGCTGTCCCTTTTGTTTTTCTTGAAAGGGTAATCAGACAGTGGTTTGTTTTTTTTTAAAAAAACCCAAAAAAAAACCACTGAAAGCAGGTGAATAAGCAGCGTACCTGAATCACATGGAGACTCAGCGAGAGGACAGGATGCCCTCAAACTCAGAGAAGTGAACCTGAGAAGTGGACACAGAGAGGCACAAGGCATCTGCTGAGGGAGTCTACTGGCTTAGAGGCCTGCTACAAGTCGCCTCAGCTTACTGTACAAAGCTGAGAGGCTGCACACATGACTGGGCAGCTCAGACACATACTGGGACAGAAGACCTACTTAAATGCTGAGGAAAAACAGTAGATATGCTCAGGCTGCCACCAACTGGGAGCACAAGGCTCACTGTGAAAAACATTCAATCCTTAGTTGAGATGAAGTATTATAAGTCAAAATCAGTGGTTTACACTGTAAGCATACAGACAAACTAGTGACTTTCTGAACTGTATTCCCCTCACTCAGCATTTAGCATCCTGCGACATCAGCACAAATCACCACAGTGGCACAGGGTGCCACCAAATGCACATCAAAAACACGGCTCTGTGTGCTTAGTGTCCCAATCTGCACGTTGGCCTAACACGTGGTGACCCACCCCTGGCAGACTTCTGCGTGTTTTTCCACTTTGTCTCGCTTGTGTGTTTTTCCACTTTGTCTTCCTGATTCCATGATCTCCATTATATTTGTTGTATCAGGCCAGTGTGTTTTGACAAGCCACTGCCCATCAGCTCTCTACTGTGGCATCACCATTCAGATCAAAATCACATAGAGACTGACTTTTCTTAAATATAAATAGCCCAATAATACAGAAATCTGCTTGTCCCCCCTCTTCTGACCCGGGCTTCTCTGCTTTTTGCAGCCTCGCCTTTGGGACGCTCTATCCAGCATACTCCTCATACAAGGCTGTCAAAACGAAGAATGTGAAGGAATATGTGAGTATCACCTCTGGTTACTAAATCACAGCAGACTGTGTATTGACTGCTGTCTGCTCTGTTTTACTTTTGTTTGCTGTTTATTTTTCTGATGTTTTAAATGCAATGAGAAGGAATGCAATACAAAGCCTACAGATAAAATTTAGGCCAGGCACACCCTTGACATTGTTTAAACAAAGGACACACATTAATTACCTGGAGTTATTTCTGTTTTGATGTTGGCAGTACTGACGATTCTGTTTCTTTGAGCGCTCGTTACCAAAATATCATGGATTGTTTGATAATGATCAGAGTCTCCCAGACAAGGTCAGAAGCATGGCAGCTAATTGGGGCACACCAACATTCATGACACTGGGTCACTGAGACACCATAATGACTCTAAAAAACAAAATAATACCTCTCCATCTCAATCCTAATTGTTTTTTTATTCTACATGGACACAACCACATTTTGTTTGTGTAGAATAAAGGAAGACAGCAGTGTCTTCATCTGTTTGAGCAGATAATTTTTATCCAACGCCTGCAAAGAATATATGAATGTGCATGCACCTCCTAATGATTGCATAACAGCCTGCCACCCTGCAGATTATGAATACTCGTCGTCTGCATCATCTAGTGCAGTTGTTCCCAACCTAGTGGTCGCAAAATGAATGCGATGGGTCACAAGATGATTTACTGGATAGGAAAGAATTTTTAAAAAAAACAACAACAAAAAAAAAACATTTCTTCAAGAGAAAATTCTGTTTATTCTGACTTAGAAAAGCCAGAACAAATAAACTTTGTTTTAAGAGGAAAAAAACCTGAAGTTTGGGATCTGGTGGCATTATATTTATAAAAAAAAATCAGGGAGAATATCTAAGTAACACAGCAAAGTGGTAATGAGTTTAAGACGGAATAACCAGTGTTGCCAGTGGGAACCAGGATACAAAGCAGTAGATTCCCATTCTGTCTTTGGCTCAGAGTCAGGGTCCTCCCTGCTTACCTCATCACTGCAAGGGATGGGGGGGGGTGTCCAGGAGGCAGCAGAGGAGGAGGAGATGGCAGCACTCTGGCCCTCCGCCTAGATTTGCACTGGAGAACAGCCTCTTCTTGGCAGATTACCATGGCAACCCCCCCTCTCAATCGCTGCTCAAGCAGACAGCCACAGAAGGAGCTAACGAGGGAAGGGGGGTGGGGTGTGTGTGTGGTGGGGGAGTGGAGGACGCCATTTTTAGAACCAATGTTTTCATTCCCCTCTCCTCTTGTTTGGCTCATTTCTAATCAGTTGAGTGATTCAGCATTATGTGTGTTTATATGGCTGCATGCCTGTGGCCTTTTCATGTCTTTAAACATGCCATTACCATGCAGGGCTTTTGATAATGTATTTCCACTAAACCTATGGCGTTTGGTATTATTTCCTAAGCCTCTAAGTGCCTAGTTTATAGCATTTCATTTAGTTTAGACGATGCCCTACATTTCCTTTGTCTCCGGGACTTTAACCATGCATACGGATGTGATCCGACAGGACTGAAACATATGCTGCATTTCTGCATTGGCATGTCTGTTTAGCTCCACGTGTCTCAGCACGTGCGCACTGGTTGATGTGGGTTTTCATGTGCTACTTTTGTGATGATCTTCTCTGCTCACCTCTGTGTGTGTGTGTGTGTGTGTGTGTGTCCAGGTGAAGTGGATGATGTACTGGATAGTATTTGCATTGTTCACTACAGCAGAGACGGCCACAGATCTGCTCCTATCATGGTGAGTCAGGAGCTGCTCATGACCACGACTCTCGTGCCCAACTAGTAATAAATAAACGGTTTATATAATATCAATAGAAGCATTGATGTGTGTATCTAGTGCTAAATGTTCTTGATATTTTTAGTACAATGATCACTTATTAAAGTACCTTGTTTTGACTTTAGCATCATAAAATGCAACTCAATTATTCAGCCTTTTTATATATGGGATCAGTTGTTCAGCTTCTCTAATTGTGTCTTTCTCTTCATAACTCCTCAAAGCTTTTTTGTTTTCTTTTTCTTTCTCCTGATGCTATAACTCTTTGTTTCATTACTCAGGTTTCCATTTTACTTTGAGCTAAAGATTGCCTTTGTGATCTGGCTCCTGTCCCCATACACCAAGGGCTCCAGTGTCCTCTACCGCAAGTTTGTCCACCCAACCCTCTCCAACAAGGAGAAGGTAGGAACACGACCTTTTTAATTAATTAAATCCGTCTCACATGTAAACTGGTCTGCACGTCCACATTAAAATATTCCGATTTTTTTCCTTTTCTTCTTTGTGCCGATTGCTGACATTGTTGTCTCTCTCTCTCTTCCCCTTCAACTGTCGTCCTGTGCTATAGGAGATAGATGAGTACATCGCACAGGCCAAAGACAGGAGTTATGAGACCATGATGAGGTTTGGAAAGAGGGGTCTCAACCTGGCTGCTAATGCTGCTGTCACCGCAGCCAGCAAGGTGAGTTGTATGCTCTGATTAAGTCAGATGCTATTATGATTTAATAATGCACATTATAATCTAATCTAATATTGTCATTGTAGATTGTGTCTTTAGCCCTGTTCAGACTTACTGTCTTTGATCCAGATCTGTACAGATTGTGTCTGAATCCAGTTCACCACTGAATGTGTTTCAAATGCTTCTCAAGTGACCACAGGGATCACGTTTTGCTTCTCTAATCACACGTGGTTTTTATCAGTGGGAAACTTTGAACCACTAATAAAAACCTCAGCAGCCTTGAGGTGAGACCTGAAGGTGCAATAAATTGTTCTTGATCTGACGTTGACATTCCAGCAGAGATTTAATGTTTGATGCACAATACTGACTTTACTTTGTGCATAAGGTAGAGACTGGGCAAAAGATTTTCAAGGCAGTTGCTTTTTATTTATTGATGATACTAGGGATGCAACTAATGGCTATTTCCATTAGTGATGAATCTGTCGATTATTTTTATCTATTTGAATAAAGGTAACGTCATCAAATGGCTTTTTGTTTGACTGACCAACAGTCCAAAACCCAAATATATTCAAATTACAATGATATGAAACTGAGAAAACCCGCAAATCGTCATGTAAAAGTTAACTAATGGATTAATGGACTAATCATTGCAGCTCTAGATGATACAATCAGGGAAGTTCCATGCCCATTCAAGTGGTGGAAAAGCTTAAATGGCCAGTAACATAAAATTGTTTGTACAAAAAATAAATAGGACATTTATGTTCAGAACCCTGGCTGTTCAGTGTAATTGCCAAATATTTCTGTCCCACTCTTGTCAGCTTTACGTAGATAAAATGAGTCAGTGTTTCACCAAACATGCGAATTGGCAAATTTAAAAAAAATGGATTTTTGGATGACCTATTTCCTGTAAAGACGTGAGTGATGCCGAGGTAATGGACGGATATTCTCATGCTGTCGCACATCTGACGTGTCTGTGTTTGGTTCTGCTGTGATGCCCAGGGGCAGGGCGTGCTGTCAGACAAGCTGCGGAGTTTCAGCATGCAGGACTTGACTCTCATCAACACTGACGATGAGCTGGCTCTTCACACTTCAGACGCTCGCATGAGACGGGCCCCAATGGATGAGATGAGCTCAGGGGCCAGCACGCTGCCCCGGGCCAAGAGCACCGCTGCACGGCAGAGTAAGGCCTCACAGCACACACAACCCACACTGCTTCATTAGCGGCTTCAGGTGGAGAAGCATGGAATCGCACACATCTACATAAATACATACCTGTGTCCAGTTTGTAGATTGGGCCGGAGTTTAACTCGGAGGACGTCCTTCATTTAACTTTTATCAGAGCAGGACTGGGGCTAGTTGTGCCAAGTGGAGTCGTGTGATTTAAAGCACTGCAGGATGGCAGGGGAAGAGGAGTAGATGCTAGGAAGTGTCGAGTGAGGGGATGGAGGGGTGAAAGCATGTGATTCCAGTGGGAGGAGAGGCTTAGAAGGAGGACCTTTGTGTCTCACTGCACTGCCGGCTGGCTGGCTGTGTGGGCCCGACAAGCTATGAACTGAATACAGAGAGAGACACAGAGATGGTGAAACAATGAACGAACAGGGTGAAGTGGCACATTTTCATTTGTACTAACACAGAAACCATGTGTAACTTCAAAAACTCTTTCACTTCAAGGTTTTGTTCCATCTTTCTTTCAGACAGCTGGAGTTGAAATAAAATCTCCAGGGTGGTTTGTGCATTGATGTTCCTTTTTTTTTTAATAACCACTGGGAACAATACAGTATATAGTGAAGAGAATCAAACCTCATTTGCATTTTAATGCTGGTTATAAAGTAAAATCACCGTTCAGAGGCGATGAAATGCAGAAATATGGCTAGCAAATAATGGCTTCTGACAGAGATAGATTTGGCTCATTTTCTCTGGTCTCTTGAGTGACCACCATTTTATGTCCAATCTTGCAGCCCGCTCTTTGGCGGCCACGTCCCTTGCTGACGACACGTCATCCCAACACGGCTCTGACCAATCAGACACAAGGACTGAACACTCTGATGAAGATGTGGGAGAAAGAGCCCCCAAACGCGCTACCAGCGTCAAGGCAACTAAGAAACCTGCTGCTGCTAAGACAGAGGTAGGGTCAATGAACACACACACACACGCACACACACTCACACGCACATTCACATGCACACTTGCACACACTATGAAAGAAAAGCCTAGAGAATGAAGGCTGGTTCATTTGATGGTTTTCAGTGCTGTATATTGAGCTTAAAAGAGCGTAATAGAATAATGGTTAGGTGTTACGAACTAATTAAATCAATGGTGTCAATTGTAAAATATAGTCTTTACGAGAGGTATTTTGAGAGAAAGATAATCCATTATGTAACATGAAATGACAGCTAAGTACAGCATTGCTTTAAACCTTAGTGAAAACTCCATGTTGAAGTTCTCGCAAGAGCAAATGCGCATGATTTCCACATTTTAAAACTGTTGATCCTCCAGTTGGCGATATGGCTTAAAATTTGTATCGCAATATTTTTGGACCAAATGGCAACATTTAATATTTATTAATATTTTGTTTACATTTTTCTTAAATCATCTTTAATAACTCGGTAATCATTATTTGTTTAGCAATAACAGAGCATTTTCCAAAAAGAGGACAAAGTTTTCATTCATCATTTTTGGTTATGTTGTACGTACATATCGCAATTTTCATATTGTGCCTTTAAAAAAATATTATTTCAGTGGGGAAAAAGAATGTGATGTCCTAATGATAATTTGGGTAACTTTGGCTATATATCAAGCAAATAAGAAGTGCACTTTCACAGAGTTGGGGGACTTGCCAGGAACAGATTTTAAAAAAACGAAATAAAGTGGTCAGACTTTGTATGTCCTAGTATGAGTCGACGCTGGATCCTACAATTCCCGTAATGCACTTCAGTAGCATCTTTTGATTAGACTTTCCCTGCATGTTAAATGCCTTTTATCTTTAAGGTCATGCCCTCAGTTTATAATGCAGGTTTTCGGACAAATATTGTAGTACGGTCATTACACTTCCGTCCTATGAATAGTCGCTCTGTTTCCCATTCACTTCTATTGAAGCCCGAACGATGGAGGAATTCAGGCATGCGTTTCCTGTTTCGGTGCGATCTCTAGCCAGCTTCGGCAGATTTGTAGGTCAGACTTGGCAATGCTCCTTCAGAGCCACAGAAGACATCATACAACTCTCCATGAAGACTAAACTGACCTTTTTATGTGTAAAATCGGTGAAGTGCCCTTTTTTAAATATCACTTAATATAAAACTCGATATCACCCAACTTTAGTCGAACCTTTGCTAGACCTCCTCTCCAGTTCAATTTACTCTTTTCTGTTTTCTCTCTCCTTCTTTTCTTCTGTTTTAATCAACTGTGTTAATTACTTTTTACTTTTTCCTCCCACCTGTCCCTCTCCTCCTCCTTCCTGTCCCTCTCCTCCCTCTGCAAGGCTCAAACCAAGACAGTGAAGAAGCCGACAAAGAAAAAGACCACAACTAGTAATGCAGAGACGCCACCATGAGGCCTGCTGTCCACATCCACAGGCCTTCACTCGCTCCACCCACAGCCCGCTGGCCCTTCTTCACATATACACTGTATATATCAAGCACGGAAATTGTGTCACTCTTGCTGGTTTTAAGAGCAAAGTGCAGGTTTGGTTTTTAGCAGTATGTGGCCTCCCTTAGGTTGGGAACAGTTCTTTTAAATTTGCTGGGCTGTTGCATATTTTGTCTCACTCTTTACTTACTTGTGAGCTCATCTGCGATTTAACAGTTGGGGATGTTTCTTAGATTTTTTTTTTTTTTTTGTCTGACGGTTAGTGATATATTAATAAATGCTGCTTTTTCCTTTTACCCCCAGACATATATTTAGGTTCCCATAGGTGAGAACATACACTGGCCATGTTGCAGTTTTCCAGTCTCATTGATGTTCTGCTGCCGACATTGTGACATTCTCAGTTGAGGTTGTTTTTGGTTGAAGTATCTTCAGTGAAATATTACATTCTTCACTCTCTAGATTTGGGTCCCCTATGTGTCCTCAGGGCTCCTCCTACATGGTTCCAGTTGAAAAACAAAAGTCTCCCCCTCTCGGCGCATGCAGGCCTCAAGTCTGGGTCCTCATCCGGACCAGGCAATGATGGAAGAAATTCTCAGATGTTGTTGTCTCCGGAGCGTAGCTTTAAGTATATTGTGCCTGAGGTTTTTACTGAGGAGTAAGAAGGTGGGTGTGATCAACTTTAGACATCCTTATTAGTGTTTCAGACCTAATAGTTCCCACTGTTGACTACAGCTCAGCTCACAACACACGTCATTCAGCCACCACCGTGTCCTAGCTCATGTAACTGTCTAGTTTTACAAGAT
This sequence comes from Maccullochella peelii, assembly GCA_002120245.1. Taxonomy (NCBI): domain Eukaryota; kingdom Metazoa; phylum Chordata; class Actinopteri; order Centrarchiformes; family Percichthyidae; genus Maccullochella; species Maccullochella peelii. The sequence goes on from LKNJ01000861.1 coordinate 196,976, forward strand.
TATTGGTGATCAAACCGGTTTGTGTTCTCTATTTGACCTTTTTATTTTAACTGCATTTTAGGCCTCACAGCTTGTGGAAGAGTTTAAAGTTTAGCTTCCCCTCATTAAGTCTGTATAACTGAGTGAGTCTGGCTCTGCTAAGTTCAGGTCTCACTAGCGACAACTTTCTTCCTCACTGCTTTTAATGTGACTTTGAGGTCGCGTACAGTACTGGTGATGAAGTGGTTTGTTCAGTGTCGGCTTAGTTATCCGTCATCTAGACATCACTCTCTTGGGTTATATTTATGCGGGATCATCTATTTATTACGCTTCTGTTTGATCCAGTTCTTTTGGTCATGTGATATTAGTAATAAGTTTGATCAGTTGTGCATAGCCGGGCCTCTTAAGGTAACGCTGTAACTGAGTGGTGGTAGCGCTCTCTCCCAATGAATACAGTAATCGTAGAAGAGTTTCCGGTGTTTGTGAGGTAACATATCTGCTTTCACTACAGTAGTGATGTCTGTATATTGTTTGCGTTCTAACTCCTTTTACCCAGCTGTGTGGTGACACTTTGCCTCTTTAAGATATTTCTACGTCTTTGAATCCAGGATACAGCGAAGCAATATGGAAATAATTAAACCAAAACCAATATCAGGTGACTGTGAGGAATAATTTTCTCATCCCCGTGCTGTTGTTCAGATGTGGAGGGAGTGTCAGACCAGGCTGTGGGGCTTTCTAAACACACTGGACTCTGTTTCTGGGTTGGGCTCTTCTGGTTGCCAGCCTCTGCATTGGGCCTGGTTTCTTCTGAGTGCTCTGTAATGAGAGATTTCAAAGCATGAGACTGTTTCTGCACTCATTACTGCTGTTTGCAGTGTGACACTAATATGAACCAGTAGAGGGAGACAAATCTCACCTGAACTGTTAGCAGAGTTACTAAACACTATGTAAACACAATGTAAATAGTAACCTTGACTGTATATACAGTATGAGCTTGCTTGCCTTATTCATTCTCTGGGCTTAAATCCATTACATTTTTTTAGTCATTTGTGTGCTTTTTAAAAAAATTCTTAGTGTTGACAAATCATTTGTTCTGAAACCGGAAGAAGCTCGGACTTCTGGTGTGAGATGTGATTTGTTCATTTTAACTCCTCTCCCTCACAAAGTAGGGCATCTCCAGACTGAGTCTAAACAGATGTTTGTACAGTCACATCCTGCTATGTGCTATAGACTGGTTACTAAAGGGAAATTCCGGATTTTTAAACCTGGGCCATATTTTTACAAAATTTGGGGAACTAAATGACTAATAGTTACCAAAAGTTTTGGAATTGGTCCAGTAGATCGCCTCCATTGGCAGCTGCAGTGGCTGCAATGTAATCCTTGTGGGCAACTGCACCCGTCAAAGTACGTCCACTAAAAGTGCTTGTTTTTGCCACTGACCGGCTCAGACTTAATTGTGATTAAGTGTCTGACAACATTATGGAAAGGATCCCTACAGAGACGGACCGTTTTGTTAAAGAGTAAGATCATTTTTGTTTAACCAGAAACAGAAAGTTCTGAAATCAAGAGGTTGACAAAAGGATCTTACTTTTGGTCAGACCTCAAAATTTGTAAAAATAGGGCCCAGGTTTAAAAATACCGGAGTTTCTCGTTAATATTTTAGGGCCAAAAGTTGAAAACCAGCCTGTTTTGTGTTTATTTATTTTTTTCTTAATTCAATGTCTGCACTGAATTAAAAGAAGACTGCACATTTCGTCTTATTAAGATACAACCCTGCGTTTTTATCTTGTGTTCATGCCATTTTGGGATATTTATTGTTTATTTTCTTTGTTTAAAATCAGTATTGTATACAGGGATGTTCATTTTGTTTATTGTTTGTGTCAATTCTCAAACCTCCATGTCAAAAAGGATTACAGTACGTGTGCTGGGACAATGGTATCTAACAAGGTCATGTATCAGTAATAAAACTACTAATAAAGGAAATTAAATCAGTGTTTTACTGCCTGTTGTACACTTGAAACCAAATGTATACAGTATGTTACAACCCTTTGTGGCCAAATAGGGGAAGGAGGAACATCCATCTAATTTGGTTATTCAGAGGTAAAAGAAATAGGCCTTTTGTAAAGTAATGCAGTGCACAGAAGGTGTCACTCACCCCTAAACTAGTGTGTTTAACAGAAATTCAACCCACATGGAGTCTACAGGGGTACACTACTTCCTCTTACATGGTTCGTCTCCCAGTAACAGCAAACTAAAGGACACTTCTTATGAGTTAACTCACTAAAGAAAATAGTCAACTAATAGAAAATACTGCAATTATCTGTGCAGACAGAGAATGGAGAGGGGGCAAAAGCAAACGCAATGCTGTTATGTTGAGGGAACAAAGCACACAGAGCATCAATGTAAAAATATTTTATTGCCAGGAGCTCAGGACAGAGCAGACAACAAAGATCCAGACAAAGGATATACTTGAGTTACAACAGTAATTAGAGCTCTAATTACAATTGGTACCCAAAGTTTATATGATCAAAATTTTAAAATGTTTTAATTCGAAAAATATTTTTAAGAAAACTAAACTTATATCTGTTATTAATTCAACACAGTCTCACGACCGTTTGGTATTTTGTACTAGAAAGACCACAAACTTTTGTCTAACTACAAAAAGTGAAGGTCCAACTTTTGTACATATTAATATTATATTATAAATTTTGTATTACATAATATTGTGATCAAAATGAAGTATTTTAATCAATTCAACAACATATTCTCACTCCTTAACATGTTCTGACGGACCTGACAAAACCATATAGCAGTCATACTCAACTTACAGCCAAATCTGGCCTGCAATAGGGTGGCCCGTCAGCCATGTTCTAATTCACAATGAAAATAAATTGATTCTTTTTATCAATTAGTAAATGTTTAATAATGTCCCTTGGCTGTTAAAAGGTGCATATTAACCTATCGGTGAATCTGTGCAGTGCAAATGGTGACACTTGAATCCTGCGAAAAGTTAACGTATACTGTCATTTTGCAAAAGTGGCCCCTGGGCAAAGCAAATTGGAAATCCCAAAAAATTCTGAAGGTCTTTCAGAAAAAGACAAACTATTGCACGGTTGAAATCTGGGGTTATTTTTTCTTTTACATGTGACATGAAACTATTTATAACCAGTTCCTCCCAGTTCTTTTTCAAAAGTTCAACAATTGTATCTTGGACCTGTGGGTGAAATGTGAATGAAGAAATCTTTTTCATTCCACAGTCCAAATGTTCTCTTTTCAGGCAAGGTGTAGAATCTTCTGCCAGTTCTGTAAGATCATTGCAAGCAGATTTAATTTGATTCTGTAGTTGTTTTTTATCACTGACATTACCATCCGAAATTGTTCGGTAGATATCACTTTTTCCAAGCTTATTTCTGAAATCTTTACTGTCCAATTTGAAGGTGATTTTGTTGCACATTTCATAATATCCACTGCTGAGTCTTGGTATGTCAGAATACTTGAGATCTTCAAAAAACTTTGGACCACTTAGTCCCCAAAAATTTGAGAATGCCACAGAAGTAAAAATTCCATATGTAGAGTGCCATTCCTGGGCTTTCTCTACAAGTTTAAACATACAAGGGACAATATTCTTTTTTCTTTTTAAACACGGGCTGTTGTATGTGTAAATTAAAATATTACCAATATTAATATTGGTTTTATGGTTAAGAATAATTTCATCAATGTGCCCAATTATTATTTCCTCGCTGTGCAATGTAACTTCAGTAGGAGATGCAGAATTCTTCTCCTTTCGATAATTTGGATAAACCGCATCAGTAAACTCACATTTACCATCTTTAAAAAAAACAATAGCAAATGCATATTGTCTCTCCCTTCCTTTGTGTTTCTTGTGGTAATAGTCTAGAGACTTCATGCCTCTACCTGCACGCACTGCACCTTTACCTAATTCATTTTCTTCATTTGAAATGGAATTCATTGTTTGATTAAAAAATTCAATTTTGTCACAATTCATTTGTTTTTCTTTTAACCGTGAAATACTTTCATGTGGAAAGCAAGATTGATTTATATTAAAATAAAAAATCTTGTAATTTGCTGTTGTTGATATTGAAGGAAAATTATTGGAATGTAGATGTAGGGTTTTTTTCGAATATATATCATGGATGTTAAGCAACTCAAATCTTCTTTCGAAAAAAAACATTTTTAAATTCAAAAAGGATTCGATAAAGATTTTCTTCTCCGGGTCACGGGGACGATTGTCCTGCTGCTGGTCCTCTTTCCTGGAAAATGAAAAAAAAAAAAAACTATTATTTTATGAAACAAAATTATTTGCTAAACAGTTATTTAATTGTTCAGCTGCAAGATTCCCCAAGTGCTACATACATAGAGCTGTACATTTGTAAACAGCCAACAGACTGTCAATGACTAACTGAATATTTCTAATATTCTCACCCCTTGTTGGAAATGAGGATGGACAAAACATGACAATAGTGTTTATAATCAAGTTCAGTATAACAACACAGCCAAGACTGTAATTCCAAGAAAAAACCTACAAAAGTTTTTGTGCCTAAACTTGACCAAACCTTAACCATGGTGTTAAAACTGATTTATGTTTCAACATTGGTTTGCAACAGAGAAATGATGCTGTACTGCTGAAACACTTGTATGTGTCGTTCTAGAGGGCACGGGCAAATTACGTATTTTGTCGTTTAATTTGGAGGAGTTGTTGTAAATTATCAGCACCAATTTGAATTTGAATCAGCACCTCTCAATCAAACATTATCATATTCACAAAGACACTGTTGCATAGCTGTTGTATTGGATTGCATTGGATTTGTACCTAATAAACTGGTGACACAGTATATTAAAGTATTCTTGCAAAGTTGATATCTTGTCTATAAGTATAACTAAACTGTGTTAAATAAATCATATTAAAACATGGATTATTTTTAGCCATGTGAAGCCTGACACATCAAATAATAGTATAATAATATTTTTTTGAAATTGAAGTGTTTATTCCACCATTTGACAAAATACAAAAAACATTTTTTTGGTAATTATTTACATATATGATTTTTTTTGTATCATGTTTGATATGTCAGGCATTTATGGCAATGTATTAATCACACAAATGTTTCTTTTAGAAACAAAAACAAATATTGTTCATTGCATTTGCAACATTTTGAACATTTCAATTGATTCGGTTCTTCTTTTTCAAAAAGGAACCTTTTTACAACCTTTTTATTTCACCTTGTGGTAGGCAAAAAAACCTCATCACTACTATCTGAGCTTCCCTCAGTAAGCATTGCATTAGGAGTCCATTCCTCATCATCATCATCATCATCTTCATCTTCCCCTAACTACTCCGTGTCACTTGAATTGCCATCCATAATCATGCTGATGACATCAGCAAGTTTAGTTCTTTCCATCTAAAAATACATGCAAAAACAAATGACTGTAGCCTACGCTGAATTTGTTCTCTGAATTGGTCAATATAATATAGTTATGGTAATTATTAGCAAGTGAGTCATTGCAATATCCAGGTAATTAGCATGGGAGCAGGTTGCATATAAAACACATAAATATCTCAATTTCCACTCTAAATATATTTTAATGATGACATTTCAATCTTTAATTAAAGCTGCAAGCAGCGATGAACGGGCCCGAGCACCTCCCGCACGTCGGGGCGTGCAGCATCCGCCACTTCATGAATTACTAAAAATTAGTTCCTCTGTTCTCTGCGTGTTTGACCGATGGCAGAGGTCAGCTCCTACACAAACACACCACTAGGCGCACTATGTCAGACTATAAAACGTGTCACTTCCTGTTGTCAATAGGTGGCGCTATGACTATGATGGAATATTGGCATATAGATGCCTTCAGGCCGCTATTGTCATGACACGTGAAGTTTGGAGCAGATTGGACAATGTGAAGTCCCTTTAATAAGCACTTCCTGTTTGGCGGCGACACACTGAAAATGGCGGTCACGTAGCGGCCACGCCGTTCGACAAAAACTCAAGATTTTGATAACTTTTGATCACAAGGGGCTTGAGGTGGTTCTGGCCAAGTTTGAAGTCAATCTGATAACTTCTCTAGGAGGAGATAGATTTTTAAGAAAAACAAAATATGACAAAAATGGCCAGAAAATTCAAATGTCAATAGGTGGCGCTATGACTATGAATGAATTGTGGCATATAGATGCCTTCAGGCTGGTATTGTCATGACACGTGAAGTTTGGAGCAGATTGGACAATGTAAAGTCCATTTGAAAAGCACTTCCTGTTTGGTGCTATGACTTTGATGAAATATTGACCCCTAGGTGTCTTCAGGCTGAGAGTCTAATGACGTGTGAAATCTGGACAAGATCAGATTATATGGAGCCGAGTTACAACAGTTTCTGTCTTTATGATGAGACATCGAAATTCGCCACGCCGCAGTGGCCACGCCCTTCAGTGAAAACTCACAATACTCACTGTAAAGCATAATCAACTGCTTAAGGCTTAACTGGCCAGATTAGAGGTTGTTCCGCTCAACCCACTACGAGCACTATGTCAGACTGTAAAACGCACCATTTCCTGTTGTCAACAGGTGGTGCTATGACTATGATGGAATATTGGCATATAGATGGCTTCAGGCCGCTATTGTCATGACACATGTGAAGTTTGGAGCAGATTGGACAATGTAAAGTCTTATTTATAAGCACTTCCTGTTTGGTGGCGACACACTGAAAATGGCGGTCACGTAGCGGCCACGCCGTTCGACGAAAACTCAAGCTTATGATAACTTTTGATCACAAGGGGCTTGAGGTGGTTCTGGCCAAGTTTGAAGTTTATCTGATAAATTCTCTAGGAGGAGATAGATTTTTAAGAAACACAAGAAATGACAAAAATGGCCAGAAAATTCAAAATGGCTGACTTCCTGTTGAGTTTAGGGTATAGGTCCAATAGACTTTTTTGTAGGTCTAGAGATGACCCGGTGCTCGGGCCCTAATAATTCCTTCAGTTTCAATAGGGTCCTCACACCGAGGTCGGTGCTCGGGCCCTAATAATAATAATAATAATAATAATAATAATTCCTTCAGTTTCAATAGGGTCCTCACACCGAGGTCGGTGCTCGGGCCCTAATTAGTTTAATTAAATAATCAAAACAGTGTATTTGGCATTGTGGTAGACATAATGCAAATTGCATCATGAAATGCAATACAATGACGATTGAGGGATTTACAGAAAAATAAATTTATATACCTGCTGTATCATATTTGATAGCCTACACTCATTTTCAACACGATTTTACTATAAAGTAAGGTTCAAAATATGTAGTAATTATAAGTTACTTCAATACAGTAAGTATTCATATTGAAATATAAGTAACAATATAAATGTTATTCGGACCGTAACTTTTTCAAAATTAACAAAGATTTCCCTGCCAAAAACTTGTGAGTTGCTAAGTGACGGTAGCCATTTTGGATTTGGCATTCAAAGGCTCGCTACTGCCTGCAGTGCCCGGATATTCCACCAGAGGGCAGAAGACGTGTCAGATTGCAAAGGCCTACAACAGGTGAAAGTAATTGTGGAGGTCTGAGAAACTCATGTAGCAAATATGATACAATTGGCGTTATAGATTATTCATATTAAATGCCTTATTCTAATTGATTAATGATTATTATCATATAATTTAGAATTTACTGAAGTGACGGAAGACAGTTGCTTTACACCATAATTGATTAAGTCACAATTACTGGACCCAGTTTCATGGGACCAGTTGACATAACTAGATTGAGTTAATGCAACATTTTATTTGTTAGAGTTTACCTTTGGGGTGAGAAGAGCTGTAGCTCGGTGGAACTGGTTAAAGACATCTCCTCTCTCTCAAGTATTTGTGGATCTTGTTGTCTGCTTCGGTCCGGCTTAGTGAGGGAAAAAATGGATTTATTACCATCTGTTACTTGATGGTTAACAAACAACATGTCATTGTGAAATTACTTAAACATTCATGTAATATTTCAGTAACTCAAAGCAATTGTTAGTGTTGTGGAATGTTAGATATCCATTTATAACATTGTTTTCAGTCTAAAGGGTAGAGTAACCAGTTACCTCCATGGCAAGGGGGCGCAGACACTAGAGAGAAAAATTAGATTAGATTAACGATAAAAACACAATTTTTCAAGTGAAAATTTGTACTATGTTTAACTTTGTATTGGTTTAAATTTGGTTTGATGCTTATCATACCAGGACTTTATTGGCCAGTTTGACACATTAATGCAAAGGCTACAGACAAAGCACCAACATCAATTTTGAAAAACAGGTAGAGAATTTGTTCAAAATTGTTGTCACTTACCAGACTTGGTCTGCAACAGATCCAGACCCAAGCAGGGGTTGTCAAAGTTTGTTTTCTTGGAGAAATTTAAAAAAAAAGACTGTTTGATCAGATTTTTTAAATAACAAGATAACAAGATAACAAAATTTGGCAACCCCTGCTTGGGCTGGTTATTTTGTCTTTTATTTCTTGCCTTCTTCTGTTTCCTCTCCTTTGTGTACTTTGTCGGAAGAATGATCATTAGTTATTGTGTGTTCGTTACTGTGTGGCTGCTTATAAAGCCTTCCCTTGGCCAATCGTGTTGCACAATATGTTGTTTCCATGCCAAGTTTCACTACGTACATAGGGGCTGGACTGCTGGTTTCAAGTTTAAGGTGTGGAGCACCAATGTGTGGTTCTTCTACTGAAATGAAACTAAAACAGATAACAATGGGCTGAGGCTGGTAACTGGGGAGGCAGACTATGCACACGCAACACACACACACAAGAAAACATACAATCAGTCGTGTGTCCCAGTGCCTTTAACTAAACCATGTCGTGAAGGGACCTCGCTAAGGATGACTAGCCTCACCAACCAGCCAGCTCTCAGCTAAGCTGTCAAAAGAACAAAGCAAAACAAGCTACAAAATGGTTAAAAAAGTGTACATGAATGTGACAGGCAGCTGAACTGTCTTGGATTCTCATGGGAAGTTAAACTGTGGCTGTATTCTTTTCCGTATCAAAGCATATTTACAGCAAATCTTTCACCGTTTCCTTGTTTCATTTTAAGCAGTGCTTTCAATTCTGTTGTTCGTTACAGTTGTTCACTTTCGCTTTCAACTGGTGTGGTGCACAGCTGTGGTGCAACTGTGGGCGCGGTCAGACCAGAATGGGCTTGATGAAACTCGCACGTTACTGTGAAATAAGGCACTATTGTACTCACTGCTATATGGACCATCCATCATACTGTGCTGCTTGTGCTGTTTTAACCTGTTGTTTCCATGCCATGTTCCATTACGTACATCGAGACTGGGATGCTGGTTTTCAAGTTTAAAGGGTTTCAATGTGTGTTGTGAAGTGTTAATATACTGAGAGAGTTAAGATAAAAGAAGTGCACACAGTCACGCTATGTAACACTGCAGTAACACTTCATAGAAGAGTGTTATTACCAGGTCAAACGTTCATTGTCAAACTACACTGTAATTGCTAGAAATGGAGTCCCCTATTACTAGTATGCGTTGTTACAAGTTCCTTATTGTCATATGCACAACAATTACAGTGAAGCAGTCGTTGAAAATTAAATTCTTAGTTCTTAAGCTCCCTGCAACAATGCTCATACAAATATGTATAAAAAAAGAAAATCACAGTCATAAAGACATAAAATAGCGCAGAAGTTAAAATATAGGAATAAAATATAATTTAAAATATAATACTGTGGCAGACAGGTGTACGGTAATGGTAAAATATATAAACTGTAAACAGGTTGTGCATTAATGTAGTAAATGTGCATATGCAATGATAACAGGTTGTAGACAGGTATGCACATAAATATATACAATGGTATGGATAAACAGCTCGTAAACAGGTTGTAAAATAAAATAAAAGATATATATATATATATGTATGTACAGGTATAAACAGGTAGTAATAAATATATATGTTGTCTGAGGTAAAAGTCACATGCTGTGCAACATCTGGTCCATACAGGCTCCTTTGTTGTACCAATTTAAACACTGGTAGCATGCAAAACATTTAGTTTAGTATAGTATGAAATATTAATTGGGTGCAACAATATGTTGAATTGATTAAAAATAATTACTTTGGTTTTAATTTTAAAAAAACTCTGATTTCAATATGATTATGTAATTATGTGCTGTCTTTTTTCCGTTAGCGCAAACCATTTTAAAAAGGCGGGTTTTCAACTTCACGACCCCTCAATCAGCCTGAATAGAGAGCGAAATATTAGTGATGTAG
>LKNJ01000862.1:5344-235651 GCA_002120245.1 Maccullochella peelii
AGCTAAACTGCAAAACCAACAAGGAATTTTTACAAAACTTTGCACACCCAGAGATGCGGCTGTCAAGACAAGTTATGTCATATCCCACAAAATCGCCAGAAAAAGTAAACCGTTTTCTGACGGAGAGTTTATTAAGGAGTGTTTGGTGGACTCTGCAGCACTAATATGCCCGGAGAAAAAGGGCGCATTTGGGGACGTGCCCCTCTCCCGACGCACTGTAACGAGGAGGGTTGAGGACATCGCGGGAAATCTGGAGCTTCAGCTGAAGAACAGAGCGGTCAACTTTGACTATTTTTCCCTGGCTTTGGATGAGAGCTGCGATGTACGTGACACTGCCCAGCTACTCACCTTCTTTACGTGGGATAACTGCAGACTTCAAAATCACGGAGGAGCTGGCAGCCATGCAGTCAGTGAAAGGGACAACAACTGGGATTGATTTGTTCATGGAGGTAAACGCATGTTTGGACAAGTTGGGACTCAAATGGGAAAAGCTGGCTGGTGTGACAACGGATGGTTGTCCAAATCTGACGGCGAGAAATGTTGGACTTTTGAAGAGAATGCAAGATAAAGTGACAGAAATGAACCCTGAGCAGAAATTGACATTTTTGCATTGTATTATACATCAGGAGGTGTTGTGTAAGTCGGTGTTAAAAATGAACCATGTTGTTGATGTTGTAACTAAAATAGTTAACTTCATCAGGGCAAGAGCATTGAATCACAGACAGTTTGTTGCACTTTTGGAGGAAAATGAGACTGAACATCGTGACATAAGCTACCACACAGCTGTCAGGTGGCTCAGTCTGGGCAAAGTGCTGAAAAATGTCTGGGACCTGAGAGAGGAGATTCAGGAGTTCTGTGTGAAGAAAGGAAATGACGTCCCACAGCTTTCAGACACAGATTGGCTGGCAGACCTTGGTTTTGCTGTAGATGTGACTGCACTAATGAATAACTAAATGTCAAACTGCAATGCAAGGGCCTTTTTGTGCATGAAATGTACAGCGCAGTGAAGGCTTTTATGAGAAAGTTGCAGCTTCTCTCAAGCCAAATGAAGGACAGCATTCTCACCCACTTGCCAACACTGAAGGAAATCGTACCATCAGCTGATCACCTCCACAGGTACTCATCAATGTTAGAAGCACTGCATGGTGAGTTTTCAAGGCGATTTCAAGACTTTAAAACAGTTGAGAGTGAAATGCACATGGTTTCCTCTCCCTTCACCTGCAGTGTGGATAATGCACCCAGTGATGTTAAGATGGAACTCACTGACCTGCAGTCTGACACACTTCTGGCAGAGCACTTTAAGTCAGTCTCACTGCCTGAGTTTTACTCTTCTCTCAAAGAGGAGAACTTTCCACACCTGAGGAGGCATGCTCAGAAGATTCTAGTCCTCTTTGGATCTACCTACGTATGTGAACAGACATTCTCAGTGATTAAGTTCAACAAATCCAGATACAGATCTTCTATCACTGATGATCACCTCTCAGCTGTCCTTCGCATATCCACCTCAGACATTCAGCCAGATTTCAGTGCACTTGTTCAAGCCCAAGCCAGACTGGATTTCTCTCACTGAACAAGTAAAATGAACTGAAAAACATCAAAAGCTCATTGCTTTTTGTATAAAGTTAAGTTATTAATTGCTTGTCTTTAACATACTGTGAAGCAGTATGTTAAATGTTTTGTTATGTTGTTATGTTGTGTTTTATGTTTCAGTATTGGTTTGTGAAGATTAACNAATTTATGCCGTTCATGCTATACAATTGTGTTGCTTTTATTTTGAAAACCGTGCCGTTTTTTTAAATTTACGTGATGCACGTGCGTATTATACGTCCATGCCTTGCGTGCGTGACAGACACAAGTGATGCTGGCCAGCTAGCCCTCAAAATGTCAGCTCACGCCAAAAAAACAAAAGTTGATGCCAAATGTCGCGTTTTCAACAAGACATGACTGCTAAATATTTATTTACAGAAGTCAAAGGTAAAGCGGTGTGCTTAGTTTGTGGTACACAGGTCGCTGTGTTCAAGGAATACAATTTGAATCGCCACTACATGACCAAACACGAGGACAAATACAAGAACTTGTCTGATGAAGAGCGCGCAAGGGAGTCGAATGCTTTGCTAGCTAAACTGCAAAACCAACAAGGAATTTTTACAAAACTTTGCACACCCAGAGATGCGGCTGTCAAGACAAGTTATGTCATATCCCACAAAATCGCCAGAAAAAGTAAACCGTTAAGTTATTAACTGCTTGTCTTTAACATACTGTGAAGCAGTATGTTAAATGTTTTGTTATGTTGTTATGTTATATTTTATGTTTCAGTATTGGTTTGTGAAGATTAACATGTTAAAAATAAATCTTTTCCATTTGACCCACTCCACAATTTCATATATTTATTGTAAGAGAATATCCTTATTCTTTTGATTACCAGTAGCAGCTAATATAAAATATATAATGTACTGCATTTTACAATGGGAACGGGATATGAAAATTAATATTGAGCAGAATTGAGTTCAACTTATTGTTGATTCGGCCCTCCAACACAGCTTGGGTTGCTCATGTGGCCCCTTGTTAAAATTAATTGCCCACCCCTGATCTAAACAGAAGATTTGATGGACTCAAAGTTCATACATCCATTTTTTTCCCCACATGTTTTTTCCATATTTATAGTTATTTATGCATTTATTACCAATTACACGTAGCTTTTAAGTTTATGCCCTTTGATTGCTTTTAGTTTTATGATTAACAGTGTTTTTCTTTCTTTTTCCTATTGTGTGTGTGTGTGTGTGTGTGTGTGTGTGTGTGTGTGTGTGTGTGTGTGTGTGTGTGTGTGTGTGTGTTGATCTGTGTGGAAAGCTGCTGAGTACAATTGTCCTTGCAGGAATAAATAAAGTGAACTGAAATACGCAGCAAAATATATGTAAAACTTTAAATAAATAGCTATGAGTCCAGGTTTTCTTGGCCCAACAGAAACAGGGTTATGTCTTCTTTTTACAACTGCTGTCTAAATTACAGTCCTATTCTAAATTAATTACCAGTGTACTGTATTAAGGGTATTTATTCCCTGATCCTGTGATCCCTCACCAATATTTTTCCAACGGAAGCGGCGAGCTCGTCCCGGACCATCAGAGTGCAGGTCGCCGTCAGCCAGGTAACGCTCCTGGTAGAGCCTCAGATGACGCTTGTCATCATCCATTATCTGCTTCCTGTAGGAACAATGCCATTTGGATGAGATTTTACATTTTCATCTCTCAGTTTAAACCACAAATTTTCAGATAAGAGACCTTATCCCTTACACCTTGCATTATTACTACAGGGTATTCCTATTATGATTATGAGGAGCAACAGTGGAGGAAACTCTTTACTTGTATTAATGCAGTTTAAACTCGAGACAAATCTAAAGACTAGCTGAAACCTACAAAGACTGGACAAACCACACATACTTAAAGATTGTTTCCACTAACTTCCACAGATTTTTTAAGTCTTTGACAGTCAGGAAGGAGCATTAACCTCACAATGGAGTAAAAATTGTCACCTGATCTTGTACCAAAACAAACACGGATGACAACCTGCAGCTTGCACCGTTTATATACAGTGCAATTTGTGTTGAAAAGGCCAAAAAATGGAGGGAAAAAGTGCAGAGTTTGGGTGAGATCCTCCATTTCAGTTGTCCAGTGCACTCTCACACCAGAAACCTTTTTGCTCAACCGATCATTTCAGTTGCGAACACAGCATCATTACAAATGTTTACTGAATAGTACAGACATAAAATGCTCAAGGTGGAATGAGATCCGTTACTCACATGTGGATCTTGTTGACCTGGTCCTGCAGCTCCTCATCAGAGGGAAGCTCTTCAAGAAGCTCCTCTTCCTCGTATTCGCTCCCCCCGTCTCCGTCCTCATCGTCGCTGCCCAAGTCACTGCCTGACAGCTCAGCCTCTGAGTCCACGTAATCAGTCAAACGCCTGTAAACAGGATGCAAAGAAACTATTGTGCTACAGCGTGGATTACCTGATGCAAATTACTAATCCATTTTCCTACGTCAGACGAGTATATAATTAGTTATGTATGTATGTATGTATGTATGTATGTATGTATGTATGTATGTATGTATGTATGTATGTATGTATGTATATATACACAATCAAAGTTTTATTTGATTTTACACTTACATTTTCTTCTTTTTCTTAACCCGGTGCGGTGCAAACACACCCCGCATCTCCTCCTCTTCTACATCGTCCTCCTCTCCATCTTCATCCTCCTCGTTTTCCTCTCCACTATCCTCATCATTATCCTCCTATAAACCCACAATTCACTTGTCATTTGAATTATAAAAAGACATACATCCAGTATGTTGTTTATACATGAAGTGGAACTTTTGTAGCCGAATCACAACAGAGACAATGAGGCATGTGTTGACAGTCTTGCCTGTTCACTTTGACTTTCCACATCCGACAGAAGCCGGAACTCGCAGTCATCTTCCTCCTCCTGCTCTTCCTCCTCTAGCTTCCTTTTACTTTATACAGAGAAATCATTATGAGAATCTTACATTGCATATAAATATTAATATTCCCTTAATACTTTATCAAAAGGGACTGAAGTTTTTTGAAGTAAAAAAAAAAGTAAATAGGGACACAAGGAGAGCAGTTTTTGTAAAGTATCACAAAAAATGTGTTATGTGTCAACAATACATAAAAAATAATCTTTGAGTTTGGTTTATTTCAGGTTTTTGTACTGTACCTGTTTTGTGCTGGCGAAGCCGTGTGAGCAGAACCTAAAATTGGCAGCAAAAGGAGACAAATCTAAATACTGTGCAACTTAAGGGAAAACATTTTCAAACCTCAAAATCTAAATGTTGTGAGACAAATGGAAGAAAACCAAAATGCTACTAGAACTATAAATTGTAAAGGATGAATGGAAAACAATAGAAATTCCAACAAAAACATAAAAATGAAGTATGAAGTATACTATAAATCCTTGAGGTTCCTCATAGTTTATCAGGCTCTTATTGACAAGTTATGAGTTTAATTTCTCTTCACAATAACATCTACTGTTTGGTTTTCAAAAAGTTAAACTCTGATTAAATTAATAGCCATGTCTCCAGTGTTAACCTGACTGCAAAATGGATTTTGTACACTGCAGGTGATCTGATCTCAGGTGCTTTCAAATAAAATACAGTGTAAAAAGGGGGGCCAGCACACACTCCTTTACCTGGACTGGGAAACTTCCCTGAACACAGCCCCAGCAGCTGATCCATGGTATTATCAGATTCTTCCTGCTGCCCTCTCTCCTTACTCTCATCTGTTTCTATCTGCTTCTCTCCTGCATGTGTTGGTGGAAACGCTCCAGAGCACAACCCAAGCAGTTCATCCTCCTGTGTTGCACCGAGGCCTCCAGCCCGACTCGAGCCGCTCTGCGCTGTCCCAAAAACACCTGAGCACAACCCTAACAGCTCCCCCATGTTGGCATCCATTGCGTTTTCATCCAGGCTGTCCAGGATCAACTGTCTCTTGTGGGAGCGAGGTGCACCGGGGCGCGGCCCCACGTTAAGGAAGCCGTCTGCATCTAGTAACTGGGAATGGGTGTCGTCCTCCAGGGAGAAGCGACCTTGGGAGTCTCCTCCCAGACCAGGGCCAGAAGCTGCTCCACCCAGGTGCCCCGAATCTGCTCCTGGGGATGGAGGTGCATACAGGTCTTGGGAGTCCTCAACAGGGAGGCAAAGAGAGGGCTCGGAGAGTTTGCCTGAACTCTGATCGGAAAAAAGATGAAAAATTAAATCAATTAAATTTGAAGCAAACATAATATAAAAATGCAGAAAGAATTTTCTTTTTTAGTTGCCTTTCCCTATTTGTATTTAATGTAATCCTGTTTACCGTATATTACCTTGAGTTTTTAAGAGAGGTCTATGGATAAGCTTTTAGCTTAGAGTATATGTAGGTGTAAGTGTGTCTGAATGTCTATGTGTAAATATACAGTATCTTTTAAAATGGTCGTATTTTTTTAATGAGCAAAGAAATTTTGTGCAAAAAATTGTGCACCCCCCTAACATAAGTGGATTTTTTTTGTGCGCCTTATCAATTTGACTTAACGAAACACATTTGTTTAACCCTGGGCAGGTTTGGGAGAACTCAAACCCCTGATGATATCATTTTTGATGCTCCAAGTTGATCAAACCCTTTATTTTACCTTAGAGGCAGAGCCGAGGAAGCTGGGCCTGAAGAGGCAGGGAGAAGGGGAGCGGAAAATCGAGGAGTTGAAGACGCTTTTTCCTGCGGAGCGCTGATGGCTGACAGGCTGGTAGGAGGTTATCATAGATCCTGCGAGCTCAAAGCTGCTGTTGTGGCTGTTGTCCTTCACCAGGGACAGAGAGTCGTCCTCTTCTGGAGACGAGAAGAATGAGAGTGAGAAAAGAAGGCAAAAAAAATTACTAAGTGTTCTGCCAAATAGAGCACTTTCAAGTGGAATGAGTATAGGAATATGGAACAAAAAACAACAACTTACCACTAGATTTAAAGCATTTTCTCTCATTAATAACCAACAATAACTATACATTAGTCTGTTTTGAGTGTAAAAAGTATGAACTGAAGAGAGGCCTTTCACGCTACCCACCCATCTTATTGCTGCTGTCCTGTCCAGAAGGACCAGACCTTCTTACACCATCACTAAAAAGGAAAACAGTGCATATGAAGCTTTACTACCTTTATAGACACACAGAGTAAACATACAGTACATACAACTACAATAATTATGCCAATATGCAGCTATTTTACAAGCAGTTTTTTTCCTAAATAGGACAACCAGGCAATGATTAAGTAAGCGAGACTTCATGGCCACACTCATGATTTGTCATTTAATTTAAAGCAGTTTTAGCATTAAATTTTTTTTTTTAAAGTTTCATGCTCCAAAATCACTCACAATGTTAAAGACACACTTACCCGGTGCGAGAGCAGGAGTTGCCAGGGAACAGCATGAGTGTGCCATCTGTGTTAACTAGGTCAGGAGTTGGTGAGGGTCTGTTCAGTGCCACAGGAGAAGGGCTCCTGATACTCTGGGCCACACTGCCTTCTTCCTCCTCTTCTGGCTCACCGTCATCACCTCCTAGTAAGTCGTCTACTCCCTGGTAAAAGAGAAGATCAGGTGAGTACAAAGGGATGGATGCACATATGTGTATAAAGTTATCTGATTGTTCCAAAGTGGCAAGAAAGAAACATCCTCTTACCTCTTCTTCCTCAGACTCATCTGTCATGTCTTCCTCCTCCTCTTCCTCCTCCCCACAGTCTTCATTGTCTAGGCGATTCAGCTCGGCCTTGCGTGCCCTCTCCTTCTGTCTGCGTTGAGCCATGGCGAGCTGCAGGCGCTGCTTCAGAGTCAGCAACTTCTCTCCTATGAAAAGATGGACAGAGGGTGTTAGTCATGTCAGGGAGCAAACGAAATCTCCAAGTCAATATATGTCCACCTCTGCACCTGAAAAAGTTGATTTCTCCTTTGTTTGTTGATGTTTTCCAAAAGAGGTCAACAATCTGGTCTCCTTGTCTGAAATACACCAATCTGAAATCTTCCAGAAACCCTGGCCTCTATGTGCACATCACATGTGTATCCATACCTGGTTTGGTTGCCACAGGCTCCTCTGCTGCCTCTTTAACGGTGACAGTGACTGACTCAGTGTGCAGCTCTTCCTGGCCAGACGGGGCACTGTCTTTGCGGATGATGTTGAGCTGCATCGTACGCTCTCCTTGAGGGCGTGCGGGCGCCTGGACGTGACGAAGGTAACGCTCCTTCAGGGCCTCCACACCTTGTTGAAGAAGAGAGGTGAATACAGGCTCTAAATGTTATAGTACAAGAAGGGTTTATTCTGACTCATGACACATTCCAACTCTTGATCTCGTTCTTCTAACTTTGCTGAAATCCTACAAGAATCATCACTCACCACGGTTGAGCTGTGGAGGCTCGAGCTGAACGAAGGCTCCGTCACCTGGACACAATTTAGCGACAGGTGGGGGGTCCAGTAAAAGCTTCTTAAGTCTGGCCAATTTGTCCTTCTTGGATTTGGTGGGTTGCTGTGCTGAGGGCTCTGCTGCAGCTGGATCAGCAGCTAAAGGTCCTACAAAAGCCCCTGATACAGGCTCTTTTTGCAGGGCTTCAGAGTCAGACGTTGGTAAGGATTCTAAGGGTGCAGGAGAGGTTTCTTTTCCAGAGTCAGAAGCAGGTCTCACTACTCCATCTGTTGACTCCTGCAGACTCTCAGAGAGGTAAAGCATCGGTCCAGATTCATGGTTGGGATCTAGGCTCGCAGTTGCTTCTCTGGCCTGGCTGGGGCTCTCCTGCTGCGGGGACGAGGTGGCAGCAGGATGCAGTATGGGCTGGAACTGAGTGGACGACAGATCTAGAGAGGGAGACGAGTCCTGCTGTGTGGGTGGCTGCATAGGCTCGCTGGGTGGGTTGTTAGGAGGCGGAGCCGACGGTGTCTCCAACATCATCGCCGAATACTTTGTAGATCTGAAAAGAATGACATTATCATTAAGTTTGTAAGTTTTAGTAGGTAAGCAGTCTGATATAAAATCAGATTTTTCTGGTAAAATTGTGACCACAGATGGTAATTTTTGACCAACATGGAAAGCCGTTGCCCTGACGTATGTGTGTTATCTGTTTGTCTTTACTTCAACAGTGACATGGCAGGACCCCCTGGCCTGGCTTTCTTCTTAAAGAACTGTTCAATGGTCTTCGGCTCAGGGATGTGGTAGGGCAGGCCAAGTGTAGACTCTATAATGACAGAAGAACACTTTAAAAAGATGCAGTCTTAGTAGCATGGAAGGCATGAGACACGTCCTTCCAAGTCTCAACGACGCATTTCAAATTATGATCCCAAACTACATCTTGAGGTTTAATTGGCAAAACCAAATAAGGAGTAATTACCAGAAAACAGTTAACACACTGCCACGATAGACAAAAGACAATAGAAGCGTTTCTTGTAAACTGACCTCTGATCAGCCTCTGAGACTCACTGTGGAGCTGCTTCATTGCCTCTTTGCTGGCACGTGCAGCTTTCCTCTCCTTAAAACATCACACACATGTTGAGAATGAAACCGCTTTTTGGTTATTTGATATCAATATTACAGCATTTAGAATAAATCCAAGCATTTTGACACTGCATACCGCGCGCTGGGGTTTCTCTGGTGCTTCTTCATCTTCCTCCTCTTCTTCTTCATTCAGGAGAGGATCCTGCAGCAATATTGAACATTGATTACACATTGATGTTATGGAGACAACATCTGCAAAATGCCATGCCCAACATTTGTGCCACTCTTTTCACCACGTCATTAACTTTAACAAATTCTGTTACCAGTATTATGTGGACCAAACAAAGCGAGGGCTTAAATTGCTGCTAAAGCTTTTTACATATACAGTTCTTGTTTTAATTCTGATTGAAAAAATAAAAGTATTTAAAAAATAAAATTAACTTAAGTCATACTAATACTAATGTTGAAGTATTGAATGAACAATTGCATTTAGTCATCTATTTTGTACCTTATGTTTTTTCATCTTTTGCTTGACAGCAGCTCGGATGGCCTCTAGAGAGTCTTCTTCCTCCTCATCCAGACCTGTGTCAAACAGGTCTGTGTCGCCCAGCGGAAATCCACTGTCATTCAGAGCCCGAGGGAGAGGCGTGTCCTGAGGAAAAGGGTACAAAGTTCTCTTTAATTATACAATATAATCCACGCCAAGGATTCTTATTCAATAACTATCACTGAATTCTGCTTCTGCTCAGTTTAACATTTAATTTTATTTCCAAAATGTGGTACTTTGTGTAGATGTTAATTCCTTAATTTGAGTAAATTGAGTGCAATTTTACACACACACACACACACACACACACACAACCATATCGCCATTTAATATAAACATAAGAACGCAAAACAATGATCTAAATATGTAGAAAATATTAAGTGACATGTACTTTATATACACAACATACTTTTTCAAAGTTTATGTGCGGTTTCCACACTTATCATGACAGAGTACTAGCTGTACCAAACACAATGCACAAAGAGTTCAGCGGCATAAGAAATACAAAAAAACACCACAGAGAAAAGGCCAAGCTGCACTAACCTCAGTCATCGCAGAGAACCTCTCTTTCTTCTTCAGTTTTTCCACCACTTTGCTACGCTTCTCCTTTTTCTCCCGATGCCTCTGGCTCTTCTCTCTCTTCTTTGATTTCGCCTCCTTCCTCACCTCCTCCTGTTGCTCCTCCATTTCTCCACATTTCTTCTGCTCAGGCTCACTGTCTTCGCTGTCAATGGGAGCACGGCTTATTCTCTTGCTCTTCTGTGCCCCCCTCGCCTTCCTCTCACCCTTCTCTTCTGCCTCTCCAGTCTCCATCTCATCTCCACTGGACGCAGATAAGACCAGTGCTTCGGCCATGTGTACGCTGTTCTCGGCAGCTGCCTCCTCTTCCTCACTGTCGCTGTCTCTAATGGCATTACGATGAGGCTTTCTGTGAACCGTGATGTCTTCATCATCAGAATCTGAAAACAAAATAATAATTTAGAAAATAGCACAGTGGTCATCCCAGATAATTTAAGACTTTTTTGTTATGCAGCATAATACTAAGTAAGCTGCAGTAAGAATCAAAAAATCAATATGCACACATGCAGCGGAACGAAAACCAAAAAAAATTGTTTATATTATCTGAAATTGGTCCTGTTGTTTATCTTAAGTATTGTGCTTGTATGTTATTTTTGTTAGCACCAGTATTACTCACTGATTGATAAAAAGCACTTTAAATAGATGTGATTCTAAAAAAATAATTGTTCTCTTGGAGCAAAAGTATTATCTTTAATCTGAGGCACTTTTTTTATTTAACATGCGTTGCATAGGGCTGGCACAGGATGGCATTCAAATAGTAATTTGACTGTTGCACTTACTGTAAGCGTTGCGGTTAAGTGTCCACTAAATGCTTAATCTATATGATATAAATGTAACCAATTTACTCATTTACACAGCCAAAGTGACTCTACCCTGTCTCTCTCAGGCTAGATTATCATCTATTGTTGTGTTACTTCACCTGGAAGCTCTTCTTTATTGTTAGCTGTCTTCGTGACCATCTCCTCTGCTGGAGAGCCCACCCCACTGTCTGAATCACTCTCTGTGGCTGTTTGGGCCACAGCTGGGAGCGTCTCATCCTGGGTACAGTAACATGAAACAGAATTAACCCATCATGAAGTGCATTTTCTATAGTATATGCAGTCTGATTCAATGTAATACAGCCTTAATCTAAGACATGCACTGCCATATTTTAGTGTTCCGGGTTACTTGCTGTGCTCTGTGTACTTTAATGAAATCCAATAGGTATTAGGTATTCATTTCATGGTTAAAGTGGTACACTACAACGGTTGATAGCTGTCCAACTCATAACTGCATAACTTTTTCTAGGATACGACAGTTATAACGCGAGTCTGTATTTGTCAAACAAATGTAATTTCTTTGCAAAGTTAACATGAAGCATGAAGATCGATTGTGTGATTTTAGGCAGCCAAATGGATGTTAAATTACACTAGTGGCGCCTTGCAATAAACCAAACAATGAGCACGTACGTGAGCTAGCGACGTTACTTCCTTTCAACGTTTTTAGTTAACTTAGCTACATACATGAAAAAAAGTGATTGATTTCCTTAAGTAAACCCCTGGATTACAGTCCAGTCTGCTTAGATGTAACATTTTACCAGTGGTCCACAAAGTAAAATGCCTAGCTAACATGCATTTAACCGATGTGACCAGGCCAAGACAACCACCATCACGGCTGGCTAAACGTTAACCTAGCGAACTAGCTAACTGGCTAACGCTAACAATACCTGTAATTAGCACATGTCTTTGATCTGGAATATTTTTTAGCTTGCCAGTGTTTTCCAATAACTCATAACTAACGGGTACATATAAGTCAGTCTGATACCTTCACGTTAAATAGAAGTCCAAACTAGCCACTGATATCTGAAAGCATTTCCCCACCTGATGTTGAGAAAGGACCAGGCTCATCTTTGTCCGCCGGCTAGTTTTTCGCTCTTTTGCGAAATAAACCAGCGAAGACAACGCTTCGTCGAATCTCGGCAGCCACAACAGACGTCGAAAAGTAAATGTCTGCGTGACAAAAGGCTATTTTAGACTTTTAACGCGCATTTAGAAAGCGTTTAGCCGGGCTGTCTCTCTTCCTCCCGCCTGTTCCATAGACACCGAACACAAGTTTTGAGCTTTAGCGCGCCGTGACAGCTGGCCCGCAGTTTTTCCGTCACCGAGGTGTCAATCAACCCGTTCTCGCTTTCCCATTGGTCTATTCGGAAGGTTTGTATCCGCCTAGTTTGACGACACAGTTTGGTAAGAGCTGATTTTAAATACCGGGAATGCTGGGGCGGGTGGGGGTGGGGGGGTTATCGCAAAAGTAAGGGTGATTTAAAGAAAGAAATACAGAAAGAAAGAAGTTATTAATTTTCTTAATCTAATGTTATCTCTCAAGAACTCCTCAACTGGTGAATGTTTGTATAATAAATCATCCCTGTGCATTTTTCCACATAAAATAGTTTTGACACATTTACTTAGATAGCAACTAATGTGGGAATAAACTACATAGTTATGAGGGCTTCCAGGCATGCATCATTAATAACCATTAATGAAAGTTTTTGATGTAATGAACATTCTTCAAGTATATCTGTAAAGACCACTAGGACCCAAATACCTAAAGAGATTTACCTTGTGGATAGTAAGACCTGCATGGTTTCAGTGGTGTGTCCAGACTTTTGTTTGACTGGGGAAGCCCAAGTGCGAATTAAACAGTGAATGGAGGACGTTTACCTGTAATGTGAGCATTTTTACACTGTTGTGTTAAAGTATCTGATTCAGTGGTAAAATAAATACTCAGATATTTTATTTGAGGAAGAGCAGTAATTGCCACAGTGTTGAAACAGTCTGTTAGAAGTAAAAGTCCTGCATTCAAAATGTTACTTAGGCAAAAGTACATTACTTTACATATGTTACATGCACAATAAGTATTAGCATCAAAATATACTTAAGGTACCCAAAGTAAAAAGTTATTATGTAGAATGGCCTATTTCAGAATAATATATGGATTATAGGTATTGATCCATCAATGTGTAAGCATCCCTTTAATGTTGTTGCTTTATATACCACAAGGTAGCTTAATCTATAATAATCATAATTTATTTGTAAGTAGCATAAAATTGAATTACTGAGGTATCTGAGTCATTTTCCAATTATTTAATTAATTGAGTAATTATTAAATGTACCAGCTGTACTTGAGTACAGTACAGTTGGTACTATACTAAAGTACCCGAGTACAGTACCAAAGTATAGTATGTACAGTAAATGTACTTTTTTTTCCACTGCCAATTTGAGTACTTTCTTCACCACTGCTTTTCTCCAAAAAGTATTTATTTATTCATATGCTTTACTTCCCTTGGTGTTGGTTAGGTAACTTGTGTGTATCTACATTCCCACCTTATGATATTTTCTTGTCTTATATTATATTTATTCATGGTGAGGTTTACTGTATCCTGTTACTATACTGCAACTGTCCAGTCCCGCCCTCCCCACTGAGTGGGATCATTAAAGTTTGATCTACCAGTGCGGTACAGCAAATTACGCATGCGCACAGCGGGCTCCTAGGCGTCTAACTGGCGCATGCGCACTTACAAATCCCCAGAACCAGCAGCAGCAGCGGTAGCTCAGGTCAGTCAGTCCAGTCAGCAGTCACACACGCATCTATATTCCCGTTTCTTAAATTAGCCACTTTAAGCTTCGCGATACCGCCCCCAATTTCAGCGTCGGTACGGAGCCGCCAGGCCGGGACAGAGACGGAGAGAGAGGCCTCGGCCATGGAAGCGCTCGGACCCGGTAAGACATTTTAAGAAAATAGAAAACGAGCGAGGAGCGAGGAGCGCGACCCGTGTGTGGGGCTTGTGTGAGCAAATGCGTCGCTTCACTGTGGGCCGCGGCTGCAGCGAGGCCTCGACGCGCTGAGGGGAAAACAAACCGAGGCCCAGCCCGTGTGTCTGTGTATATGTGTGGGTGACTTTATGTACACCGAGTGGAAGACACGTTTCTTGTCTGTACGCGGTGGGTTGGTGTTTTTATCGGTTATCCAGCGATGTCTGCGCGGTTTTATTTATCTGAAGCACGTACAGCTCGTCGTGTCGGGGCTGGCATTGTGTGAGCGGGGATTTAACTAGGACCTTCCTTCCGCGTCGTGGTGTGTTTACGTTGGTGTTTGTTCGCGGTGTGTTTATTGTTTAGCCACATAACTACGACCTAATTTCTGAAATGAGACCACACAATCGTGTCGAAATTTGACAAAATATCCTACCTGTATCAAATCTCCTTCTCTGCTAAACCATCTAAATTTCTACCATCGCCATCAGGAACAGTGTGTCTCCTCGGGCTGCCCTCGTCCAAGATGACAGCGATGGGTGGAAAACAAAATAAATACCAGTATAACACATGTTACTGGCGTTAAATGAGCAGACGTGCGCGTTTTGTGACCTGTATTTTACTGGGTTTATGCGTCTGTGAGAGGACAGCAGGCATGGATGGCGCTTTTATCGATCATATCTGCAGGCCAGTTCCATATTATACATCTCCTATATGATAACAAAGGCACTTATTTTGCAGCGATGCGGCGATCTAATGATAAAGCATGAGGGGAAAATCCCCTCACACACCTGTAAACGTAGCGATACATTTGTATTATCACAACATGCAAAATGTGTTTACCTTATTTTTTTCCTACAGTCAAACAGTTCATTTTGTTTGCGAAACGCGCCCTTAGATACATGAGGAATTGAATGCAGCTTGCAGCAAATCATTTTTTTTTTTTTTTTTTTTTTTTTTTTTTTTGCGACAGTGAAGCAATTGTTTATTTTTTTGTTGAATGTCCACACACACTGCCCACATGCTCTAGAGGAAATGTGGTGGCATTAGGGAAAACCTAGATGCATTATTTAAGGAGGAAAAGGAGTATCTGAAATACATGTTAAGTAGATGCATGGTGCTGTGTGAGGGTCCAGGGGAATGTTTGGAGATAACAGTATAGCACAATCATCCACAGGTGTGTGGGTCAGGGCAGCCTTGTTGTCGCACACAATCGGTGCAAGCCATCAAGTTTTTATCCATGATAAAATGCTAAATTCACCTTGTACTTGTAGGATTTACACCAGCCAGCTACATTTTTCAGGGAGGACTTGTGTTTAATGAATGTTTACCTTGCAAAGTGGAGTGTGGGTGCAGGTTTGCCATCACAGATGTTATTTACCCACATTAATAATAATAAATGGGGATATATGGGGTTTTGTGTCCAGTACCAATGTCAGACCTTCTACTCTCATATTGGCTTATAGTAGGATGCGTCTTTACAAGTCTTGTGTGCAAAATAAGTTGAGCTTTTCAGAATGCCTGTTTAACCAACAGTTATATTAAGTGATAAACACTTTGATTAAACCACAGTGAGATCAGTTTCAATTCTGCAATCAGCTAACTACTATCAGCAAAGTGATACAAGAATGATGCTGTATTGTTTTTTTTAAAGCTGATAGACAAACCACCAATAATATCCAACAATAGCATAGAATGCTCACACTTGAGTACGTGTTCATGTGGCAACTTTTAATTAGAAAAGTACATTTGTCAGCCTCCTCTGGTTCAGTTGTAGGAGATTTCTTCAGAAACAGGCCTTTTTTGGTGCTTTGCTTAAGTGTGGCTTTGGGCCCCCCAAAGGTTTTGTGTAATGATGTGCTGGACCTGGGGTGTCTTAACAAAACAGCTGGTTTAGTCTGTTTTTTTTTATTGTTTCCAGATGTGTGAGGTGCAACTCTTGAAGTGGTGTTCAGATACAAACGGAAGCAGTTGGCACAAATGCGCCGATTATCATAGGAAAAAGGCATAAACGGAGGCAGACACACAGCAACTCACTCGAGGTGGCGTGAATTGAGGCAAAGATGAGACTACTGAAGTTGAAAATGTTCATGATTATCCTGAAATATATGACTCCACTTCATTCGAGGCAAAAGCCTGGAGGAAAATTAATAAAATGACTGCATTTCCCGGTAAAACGTGGGAATGTTTGATAGTCTCAGCATGGGCTATTATACATAGATGCCAGTCGGGTAATGCATCCATTGGCTGTTTGTGGCCAATGAACATGGACTGCAGAGGTGAAATCTATGTGAATAACGAATATTGCTTGGCGTCTGAACTTTTTGTTAAAAGTCAAAATCAGTGGCTCCTGAAGCAACAGCTAAGAATTAAACTTTCTACCCTGAGTGGTGGATATTTCCTCCTTATGAAGGGTCTTTGTCAGTACCTCCTGCCTTTTCCACAGTCCAGTGTCGTACCTTAATCCAGGTGATTTGCAGGTGTGGGCGTCAGCGCGCTCCCTGTTCAGTGCTGTTAGTCTCTGACTCATCACCAGGCCAAGCTATCATCCTCATGCTTAGCTTAAGCCCAGCTGTCTCTCTGCTTGATTGCACTGTGGTTACCAGGGACACACGTAGCATTAGTAGGCTCTACAGTGCCTCTCAGCAAATGCGAGTATACTGCACACGCATGTTTTTAAACATTAGATCGGTGAAGAGAAAAATCAGCGCAGTAGGACGGGCAGGCGATGCTTTGTACCGTGTTGTGTTGCACCTTGAGCATGCGAGTTGTCAATTTAAGCTAAAAGACGCACTCAGACTACACAAGGAGCAGAAAGACTTGTTGGCCTCCAGTGCATCTGGGAAAAGCTAATTTCACTTCCTCTGTGACTCAAAGTAGATGCAGCCCTCTCACTTGGAGCAGAAGCATAGTATTATGGAGGAAGCTTGCTTCACGGGTTGTTTAAATCAAGGCTTAAATGCCACCTTTGACAAGTCTGTAGGATCCCTTCATGTGACATCATGAAGCTCTAAAATGTTTTATTCATAAGTTATTCTGTCAAAATAAATGTTTGTTTTAGTTTTTGATGAGTAACTGTCATAAATTAAGGGGAGGACTCTGAATAAGCCTGTTAGGCTTCCTTCCTTTCCTGCAGTATAAGTTCTGTCTTTTCTATTGAATGTATTTGTTTCCTGATTATTGTGCTAATAAACTAAGCTAAGTAGTACTCTGTAGTGTTGGGTGGCCTGGGTGGTCATGTGATGTTTCTCCTGAATTTTCTCATATTAGAAGCTGTTGGGGAGGGTTTTTTTTTATCTCTGCTTGCCTGTGCCCATATGTTTCCTGTGCCAGGTTCTGTCCATGTTGGGGCACTAAAATATCCTCATTTACACGAATTTAGGCCAAGTTTTTTTGTTTTTTTTCCTCATAGTATTGGCAGTACTTCAACATACTGAAGTGACCCAACATTTACCCCAAGCGTTACTCTAGTTCCCTATTTACATACAACATACCCATGCTTGGTGTTTTTTGCTTGTTGGTTTTGTTTTGATGTCGCTCGGTTACAGCTGAAAAAAATACCTGATTAGTTGATGGACAGAAAAATAGTGAAAACTATTAATCATAAAAATAATCAGCAGGTTAATCATTAATGAAAATAATCCTTCGTTGCGCCCTGCATTTGTTATCTTTCAGTTTTATCAGCTGCACGTATTTGTATCATTGCCTTTTTGCCATTTTGTTTGCGCACAAACTAACCTGAGACAGTGCTGACTGAAGAAAAACAAAAAACCCAATCAATTGGATGTACAAGTTAGAAACTAATTTAGAGCTGAAACAAATAGTCTGTTTATCTACTAGTTGATTCACAGAAAATTAAAATCTAACTGCCAAACGGTTGCTAGCTCCAGCTTCTTGGTTGTGATAATTTATTGCTTTTCTATGTCTTATGTGATAGTGAACAGAATATATTTGGGTTTTGGAATGTTGGTCAGACAAACAAGCAATTTAAAGACATCAACTTGGGTTTAAGGACTATTTTCTGCCGTTAGACTGAACAATTAATCTAGAAAATAATTGGCAGATTAATCGATACTTGTTGTTTGCAGCCTTAAACTCTTTACTGAAGAACCTGACAGTTGGGTTTGGTGGTGTTGACTGGTAAGTAGACGGGTTGTGGAGGAAGGATGGGTTCAGGCATTTCACGCTGAGACACATATTTCAAAGTGTAGTGTGGCAGCTGAGGAGGCTATATATAGGTACAGCTCTGTTTTTGGTTAAAGTGGAAGAGGAAGACCTCGAACTCACTGCGCCACTTGCACATACTGTAGTGTCAAAATCTTTCTGTAGTACCTGTTTGTTCATAGAGTGAGCAGAAAAAAAGAACCCATGTGCAATGTCATACAATTCAATACACGGGGTATCTGCAGGTCTTAAAATGTCTTTAAAAGCATTGAATTTTGTTTCCTCGAACTTTCCATTATGCTTTCATACTTTGGATGGTGTGAACTAGAGCTGCAGCGATTAATCAAGCAGTCAATCTTCAGAAAATGTTGATCATTTTTGGAGCAAAATTGCAAAATGTTGAGGTTTTTGTCTGATTTTTATATCCTTGTAAATGGAATATTTTCTAACACTTTGTCTAAAGGACTACTCCAAAAAAAAAAAATTGTCTGATTAATCAATATGAAAATAATGGCTAGTTGCAGCCCTAGTATGATCATGAAGCCGGGTATTCAATTGCATTCTATTGGTCTTAAATTTAACTTACTGAACCCTGCAGAAACCCTGAATACAGTAGCCTTGTGTAACCAGTTGCCAACTGTATTTGGTTATTTATTTTTTGTTGTCATAGTTTGCCATTGTGGTTTTGTATTAATCTGCATTTAATTCAAATTTTTTGTCCACCCCCCATGTACATACAACAGAGGACAAAATGTTTTATAAACACATTTTCCTGCACACCATCAACACAACGCCCCAAAATGGAGGTGTACTACTGAATTGCAATGCACTTGAAATGCTTTAGTGCGCTTGTGATACATAATGTAGAATTGTACACCCAATGTTCAGCGTGCAGCGTAGCGTAGAACACTTGGTACGCCTTTTGTTGCCATCAGTAACAAGGCCAGTAGGACAAAGTAGAGTGAATCATCAGATGATTTTAATCCAAGTCGTGACAAAGAAAAGCAGGCATGTAACGGATAACTTCTTATTTGAGACTGTAGCATAAACATAATGATGTAGAAAAGCTGAATGATGTTATAATCAAGCTAATGGTTTATTTGGATGCTGATGGAGGAGGTGTGGGTAGCAGGGAGCAGCGGAGGTGATTTGGGGCCCATACAGGGCATGTTAGGAAGCGTGTTTTCAGGAAGCGATGGGGAGGGTCCCGATTGTCTGTGCTCTCGCGCTTCACTTGCTAACTGGAGCGTGTGGGTGCATGGAGTTCAAGAGGACCCCCGCAGTCCCATAGCTGTCAGTTGACAAAAGCATTAAGCAGCCTCCTCCACCCTCCTTCAGTTCCACCAACACAATATAATTTTAACTTACTTTATTTTTTTTGCCTTTTGAGAAAGCTCTCAATTTTTTTGCGTGCTTTTGTCTCAACTAAATTCAGAGCAGACATGTAGTTTATGTGTTTCCTCTTTGGAACATTTTGCAGACAGATCAGAGCGATCAGGCATCGCAGTACCTCCTTCCTCATTCAATGAGTAGTATTGATGTGTGAGAGATGATTTGTCACTTGTAGCTAGATCTTCAGCATGTGTATGCACTGTTTTTAACTGATGACTTAAGCGCTCAACGTTGTGTTCCTCCATTACCTGCAGCTTTTTATGCTACAATTTAAGACTCGCAGGCACTACACCTGTGTACGACACATGCATATGATGTATGTAATGTGTATGTGAGTGAGATGCCTGTGTGTGGCGTGTACTGTGTGTAACGGTAATTCCAGCATCTCTGCGTGGCACCCCTCCATATGGCCCTGCTGCTGTCTGTCTAAGAGGAGCTCGGTCTTTGTCTCGGCGTGAGGGGTGGGTGCCCCGTGTGTCTGGGTGGAGCTGGGGGCGGGCTGAAAGATAATTGGAGGTCATTGTTTCGCCAGTCCCTTGTTGATCCATGTAGGTCAGGGGCAAGGGTTACGGATCAATCAAAGCGTGTATTTGTGGGTCTGTGGGGTCATTTCAGTGCATTCAAGCAGGTGTCACTGATGAGATAGTTTGCAACAAGCTTGGCGTTACGCCGCGCGCATTCATCTTTAAAATTTGATGCAAAGATAAGCGCACATGCTCTCACTGTTGCCATCTTTGTTCTCATTCAACATGCTTTATTTGAAGCTTAATTTTTTTATTTTTTTTTGGCGTGGGATCCATGCATTTCTTTCAAGAATCTGGTAAATTCAGTCTTCACTGAGAGGAGCAAAGTGACTAATGTATGACTTCAACATTTAAAATAAAGAAAGTTACTGATTCTTATGCAAACTAGTGACCAGTGTCAACAGTCTCAACAAAAACCCTTGTAAACTTTTAAGATAGTGGTAATTCACTTTTCATGTGTAAAATCAATAAGCAAGTAACTGTTTTCTCTCTCTGCTCTCTCCAGGCCCGCCCGCCCCTCCTCCTTCTCTGTTCCAGCCTCCGCGCCGTCCCGGCCACGGCACAGTGGGGAAACCCATCCGGCTCCTGGCCAACCACTTCCAGGTGCAGATTCCCAAGATTGATGTCTATCACTATGATATTGACATCAAGCCTGAGAAACGGCCTCGGAGGGTCAACAGGTAAATCTACCCAGAGGTTTGAGCAGAAAATGCACGTGGGGATTTTTTTTTTTTTTCATTAGGGGTTTCATCTTAGATATTGATGATTTTGTAATACCAATCACATCTGTAGCTACAATAACCACAGACTGCTCAAAGAGAAACTTGTAAACCGGGAAATGAGAAAAAGTAAGCATTTTGTTTTATTGTAGTATGAAACTGCATGGGCATCTTTTGTTTAGGTTGTCCCCAGAAGTATTGTAATAGGTTACTTAAGTTACTGGTATGTGTTTTTAGCTTACCCTTCTGTTATCCCTGTCCCTCTAGGGAAGTGGTGGACACCATGGTGCGGCACTTCAAGATGCAGATCTTTGGAGACCGACAGCCTGGCTACGATGGGAAGAGGAACATGTACACAGCACTTCCACTGCCAATTGGGAGAGACAGGGTTGGTATTTCACTTGACCCTTGTGTTATCAGCATGTAAACAGACAAGAAAAAAGTGTGGAATGTTTTTTGTCATATTGAAAAATCAGATGGCTCTAAAGGATCAATCAAGGGAGAAATAGTTTGCATTTAAGAACCTAAAACCAAACAGTAACATGTAATCATGAATACAGAGTACACTACTAGTTTTCTAGTTTATTTTAGCAGAGTAAAATGGCTGCCTCCTTTTGTTTAAACAAATCTGCGTGCATGGTATTGGGTATTTATTGACTGTCCCTATCACCTGTTCATTTCCCTCCGCTCAACTTTTGTTTCTGTCTCTCCCTTTTGTCCTTTTCCCCTCCCTCTGTGTCCTCATCTTCCTCCATCTCTCTCTCCATCTTTAGGTGGATCTGGAGGTGACTCTGCCTGGTGAGGGGAAAGATCAGACGTTCAAGGTGTCTTTGCAGTGGGTGTCTGTGGTCAGTCTTCAGATGCTGCTGGAAGCCCTGTCGGGTCACCTCAATGAGGTCCCTGAGGACTCCGTTCAGGCTCTGGATGTCATCACACGGCATCTTCCTTCCATGAGGTACCGACACTCCTCCCCTCTGCCTTTCCACAAACACACCAGCCACATCTTCTCCACATCTGTTGACAGAGTTATTGCTTTTCATCTTTTATTTGTCTGTATTACTTAATTTCCTGTTGCCTTATGTCTTCCTGATCAAATCATATTACACAATATTATTTATTTGGTGCTTTACTTGGGATACATTTTCATGGAATTGATTACCTAACAGCAGCACACTAACAGCTGAACCACAGGGCACTGCATTCCTGATATATTTATGTCCATCTCTAAATGGATTTTAAAGTCTGCTGACTTTGATTTGGATATCACATCAAAATTGTGAAAACTGCATTATGAGGAGAAATGAATTCACTGTACTCTGTTATTATAGACCCTTTTTTTGGTATTGATAACTTTGTCTGGGTTTAGACAATTTACTAGACTGTTTCTTGACACACAGATATTGCAATTGCACATGTCCAGACGCACTTGTTGATTTAAAAACTTTTATGTAAGTTTGCAAACATAAAATTTGTCTCTTAAGTGGTCCTCCTGATTCAGAGACCTAACTGTATTTTGAGTTTATACATATGCTTTTTCTGTGTCCATAAATGTTTTATTTACTTTTAGCTGTTGAACCCAAACATTTGACATAATAAACTGAGTAATTTGAATCTTGATCTGGCTGATTATTAAGAAATAATCTTGTGGACATTTGATTAATTGCGGTGGTTTGAGTCTATGTTGATTTAATTTTGTCCATTATTCATGTTTTTTGTCCACAGGTATACTCCTGTGGGGCGTTCGTTTTTCTCCCCTCCGGAGGGCTATTACCATCCTCTGGGTGGAGGCAGGGAGGTGTGGTTTGGTTTCCATCAGTCTGTCCGTCCTGCCATGTGGAACATGATGCTCAACATTGATGGTAAGATATGTATCAGGCTGATATTTGATGTGGGTGTTAACTGACCGATATAAAGAACGTTTATATCGTATACACACAATCACTGATAATCAGCAATTGATTGTGTGAAAAACCCCCCACTACTGCTTCCCTCTTAGCCTAGACTGCAACCTACTAAATACATTTACTGCCATTCTGGAAATCGAGTAGAAAACCTGATGTCCCCACGTAATGCTTACATACATGAGGGGAAAAAGACAGATACTTGAATGAATAAGTTTAATTCACCTACATCAGATTTTATTTCCAGCTCTGGGCTATTTTCTGTCTGAACACACCAGTTAAGTCCATTGAAATTGTAAAACTCACAACAGGTACTTGTTGTCATATAAAAATACTTTAAAAACACAGGTCCTAATGTGTTTGTTTGTATCGACTCGGTTTAGTAGTCTGTAGCCATTGCTGATCAGGTCTTTCATTATGGCTGCAAGGTGCTTTAAAGCTCCCTTTGTTCCTGCTGCATCCCCAATTCTACAGTTTGCCCAGACTCTGCCTTTGTTATACAGCATCATGGACTCATTGGATTGCTTGCTTGTTATTGATTCATGGG
This sequence comes from Maccullochella peelii, assembly GCA_002120245.1. Lineage (NCBI taxonomy): Eukaryota > Metazoa > Chordata > Actinopteri > Centrarchiformes > Percichthyidae > Maccullochella > Maccullochella peelii. The sequence continues at coordinate 28,516 of LKNJ01000862.1, forward strand.
GACTGATTTGCTGAATAATCTCATTTTTTCTACCCCTCAGTGTCAGCGACAGCTTTCTACCGTGCTCAGCCTGTGATCGAGTTCATGTGTGAGGTGCTGGATATACAGAACATCAACGAACAGACCAAACCCCTGACTGACTCGCAGCGTGTCAAATTCACCAAGGAAATAAGAGGTGAGCACTCGGTACCCGAGAGAGCGCGCACACAATATTCTGACATTTACCAACAAGTAAAGGAGGACCAGCATTAACAGACACACATTATATACACAATGTCTGTGACTCACTGTGTATCAGAGATTACAGCAAGGTGTGGGCCTGCAAGGCACATGCATATTTGTTTTCATGCAGTGTGTAAGAACTAAAGAAGCTACACCCACTCCTGGCACATAATCATACTGTATACCCACTACACATACAATACATACTACTTAACCTACTCCAATGCGCAAACACTTGTTCTTAACCTCAGGGCAACAAAGGGTTGTGTTTCTGCCTTTGAACACAAACTAGGCAGCCTAAAATGAGAAAATATGTCCATGATATTCATAACAGACCTCCTCAACAAAAATGCTACTATTCCAATCAGCTCCTGTGTGTCTTCACTTGTGTTATGGTAAATACACAAAGAACCACCCAACAACCTTGCAGGAACTAGTTGCATTTTTTTCTGATTTTATGTCATTTTGAACCAGACAATGTGGAATTTTCAACTGCATATTTTCTTCGGCAGACACTTGCAAGCTCTCTTCGTTCTCCTTTTGTGGTCCGAGTTGTGACAGATATGTAAAGGGAAACTGCAGAGAGCTGAAATGCCCTGTACACAACTGGTTGCCTTGTCAGCATTTATCTTTTCATGGCCTGAAAATGACAGTAGAGTACAATTCCAACCTGCTACAATTTTTAAAGATATCAAAATAATTTGAAATTGCAGTTGGTGGGAAAATTGTACTGCTTCTTCACATGCTTATGTAACCATTCTTTCTTGTATGTTTTTTTTTTTTTTAAACAGGTTTGAAAGTTGAGGTCACACACTGTGGTCAAATGAAGAGGAAGTACCGTGTGTGCAATGTAACTCGCCGACCTGCCAGCCACCAAACGTAATTGCCTTTCCTACACTAATCAGTTTGTTCACCCTCATGTCTGCAAGAGCCACATTGTATGTGTTGTGTAGTGTACCAAAAATCATAACATAAATGGAACATTGTAAATATACAATTAATGCAACTTATGTCATATTTTCCGTTTGTGTTTTGGTTTTGCATACATGCCCACATTTTTCCATTCATTCACAGGTTCCCCTTACAGCTTGAGAATGGCCAAGCCATGGAGTGCACAGTAGCTCAGTATTTCAAGCAGAAGTACAATCTGCAACTCAAGTATCCACATTTGCCGTGCCTGCAAGTAGGGCAGGAACAGAAGCACACCTACCTTCCCCTAGAGGTGAGAAAGAGATTGTTTTGGCGCTTAAATCTCGTTCTTTTAGTTGGACAAAAAATGCCTTTCACCTCCAATAGTAACGTTCTTCCTTTTTAATTTCCCTGCTGTTGTTACTCTTATCTGATTGATTTTGTTTAATGAATGAAATGTATCTCCCTGCTCTGTAGGTCTGTAACATAGTAGCAGGCCAGCGCTGTATCAAGAAACTGACAGACAACCAGACATCCACCATGATCAAAGCTACAGCTCGCTCAGCCCCCGACAGACAGGAGGAGATCAGCAGACTGGTGAGTGCCGTTTCACTCTTGGGATGGGAGTCAACTCCAGCTGCTGGCATTTGGTTGATTTTTCTCTAAGGACTTGTAGTTTTGATATGAACTTGCCTAAATGCTGAATACACCTCATCATTACAACTTTTTTATGTTAGTTCTCTGTCCCCTGGTTTATGTTAATCCTCATTTATAATTCTGATTTATTCTCCTGCAAACATCCTCCAACTCCTTCCCTTAACTTTCTCCTCGTTTCCCAGGTCAAAAGTAACAGCATGGTCGGGGGCCCGGACCCTTACCTGAAAGAATTTGGCATTGTGGTGCACAATGACATGACAGAAGTGACGGGACGTGTTCTCCCAGCACCCATGCTACAGTATGGGGGCCGGGTGAGTACAGACACAGGGAGGGACTGCGGCAGGGTGAGTACTGGGAAAGGGGCTGCACTCTGGGGGCTCAAGCCTGACTGGGAACACACGGGGTGGGGGGCATCACAGAATGAATGCTGGGACATGGGGGAAGATCCAGGTTTGCAGAGGTCACTCATCTGAAGGGTGAGCGGATTTATAATATAATTTGATTTTTGATAATTATCTACACTTTATGAGCAAATTTGTTATTGAATATTGAAAAAATGACTACTATTTGAGCTAATGTTTTTTTACTAATACTTCAGAGTTGCAAAGGGGGAGGAGCTGTTTCGGGGGCCCTTGGTTCCGGTAGAAAAGTCCATTCATTTTCTCCATAGACAATATGAGGTGACTGACAGTTGGAGCATTTCTACTGCTTAGATGGACATCAGATTTCCCCAGCTAAATCATCAGCACAAAAGATCTGTGAAAACATGTGTGTAGCTATTATAAAATATCCGTTTTCTTTAAAAAGTTGCAGAAACAAGCCTGTGCACATAAAATCGTATGGTGAGAAGTTAACTAGGACTCCCAAGGTGCCGTATGCCGATAATGGCAATTAAAAGTAGATTACTGTCTTATACTGATAATACAATATGCAGCTAGATGGCTTCAGCAACTATAGCGAGGTGTTTTGTTCTCAACTGTACCAACAAAACATTTTGAATTTGCTATATCTCTGATTTGCACCTCTAAATGGCAGCCAATCCATAGCAACAGCGGCTGAGGCTCATGAGTATTGTAGCATGTAGAGCCGTCCGCCATGGACAAAACTTGACTTCTTAGAAAGGAAGTTGTAGTAATTAAAACTGGTGGCCATCACATAAACGTATAGGTTTGTTAAAAGAAACATTTCAAACGGGAGTACAGAATAGTGAAAAACACCAAAGAACCAGCGACTCCTCTGATTTTGCAACTCGATATGTTGTATATGAACCGGTCAATGAATTGGTCTTGAAGGTTAACTGCTGCTATTAAATCAGGTGGTGAGTAGAAATGGTATTCAACTTTTTAATATATGCAGACCTGTAAGACCTGGAACTTTCCCCGTTTTTATAATCCTGTGGTGAATCTCTCCAGTCTTAAGTGCATCTCTTTAAATTCTTTCCCTTCACTGATACAGCCTCTTAGTATGTAAATATTATGGTGCATGTGGAGGAAAACTTGGGTTTCCACCTGTTGTATTCAGTAGTGTGTGTGTGTAAGTGGAGGGATGGAGATGAGGTGCAAGTCATTGCAGACTGCTGAGATTCACCCACTGAATCTCAAATCAGCCGTTTAGACAGACCTGATTGAATGGTGCATGCAGAAGATGAGAGTAAACATTTTTGAGCAGAGCTGTATGAATCTAAAAGGCAATCATTTGCATCCAGCTTGTCAACCGAAGACATAACTGGGGTGAGAGGCTGAATTGGGATTCGAGGATTGTGTGCAAGATGGGGCGAATGTATGTGCTGCCAACAGGAGGACGATAAGACTCGTTGCCACCCAGCACTAATGTAAAACCTGAAAGATTTACTTTTAAAGCCTGTGGAGTGAATGTGACTTTTATCTCCCATCTGAAAATGAAAAGGTTGATATAAATACTACAGGTGCTGGAACATAACACCCCATTCAGAGACAGCGTTCATTGATTTTACTAAGATAAGATGAAACTTTAATGATCCCTGTGGGGAAATTGGTTCAGTGTATGGGCCCACTTTTTCCTTACACTCTCCGCTTCATTTGCAATTTTTCTTTACAGAGTTGCAGCTGATTGTTGCTTGGGGAAAAAAATGCTCTTATGCACCAGTGCCAAGCTTAAATACCTTTTTATTGGCTGCCTGAGCTGTATGCGTTGGTTAATTTATTTCCAAGATCCTATCACAACACTCTTTCTTAAAGGCTTGGCCACTTGCCTGCTGGGATATCGAGTCTAATCGGCTTCCAGTGAAATGCCCTTAAATGTGGACTGAAAGCTTTTCCCATTTCTGTGATCACTTGGTATGAATGAAATGCACGTGCCTTTCATTTTTAAAATGGCATGCTAATGTTGGTGGACATACAGTTGAATCAAAGTATTCACAGAAACAAAATGTATATTTTGTATAATGAAGTTGACTGTGTGTACATGTGACATGTGAGATGGGAAAAGCAGCAGTCTTATTTCCTCACTCATGAAGGTTTTTTTTATTATTGACAACTTATAATAATTTATTAGGTAGTTTTAAATCCTGAAACTTTGATCCTACTTTGAGACAGTCTTGTAATGAGATGGAGAAGCTCTTAAATTTGTGGTCACTTGTTGAATAAAAGCTCTTAATCTCTTAAATCTTGTTACTTTAATTGAAAGCCACTGCCCTTTGTTGAATTTGTATTCACAGCCACACTTGAAGTAGGAGCACTCACCTAATGATGCGCCTTTGAATAGATACACTGCTGTAGCTTGCTGTACAGTCAGTACTCCTGATATGGGAAGCTATAAAACCAGAATATGTGTGTGCAATAAAAAAAAAAAACGAGCATTTCTCTCTTCTAAATAAGTCTCACATTGCTTAGCTTGGACTCTGTATGTCTTGTGCAGATTAATACTTCATGCACAGTATACCACAGCACACAGAACATCATTATACAGTAAAACTGAAGCCTTTCAGTGTGTGTAGGATATTTGATCTGTGTCCAGTCTAGCTAAAAATGTACAGTGTCTGTGGGCCGGCTGGCTGGGCTTTAATGCATTATGTTTGTCTGTATATGGTGGGAAAATCAAAGTGTGGGTTGGGCTGTAGTACTTGTTGTATTGGCTCATCCAACCGGGGGGTTGACTAAGAGAGTAGGGACTCTCTCCGCAGAATAAAACCGTGGCCACGCCCAACCAGGGCGTGTGGGACATGAGAGGGAAGCAGTTCTACGCCGGCATCGAGATCAAGGTCTGGGCTGTGGCCTGCTTCGCTCCACAGAAACAGTGCCGGGAGGACCTGCTCAAGTGAGTCATGGCATCAACTGTTGTCTGTTGGTCAGTCGGTGCACCACTTTGGTCCAAACTAATACATCTTCATCAAGTATTGGATGGATTGGCACAACATTATGTACAAACATTCATGGTTTTCAGACGATGTATCCTAATGACTTTGGTGATCCCTTGACTTTTCCTCTAGCACAATCATTGGGTGTATTTGTCCAATATTTGAGTTTATGATCAAATATCTGCAAAACTAACGATATTCCCCTCAGCTGTACTTTGTTATTATGTAAATAAATGTTAGCATGCTAACACATGAAACTAAGATGGTGAACATGGTAAACATTATACCAGAGTAAAATTAGTATGTTAGCCATGTTATTGTAAACATGTTAGCATTTAGCTCAAGGCACTGCTGTGCCCAAGTACAGCCTCACAAAGCCGCTAGTGTGGCTGTAGACTGTCTTAAGCTTCAGCCTGCAGTTACAGTGGTCTTGCATACATTTAGTAAATCTTATTTCTCCCTACTATATTGAATTTTATTAGTTGCTGCTGATTTCTGATGAGCGTTTAATGCTTTTCAATAGGAGCTTCACTGACCAGCTTCGAAAGATCTCCAAGGATGCTGGGATGCCTATTCAAGGCCAGCCATGTTTCTGTAAATACGCCCAAGGAGCGGACAGTGTGGAGCCCATGTTCAAACACCTCAAGATGTCTTACGTCGGTCTGCAGCTGATTGTGGTCATCCTGCCTGGCAAAACACCAGTCTATGGTAAGAAAATACACAATTTAGCATTTTAGTGAATCAAGGGGAAAGGTAAAAGCTTTTTAGATACGAGGATGGAACAAAGGAAGAGGGTCATATGTAGGAATTCAACTTTAAATTTGTTGATTCTACAGGTAATTATTCAATTTTTAAAGTACATTTTTATGATATTGATCTTGGTTGTGTCCATTTTCGTCTACAGCTGAGGTAAAGCGGGTGGGTGATACTCTCCTTGGCATGGCAACCCAGTGTGTGCAGGTGAAGAACGTAGTGAAGACGTCCCCCCAGACCCTCTCCAACCTGTGCCTCAAGATCAACGCCAAGCTGGGAGGCATTAACAACGTCCTGGTGCCTCATCAGAGGTCAGTCTTCATTGCAGTCCAGATGGGAGTCTGGAATTCTTCTTGGCTTTGAATGTTGCAGATTGGTCAGATGCTTTCTGAATACAAATAGCCCCCTGGTAATCACGTGGTATAGAGCAATCCAAATTGTAGTAATAATCTGCATAATCTTTTTCATTTTATAATTCGGAGAATTTATATAGCGCCATATCATAACAAAGTTATCTCGGGGCACTTTTCCATAAAGAGCAGGTCTAGACCGACTCTTTATGTTTACAGAGACCCAACAATTCCCACCAGCAGCAAGCACAAGCGACAGCGGCAAGGAAAAACTCCCTTTTAACAGGCAGAAACCTCGAGCAGAACCAGGCTCTGGGGTGGGCGGTCATCTGCCTCGACCAGTTGAATCTTTTTAACTTTGTATAATGATATATGGATCCTTTTTCTCACAATTTTCTTTGTGGTCGTGCTGTTTTTGGTTTAGAAGTTGAATAAGAAATATGATGTTGCAGGCCAATGATGCAAAGTCTCTTCTTTCTTTTGTGTGTCTTGTTCTTGGTTCAGGCCCTCTGTGTTTCAGCAGCCTGTCATCTTCCTGGGTGCGGATGTCACACATCCTCCAGCAGGTGATGGGAAGAAGCCGTCCATCGCGGCGGTGGTGGGCAGCATGGACGGCCACCCCAGCCGTTACTGCGCCACGGTGCGAGTCCAGACGTCTAGACAAGACATGTCCCAGGTAACAGCAGTCTGTATGTACTTATTAGTGAAAGTGACATTTGGATTCCCATACTGTTGATAAACTGTTTTATTTCTATTCACATTGAGTTATTCCTTTTTAAAATGAGTCTGTTGTATCCAAGTTTGAATGCGTCACTTTGACATGATCCAGTCCATTATTTTAACACTATTTTTGTTAACAGTTCCCTCCTCCTTTTTGAGTCTAAATCAGTTGTTGTTGTTGTTGTTGTTGTTTGTTGTCGTCGTCGTCTTTTTAGGAGCAGCTCTTCAGTCAGGAGGTAATCCAAGACTTGACCAACATGGTGCGGGAGCTGCTCATCCAGTTTTACAAGTCCACGCGCTTCAAGCCCACACGTATCATCTATTATCGTGGCGGTGTGTCTGAGGGACAAATGAAACAGGTAAGTAATTAGCAGTATTTTGCAGAGTTTTACTAGTTATTTTCATCCTTATCTCCAGCTTATTTCTGCCATATTTGTTTACCCGTTTGGTGTGCAAGTCCCAAGTGTGATCTACTAGGCAGGAATGATAGGTGTGATTCATTATGAGAGGAGGCTGTCAAAACCTTAATTTAAACATGACACGCCGCTTCAGTCCAAAATGGTGGCCAGGCCGCAAACCAAGTGCCATCAGAATAAATTAAAATGTGAAATGACAAAGAAGAATTAGTAGTACTATATCAAGACAAAATGTTGCATACAGGATACCTTTTCAAGTGTTTTTGTCTTTTCAGGTAGCGTGGCCGGAGCTGATAGCCATCAGGAAGGCCTGTATCAGTTTGGAAGAGGATTACAGGCCGGGCATTACCTACATTGTGGTTCAGAAACGTCACCACACTCGTCTCTTCTGCTCTGACAAAGCTGAGAGGGTCAGTAGGAGTTCACTCTACTATGATGTGTGGTATTGAATTGTTTTTTATTGTACAACACTGTATTGTGTGACTCTTTAACTATAATTTAATGGATCAACCTCTGCAGGTTGGGAAGAGCGGCAACGTCCCAGCAGGCACCACAGTGGACAGTACCATCACACACCCGTCTGAGTTCGACTTCTACCTGTGCAGCCATGCTGGGATTCAGGTGAGGGATACACACTCACACACTTGTCATAGATGAGGTTTTCACAAAAGCTGTGGGGTAAATTGAAACATTTCAATTTTATAACAAATCTAATGTAGCTCACTCCAGTTCTCCAAGTCTCTTTTGCAGTTTTGAAATGATGTGTGGATTTGGCACATTTAAATACAAAAACCAAAAATTATGGTTACAGCCCATTATTTCAGTGGAAATTGTCTTTAAGGGTACGGCGATTTTGCTCTATCATTACCACGGTAATGATGCTTAATGACACTAAACTGCATGATTTGGATGCTTGTTTGACCCATCAGATGGTTTGGCTGTTATTCAAAGTTATGCGATACCCACAAACTATCTTTTCAGTATAAAACACTTGTCCCCTGTAAATTTAAAAGATAGATAAAAACTGGAAACAGACACTTGCTGTGGTTTGTGCACATTACAGCATTTGCTTCTTGCTCTTCAATTGGTCAGGAGAATTGCTCTGCCTTAGCTCACTTACTGGCGAGCTTGATTCTGCACTGCTATAAACATAAAGGAATACCTGTATACAAATCAAAACTAAGAACAACAAACATGCCTCAGGCAGTTTAGCCAACGAGTGAGCTAGCACAGAGTGTGCAAACCATCGTAACTGCTCACAAGCTTCACACAATGTTTGAGTTTTGAGACAGAAGCAGTGTGTTTAGCTAGCATGGTATTCTGAAAAGGGTGAATTAAAACATTTAATCATGTACTGTATCTGTGAAGAACCACAGTGGGGGTCCAATGCTGAAAAGATCATGTTTTTTTTGTGTCAGGAAGTAAATCTAGTGCTTTATCACATGGCATTATGTGAAATGATCAGTACAGTGTTGACATGTAACATGTTGTTACATCTTCCCTCAGGGAACCAGTCGTCCCTCCCACTACCACGTTCTGTGGGATGACAACTGTTTCACTGCCGACGAACTGCAGCTCCTCACCTACCAGCTGTGCCACACCTATGTCCGCTGCACGCGCTCCGTCTCCATCCCAGCACCAGCCTACTACGCCAGGCTAGTGGCTTTCCGAGCCCGCTATCACCTGGTGGACAAAGACCATGACAGGTGAGGCACCCCTGGATATCTGTGGTTCCAGTTCAAGAAAGATGAATAGCTCATATAGTTGGACCAAACCCAGAGGGATAACGCATCTCAGTACTGTGTGGTAGCATTTAAAATGCTTTCACCGACTGGCCCAAATAAATCATTATAGTTATGTGCAAATGTAGGGGGGGCATATGTTTCCACAGCCAAAAGACTAAACCACTCACCTACCAGAACACAGCTCGTTTTCATCCCTGTACCTTTTATACTTCCCGCTTGTTGTGATGTGATATCACTCCTGACAATCAAAGTAAACCCTGCATTTCTGTCTCTTGCAGTGCTGAAGGCAGCCACGTGTCGGGCCAGAGTAACGGCCGGGACCCCCAGGCGTTGGCCAAGGCAGTTCAGATCCACTATGATACCCAGCACACCATGTACTTCGCCTGAGCTAGCGAGCACGTCAGCCAGTCCACCCGCGGATTCCCTTTCTTCCTCTCTTTTTATCTCTTATTTGCCAGTCTCTCTCTTCTTCTCCCACTTCATCTCTTTCCCCTTGTAGTCTGTCTCTTTCTCTTCAACCTCACTCTACAATTTCTGAATCTGCACCAAAGCGGCTCTTGGACGGGGGAATCTGCTGTGTCCCTTGTGTCCAGCAGGTTTTAGTTTCGAGGGACAATCTCCAACCAGCGTTCCCAATCGAGCCGCCATTCAAACCAGCAATCCAGCACTGCAAACCCTGAGGGTTTCCAGTGCACAAAAGAAAAAAAACAAAAAACAAACCATACATACACATACTACAAGTTGAGCCATTATTTTGAGTTTGTTTTTTCTATTTGAATGTCTGCACTCTTGTGTTTTGTAAGATACACTGAGCAAGGGAGTGGATTGGCACAATCTGTGTCAGTGCAGCTCTTTAGCTCTCCCAGCTAAGCAGGACTCTTATCTACTTTTACCTCAAAGCCCCTTTGGGCAAAATCTGTCACAAGGTCTTGGGTTTATTGGGTGGTGGGGAGGGAACTCTACAGGAAAAGAGATGGAGGGGAGTCGACCTTTTGAGAATGATATAAATATATATTTTTCCTTTTTATGAGCGTGTGTTTTAACTTTTTCTCCTTTACTGTCTTTTACAAGCGAGGTGACCTGGGTGTCATGCCCATTACTACTTTCCTCCCATCTTGGCGAAGAATACGCAAGTCTGTGTGTGTGTGTGTGTGTGTGTGTGCGCATCTCTGTATATACATGTACTGCTGTATGAGAGTGTGTTTGTGTGTGCATGTGTGTTTAATGGCAGGCCACTGAATTGTAAAGGGAAATCAAGGAGATAACTGCTGTAAATGCCTCAGATTTGTTTTTATATTCACACATACAGTACATATAAGCATATATTTACATCTATAGAGCAACTTTGAGACATATGACTTATAACAGGCCTCATAGAGGCTGGTGTGGGTATTTGTAGCAGTCCTGGGTCACTTATTAATTGAAATGCTTTGCATTACATTTCGAGCACGTGCTAGTGCAAGATGGGTGGGAATTGCACCTTTGGGAGCCAGTTGCTCCTTTGTGCCTCAAAACATCATTGAATCCCAGGATAAGTAACTCAATCCATTTCAAGTAGTAAGTGAAGTCGGGTCTGACGTGTAGCAGTAGTAACCGTGGTCTGGCCTGTGACTGGCTCGGCATTGGGACCTGTTGAATGGCTGAAGGCATTAAAGTATGGTCTTATCAGCCTTGCTTTCTGTGTGAAAAGCAGGGTCTTATTTTTGTTTGGACCTGATTATCTGAAAGATTATATGATGACACTGCTGGATGTTTTTTTTTTTTTCCCCCTTTCTTTATAGTAGTTGTTTGAAGAGCCGGAAACCAACGTAGTTTTTTGAGGTCTCCTTTGCTAATACTGGCCAATTCATTGCACTGACCCGGGACGCTTGGCAAGCAACAGAGGGCACTCTCAATCTCTCTTACCTTTATGCATTTATACATACGAATCAACAAAGCAGATTTGTAAAAGTTTAATATAAGATGTTTTGTGGTTCTCTTAAAAACTGTTGTTTAGAATTAGTAGTTTGCCATTGATGTTGTTGTTATCGTTGTTGTCAATGTTACTATTGTGATGAAATTTTAAGGTTGGCAGCAAAGCCAGTTATATACTTACTAGTGCGACTTCAGGAATAGACTTAAGTTGTTGAGCTGCAGGTTAAGGGGTAGAGCTTTGGGTTGGACATTTTTTTTGTAGCATTCTGGTTAATAGTGAGAAGAAGTAGGCCCCAGGATGGATGACTTTATGCTTCCTCTGTAGGTTCTGATGTGAGTAAAATTTAGCGGCAGATTTGAGGTATTGTGTAGCACTCCGACTGGTGAAACAGATCTGCCGCTGCGTACATTGCTCAGCTGGCATCGGTTGGTTTTGATCAAATAGATGGAGACAATCAGGGATTGTAATCAGAGTGAACCTAGGTTAAGGGATTTGTTAAAAAGCGGTTTGCGATAGGCAATGAGTTGAATTTTTAGACTTTTAAAAAAAAAAAAAAATGGTTTCTATTACTCTGTGTGTATTTGAAGTATACCCATCTTAAAGTCTCTGCTATTTGACGGTGTTTGTTTCATATTTGTATGCATTTTTAAGTAACACTGGATTAAATGAATTGACAATAAGCATAAGCACTGCCCTTGGACCCCCTGTACAAAGTACACTCGTTAAACTGTTACCATGGAAACCGCAGTGACATCAGTGAGGTGCTGTGGTGACAGTTGCACAAGTGGTGCCCCCTGGTGTTGCGAATGGATAAAGATGTGGGACAGGAGGGTTTGGAGAAACAGTCGATGTGCACGCCTCATCAGGGGGGGACAGCTCAGTGAAAGCCCTTTTGTAATAAACCACCCATAAAGCAGCAGGTTTACTATGAATGGGTTTGAGCACCTGCCTGTTGACGGCGTGGGCGTTGGCATCGGCTAGGGGCAGAGAAGCTGAAAATGAGGAGGCCTAGTGGGAGGGAGGGGGGTTGGGAGGGTGTTGTCCAGGCATTGCATGCAATAAGTTTTACTCTTCGTTTAAAGTGGGCAGATCAGTTTTTAAAACGTGCACTAGTTTTACCAAGCCAAGTGGGCTGTGATTGAATATTCATCTGGCATCTCTAATGGGGAACGATTTGATGTTTTATATTCTTCTTCACAATATTTGATCATTAAACTCCAGTCAGATAAGTGATCACTCCCTGTTTGTAACATGACATTGCAAAGCAATATTAACCCAGTTCTAGTTTTCAAATGTGGAAAAACAAAGCTATAATTCTACTCATTGTGGTTGTTGGTCTACTCTCGCAATTGTGTCTGTACTTTTATTTTTTTATTTTTAGTTCATTTTATTTGCTTGTATCAATCAGTGGGAGTGTGCATTTGGTGGACTAGTTATGTAGGCTTTAGACAATTTTCTTTAAAGTAACAAAATGTAGACTTTGCTTGCCTGCATGCCAGAGTATTGTCCTTTTTAAGAAAAACAAAAAAAGAGAGAAAAAAACCCTTTTTGGAATCATATTTATTATGAGAGAAAAAAATATAAATGCTTTTTTTGGGGTGGGTGGGGGGTAAATGTTAAACAATTTAGTGGGACTGTTTTAGGTTAGCAATATTTGTCCAGTCTCTCTAAGATGCATTTTAAAGATTCCTACACAAATGTCAGTAATTTGGGAGGTACAAGCTGTTTTCTGAGGCGAGGGGAGCCAGCTCTTTGCGTCGTGTTCAAATTCAAACGAGGTACTTTCTTCAAACGTGGACCCGTTAAAGACCGAACCCCTCGCCTCTTTGCCAGGTTACTGTAGCGAGAATCCATTTTGTCTCCTCATTCCTGGTTTGTACCTGTGGCCACGCCTCTTAGTGGGGTCTCTCCTGTCTCCACGGCAACTCTGCTGACCCCTCACAAATGCACTTCCTCTTTGTGGAGGGGTCCCCATGGCATCAACGGAGCAGGATTACCTCTTTTTAACCTTTTTAAAAAAAAGATCCACAATTCTTTCTGTGCCCCAATAGAAAGAGAGCATGAATTATTTTTAAATTCCTCTCACTTTGATATATTGTTATATCTTAACGGATTTGTAATTTGACATTGTGTATTGTGTGTTTTTATTTTCTTTTATTTTACCTTTCTTGGTTCCTTTTGTTGGGGGTTTGTTATAGCTCTGCTCTGTTTTTTTTGTTTTTTGTTTTTCTGCTAGTGGTCTCTGAAGCTGTGTGATTGTCTAATAGCAATAGAATCGGAACATTCCAATTCTGTGAATGGAATGTTCCGATTCTGTGAATGAACGGAGCCCTTTCTGGGGTGGGCCATGTTCTAGCTCCGCCCCCAGCAGGGGGCCATTCATTCACTGTTATTGATATTATGTGACATGTTCAGACATTATTTTTTTAATTTTAATTTTTTTTTTTTTTTTTTTTTTTTTTTTTTTTTTTTTTTTTAGCCTGCAGGGAATTCTTGTGTTAATGTGCAAAGTAATAAATTGGTATTTTATGCCTATAACATAGCTGGTGTGTTCTCGTCATTGATGACAGATGGCATGTTATGCTATTGCAAAGGGGGCTTGTGTTCATATAGAGCTAGTTGACCAATTAACACCAAGGCCTCCAGTGTGCATGTGTTTTGTCACTAGATGGCATTCTTTACCAAGGTAAATGGGATGACAAGATTACTGAGAACAGTAAAACATTAATGGTCTATCCATTTCCTCACCTTGATGGTCATCTAAGAACAGCAGAGTGAGGCATGGAAGATACCAAAGCACCTTGCTGATGATTTTTTTTTTTTTTAAAGTTATTTTCTTACAAACCATGTTAACCAGAGTAAATGCAGTCATGAGCCAGTATATTGGCTTTCCTACAAGTACACTGAAAGGTGTCATACTGTAGCTCAGGGCCTCACCTAGACCTGTAAAACACTGAGAAATTATAACTAGTAACCAGTGAAGCATCTTGAACTGTAAATACTGTGTATTTGTTTGGCACCATTTGACATCCTGACAGGTACTCGGACAAAACAAAGAAAGGAATGGGCTCTTCTCTGTGCCTTGATATTGAATGTCTTTAGGGTGTTATCTGTCGGTAACCGAAGTCCTTTGAATTCACACATAAGTAGGGCAAGCATTCACAAATTATCCTCTTAACATTTTTCTTTTTACTAGATCGTTAACCGCAATCCACTTACATGCAGATGTTTTGAGCTGAAATTTGAGTGCTTTCCCCCCTTTAATACACACAAAATGACAATGTGCTGTAAAACTGAAATAAATGAGCAACTGGGTAAAAATTTGCATCTGATTGACAGAAAAACATTTTAAAAGATGATTTTCCACTTTTCACGCTAACCTTGTTTACAAAGCTGTTGTGTTGGCAGCACCTCCCTCCCTCCCTTCCTGGTGCCTCAGGTAAAAGAGGTCATGCAGTCAGCTGGTGTGACCGCTCTGGGACAAGGGAATTCAGGGATGTTGAATTTCCAATAACTTTGATATTTTTGTATGTAAAAATGTCACTATATAGGCGCAAACCTCATTAACTCCCTATGTGGTGATATTACCACAAAAGTCTAAACTATATCTCTTCATTACAATGAATATAAGACTGCATGACATTAACTGTACTGGACTGCTGCAGGCACACACATCGGTCTGTGTGTTCATTCAGACTGGACAGCTATCATTGGTATGTGTCACTTTCCTTTGTGTATCATCCCCTCTCCTCTCCCGTTTCCTGTGTCCTGGCTGGTTGTCATGACCACCGTTACCAAGGAGAGCGGAGGCTACAGAAGAAAGGAAACCCGAACCACAGATCTTGATGCCATGATATTTTATTCATCGGCACAATGGCACACCAAGGTTAGTGTGAAGCGAGAGCGGTCTTGGGGTTAGAAGGGACATTTCTGAATATGAAGACAGAGGTGCTGTCAGATCCTTCTGTTACATCCAGCATCTATTTTTTTTCTTCCTCTAGCTGTTTACTTAACAATATATTGATAAAAACCATAATAAATCACTTGATATAGACCTGCCATTTTTAGCATATTAATGTTTTAGCCACAGTTTTGTCAAATTTAACTCAAATGACATGAAACAAGATTTAACCAAAAAAAAAATCAATGTTGGATAAAGTGTCAGAATTCAGGGTTTTGTAATTTCCTTTGTCCAGATAATACTTAAAATCATACAATACACTTGACTTTTTTTCCTTTTTACCTGTGTATTTCTCTTTCTCTTTCAGTCGTTGTTACAGGAAAAAAAACAACCCCCAATGCCCCCTTTTGTGGAACTGTTTCTCCCTTTCATTGCAGACAAAAAGGGCAAGTAAAAGCTCCTTTTAAAATACAGGAGTTTGTGTGTTATGAAGCAATACAAAGTGTGTGTAATCCTCATTGTAGAGGCCCCCCATGTTTGTGTTAACTGATCCACCTACGGACGGACAGCGCTCCATCCTCGTCCGTCCATCCCTCCCTTCTTTTGTTGTCTCACCCTCTTTTGCCCTCTCCGTCCCTCCCTCCCTCCCTCCTTCCCTCCTGCATCGCTGGGTGTTTTTGTTTCTTGGGGTTCAGTGTTGCTCTCACAGGTTTGACTGTCAACAGCGCTACTGAAAATGGGAGGGAGTGAACTGATGATGTATTTACCCAGACAACTGACTATGCCGCCCTGATTTGTTATTTATACTCTTATTGGAACCAAACTGACCCATTTGGACTGCATTGCTACCAAAGGAAGCAGTTGGGGGGAGGGTGAAGCCGAGCAGCAGCTGAAGTCTGAAGTGGCCTCGTTAAAGCTCTGGACCTCGGCGCCTTTTATTGTCAACAAGGAGACACTTCAGCTGGCAACAGCAGCAGTATCTGATGACGAGTTCTGCTGGCTGTTTTCCTTGGGAAACCTGTGCTTTTTTAAAATAGAGACACAGATTTAAAAGCCTGTCTCCTGTGAAGTTTCATGTGGATTCTTGGGGGAAAAAAACCCATCTCAAATAAGTGACTGGACAGCTGATTGTTCCTCTCTACAGGATTTTTCACTTACTCCGTGAGGACTAAACATTGGATTTCTTTCGACAAAGAGGTAAAAAGCTACGCCGATTTTTACTCTGTGTAATCAAGCATCGCTATTTCAGCCTTGCTGTGACAGGATACACTCGTAGCAGCATCAGTGGCCTTGAATCCAAGTATCAGGTTATACCAGCCTGATCCATCTAGGTAAGGCTACACCAAACCAGGAGTGTGACACTGAAATACACTGCAGCTCAACAATTGCCCCCCCCGGGTTTGAACCAGAGCTGAAGCCAAGGAACCACTTCCACAAAAAATAAAAGAATACAAAGCCTGGCTGAGATCCATTTTATCCACAAGGCCTGGACTGTGAAGCCTGATCGATCCGGCTTCTGTGGGCTGCCACAGGTGGCTGCACAGCTATCGGGTACTCAATAATGCATTGACTCAAACTCAGGAATGAAAAGGAGGAGAAAGTGTGTAAGCCTCTGATCCTTTGGAAAGGTGGATGACTGTTGAGGGAAAGCGAGTGATTACTTCTGGATAACGCAGTGAATCGAGGACACGTGGAAGTGAAAACAGTGAGCAGATGTTGAAGAGGAAAAGAAAAAGAGAAGAAAATGGCTGCTGACAAAGTGACATTGGGGCCAAGACCGTAGGGAGTTTAGCCAAGCCAGACAGAAAGGGGACAAGTAAACCAAAAGAGTAGACTTTGAAGACCAAAAAGAAGGATAACAAATAAAATAAGATCTCCCCAAAGAGGCAACTGTAGTAGACAAAGAGGAACCACACAAAGGAGGTCATGGTGAACACTGGTATGCAGCTGATCAGCTTCACCTGCGCGGTGACCGGCTGGATCATGGCGATCGCCGTCACGGCCTTGCCTCAGTGGAAGGTCTCGGCCTTCATCGGCAGCAACATCCTGACCTCCGAGATCAAGTGGGAAGGCATCTGGATGAACTGCATCTACCAGACCACCGGCCACATGCAATGTAAGACATATGAATCCATGCTGGCCTTGCCTCCGGACATCCAGGCGGCCCGCGCCCTCATGTGCCTGGCCATCTTCATGGGCTGGCTCTCCTGCACCGTGTCCTGCTGCGGCATGAAGTGCACCACCTGTGCCGGGGACGACCGCCAGGCCAAGGCCGGTATCGCGCTCTCAGGCGGGGTTCTCTTCATTCTGACCGGCCTGTGCGTGCTGATTCCCATCTCCTGGACTGCCAACACCGTCGTCCAGGATTTCTACAACCCCAACGTGCCCTTGATGCACAAAAAGGAGCTGGGTCAGGCTATTTATCTGGGCTGGGCTGCTGCGGTTATTCTTATGATCAGTGGAGCCGTGTTGAGCATCACCTGCCCCCTCATGGAGAGGGACGGCAGGTACCGCAGGGGCTACATAGGCCGGAGCTTTGCTAATTCGCCAGCTTCAGCACCAGATCCCCCGAAACCTATCACATCTAATAGTCTACCATTAAAGGAGTATGTATAGGGAGAGGAAGAGGTGGAGAGGGAGGAAGTTAAAGAGTTGATGCTGTTAAAAACTGTAACTCTGGTTCTTTCCTACATTTACCGTTTCAAGTTTTAAGTCTGTGAATTTTAAGCTATAAAGTCTATATTTATTAATATATTCAACCTATATTTTATCAATTTATTTTGTATATCTCTTTGTAATGTTAAACTTGTCTTCAGTACTTAAAAACGTTCACATTTGTTTGGAAATTGATTTTTACTGCACTGTGCTTTATAGTAGTGCCTGAAGAAAGCCCATTGCCTATACTGTCAAATCTACAAATTCACAAAAAGTGAAGGGTATGACTGTTATGATGGCTTTAATGATGGCTTGTGTTGTGAAGATTGCAGTGATTTCTTGAGCAGTTATTCTCTGACAATGTCATTACCTCTCGATTTGTCACATAAAGCTTTGACTGACTGTGCCGACATCGAAAGTGTGAAATAAAACAAGTTTGTTAAAGCGTGCTTCACAAACTGTGTTTCGCAACTGTCTTTATCCTTATGTGTGCAGGTTGCTCTCACAAAATACATTTGGTTTGGGCCATTTTGAACGTCACAGACAACAGTGTGACACAGTGTATTTCACTGTGTCTTCAATCAAATATGAAATGACGCCACAGGGTCCTTTTTTGTGGAAAAAGGCATCTTCTGCCATGTGGTAATTACCATATAAAGTATTGTACATTCACACACTTCCCATCCAAGAACATGTCTATGGAAATTTATATAACAAAATAAAAATCCAGTCCTTTTCCTAACATCCACAGGAAATGGTCCATCTGAGGTATACATGTATTATTATTCCTTTAGCGATCCTGCTCTTCTCTTCAAGCCTCTTCGTAGAAATGCAGTCAGATTCACAAGCTGGTCAGAGTTCCACTTATGTCGCTTTTACTCTCTTCATTGGGACTCAATAAAGAAGGACACTTTGCAAAGTGTATCTAAAAGAAGACAGAGGAGTAATTAGTTCACCTACAAATCTTTAGCACCATATATTTAACATGCACCCACACTACTAACGCTGACTGCTAATGAAAATGACAGCCATTGTAGATTTGGCTGAGCATTGGTCTGTGGTCCGCTTTACTAAAACATAGGTTATATAAATTGACATTAGACCAAATTACAGGGTTTGTGCAGCTTTTTAAGAGTAAAATTCAAGGTACCTAAACCAAAAATTTCCAGACTCTCAAAGCTCTTATCATCACATCTAAATTGTTACTATAAATGCCTGGAGACAACAAATATGACTACGGGATCATTACATTTCAAATATTAAAAGATCTTTGGTTTACATGGGTGATTGTGTAGCTGAAACACCAGATGTTGCATGTTCCTAACCTTGAAAATATAACGGTTAAAATTAAGCATTTTCCAAACTTTCAAGACTTTGTATGAACCCTGAAATTATGTCAAATGGTTTCCTGTTCTATTTTATTTTATGTATAGTGGCTGTCCCTTTATCTGTCATTATAAGTAATATAAAAAGAATATCTGAAAACACAATGCATTGTCACAGGAAAAAGGTATTAGTTAAAAGTCATGACATAATATTTCAAACATCAAAAACTGACATTTCTGCTTTTGTCATAGAATTCTAAAAAACATATATTGATGGATATTGCTGTCAAACTTCCTGTTTCTCCACAAAAGATCCTTACATGACTTCACATAGTTTGGCCTATCATCTATGGTGAAACCTTGTCAATACCTGATGGTGGCAAAACGATTTTTGGTTTGTAAAAGTATGACCCACTTTTTCAAACTGTATATATATTACGAGAATTAATTAAGTCATAAATGATTAATTATTTGAACAGAGCAACATTACAATGGCGTTATCAACATTATATTACAGATTTTACCTGTGATATGGTCTTCTGTACTGGGTGACTCCAAGGATTTCCATCTTTTGGGAGCAGATTCTAAAAGGGAGAGGTCATCTGCTCTGAGTGTCTGCAGCAGAGTCTTCCTCCTCAGATATCTGAACACATGAGTTGAGGGAAAAAAAAAAAAGGCCCTGAACGCAAACCCAACCCAATGCAAACATGAACAGAAAGGATACTGCTGTCGGTAGTGACGCTCGGCATCCTGCAGCCACTCCAGCATGTCAGAGAGCGACGGGGCGGTGGCCGAGCGCTCGGTTACAGTGAGCAGATCCAGACTGTCTGTGTTCTGCTCGTAAAGCTGGAAGACTGCAGAGACCTGGTTACTGGTGGAATCTCTGACAGACTGTAGAGAAGACCTGAGGGAAAGAGGGATGTACGGATGGATTGACAGTATAGGTGCCCTGTGTCAAAATCTAGTTTTAAACCCTTTATTATTTTAGCTGATATTGTGCTCACATGGAGCATATTCTTAAATAAATGTGTGTCTAGGAATGGGCAGAAGTGCAGATATCAAAAAGTGGCTGATGGTACGCCACTCTTGTTTTAGTGGCATATGCTGATTCAGAGTAGTACTGTATGTCACTGTTGGTTTTTGGTATGTTGCTGTTGTTCTACTGGCTTATGACGCTTATAAACGGCATGCCACTCATGTTTTACTGACAGATACAAGTTCCCACTGTCATATTCTGATGATCATGCCGCTGTGTTTTGCAATCAGAAACAGCAGTCAGGTTTATTGCCAAGTAGGAATTTGCCTTGGTATATTGGTGCATTACAATAAACACAGTAAGTATAAAATATAGCTAAAGAAAG
The DNA here is from genome assembly GCA_002120245.1 of Maccullochella peelii. Taxonomy (NCBI): domain Eukaryota; kingdom Metazoa; phylum Chordata; class Actinopteri; order Centrarchiformes; family Percichthyidae; genus Maccullochella; species Maccullochella peelii. The sequence continues at coordinate 48,779 of LKNJ01000862.1, forward strand.
ATGGGCATACCAATAATCATCAGTGACATCATTCAGAATCAGCATGTATAAATAAAAAAGAGTGGCATACCATCATGACAGATCTCTAGTAGTAGATCTCAGTACCATAGTCCATAGCTCATATTTGCCCAGGGCCCCTCTAGCAGGTTGAGTTGGCCCTGCATGGCAGCTGTTATAATGGGTGATTATTACATCATTACATTACATTACATTATTACATGCAACCACATCAGCAAGATGCCAAAAACAAGAGTCAGCAGGAAAGATGTGATTCTGTACATCATCACTACGGTCTTACAGTCTTCATTTGTGTTGCACTATGTACCCAGTTACTTACATCTTCTCATTGATTTTGCCCAGTACTGTATCCGTGGCTTGCAGCAGCTTGAAACGCAGCCGTTCTTCCAGGTCAGGAAAGTCTCTGAGTGGTGTGTTGGAGATTTGCACGTTGGAAAGCGCTCTCGACTGCTCTGCCAAATTCCCGAGAGACACCATCAGAGGGCTGCAATCGGCCAACACACTCTTCCATACTTTCTGATTGTTTTCAAGACTATGGAAGCTTTTTCTCAGTGCTTGATGAAGTGAAAGTAGTGCAGGTTTGGACATTTTAGGTGCTGATTTTCGACATCGCTTGACCATAAAATCAAAGCCGCGTGTGAGCAAATGGATGCTTGTACTTAAGTTATTTAAAATGGAACAACAGACTCCCTTAATACGATATCTGTAACCCTTTTAAGTGTGGTAACATTAGCTGCTAACACATTTCCACCATGTTGCCTAGATCCATTTCCGTTCTCCTGATGTAAACACTGACGTTTGATGCTACGATAGGTCGAGAGCCATTTTTTCGTGACGCAAAGAAAACACGCGTTCTAATTGGCTGATTTTGCGTATGGCCCCTCCCCGCGCGGAGATTTGAAAACGACTTTGTGTGAAGGAAGTGAGAGTCGAGTGTCCGAGGAACAAAACATAATCAGGTAATTAATTGTTTATAAAATATATATCACAACGGTAAAAACGTATTATTCAGAGTGTTTTATTAAATGTTTGTGCGTGTGAACGAAACTGACAATAAAGCAAATTGCGGGGCAACATTGTGCTAACTAACTAGCAGAACAAGTGACGTTAGCATTAACTGTTAGCTCGCTAACGTTAGTTAGCTCCATTAACAGCCAGCCGCATGTCGGCCATTTATTTTTAAAATGCTGGATTCAATTGTGTCCTAAAGCGACACAACGTAACCTGGTGATATTACTGTCTCGTGTTGTCAAGCGTGGGTGCATTGACTTCTTTACGGCTGCCTATCCATGCAGACATGGCTCCCAGGAAAAGGACAACCAAACAACGGAAAAACAACCCCAAGACGGCCAAGCTGGAAGCTTTTCTGGAGGATTTCGATAGCGAGGGTGAATATATTTTGTCCTTATGGCGAAGGAACACCGCAGTTTTCTCGGTATAGATATCACTATGTAAAACAGTGCCCTGTGTACTCTAAAACACCTGTTATGTTTTCACAGTGAAGACCAGAGTTGGGCAAATGAAAGAGAAGCTCAACCAGCTGCTGAAAGATGTTGACAACAGCTACAATATGGCACTAATTAAGATCCCCAAGGCTGTCAGGCAAATGACCTGGTTGGAACATTGCGGTAAGTCGACACAAGCCTTCTCACATTAGTCTAATGAAACCCAAGTCCCAATTCCATGAACATTGTTTTAAGAAATATGGCATTGTGCCACAGAGGTTTCTTCAGCATTCTGTACTGGTCTCATAACAGCATAACTGCAGATGTAGTATGTTTGCAATGTTTATTGTTTAATCATCCTTAAATGAAAAGCATTTACCCATCTTTCTGTAGAGTCTGAAAAACCAAAGTCACCCGAAGTGGATAATACAAAGGTGAGTTGATTATCTTTCTAACTCATATTATGATTCACAGTCTGTCACAAGTTTCAGAATCTCTTTGGCTTGTGCAGGTGCACACCCTGTGCTGTATTAAACACTCATTCAGTTTATATGATTCATGTGTCTCTGTTTACAGAGAGAAGAGGAAGCTGCTATTGTTGACAGCATTGTGGCCAAGGACCACGCAGTCCTTCTGAAATCAGTCAAGAAAAGTATGTTAAAACTAGTTTTTATGTGTTCTTAGTATTCTTAAATTATTCTTATTATTATTATTATTATTATTATAATATTAATAATAATAATAATAATAATAATAATAATAATAATAATAATAATAATAAAGTGTATCAGCAAAGACTACTTTAGATGGGATGGACTGAACAAGTCCAAATTCTTTCAATCCAGTCAAGAATATAAGGTTTGGAAAATGTATACACTTTTTGAGGTGAATTTCAATTTGTTTTGTCTCCGACTCACAGTGTCAAAGAAAAAAGAAGCTAAATCCAGTTCAGATGATGAAAACACTCCGAGCACAACAAAGAAGGTAGTGGCTGATTTTTATTGAAGCATGCATAAGAGGAACAAAACACAGCTGAGTGTTTGAGAGCATGATTGATCATACATATACAGAGTGGATGATTGCTATGGAATGTAATTTGTGTGCAGCCACTTTACGCTGTTTAACTGCTTGTTCCTAATTCAGGCGAAAGCAACAAGGAAACCTCCAACTACATCAAAAAGAGCAAAGGCACTCTCAGTCAGCAAACAGAACACCTCCATCAGACAGTGAGACATTTCTCTTTCTGTCTCTGTCTTTTATTAGCCCTTTCTGAAGTTTAGTAGCCAAGTAACACCATACTAACATGTCTCTGTCTGGATTCAGATCGACCAGGAAGCCATTGGTCACTCCTGCCAGGAGTATGCTGGATTCTTCTCTGATGATGGGCCCCACTCCCCTTGTCACCCCACGCTTCGACCCAAGGTAAGCAAGCATTAAAGCTACAGCTGCACTAAGCCAGTTTTTATGTTGCAATACTACTATTCTCCCTGTTTCTGCAACAAAGGATGTCTCTGTAGAATATGTTATATTTTGCATCAATGAAATTCTGGGAAAATGTAAACGGATCATTGGGGTCAAATTTCTCCACCCAAATGAAGTGATGAATAAAAACATGAGAGAAAAGTGGGAAACTGTCTCCTAAACGTAGACAAAGTGTGTGTGTTTTATTCAGTTGTGTACTACATGCTACATGTTTTTTTTTTCTACTGTGCAGTACTTTTATGTAGCTCATTCTACTGCTCAGTTAAGTCTTGTGGTACACTGTGTACATAGCTGCAATCATACTGCCAGATGATGGATTACAAGTTACAGTTTTTTTGTTTGGTGTGCTGAATGTAGAGGTCTCTTTCTCTCTCACTCTCTGTATGTGTGTGTGTGTGTGTGCCTTTTTATATACTATGTTCAGTATTTTAACATTAAATTCCTGTACAGTTAGTGCTTTTTACTGTCATACTGATTGCGCTTTTATGAAAACACAACAGGCAAATACATATAAATAAATGCAAAACTATTGCGTTAAATCTCAGCTTGATCTTTAAAGCAAGTGGATCTAGCATCTTTTATGAGTGTTATATTATACGGGCACTGGAGACTTGCTCTCATAGCTAGTTAGCTTATTTGAAATGCTGCTGTAATGGGGCAGCCTACTCTCTTGGATCTTTTTCTAAATCGGAGACATTATCCACAGTGAGGGGTTCAATACTCACCATACATGTCCTTTCCTCAGGCTTCCTAAGACCCCCGCTGTGAGAGTTCCTCGCCACAAAGAGAGGGTCTATAGCATTTCAGTCAACGGCTCTCCCATTGCAGCAGGAAATGAGGATATTGTCATCAACGTGCCCATCGGCAACGGAGAGGTGAGTGGGCTCAGACTTCTGAATCCTCCAGGACAATATTTTATGTATTTGATAAATTGTTCTTACTAGGAATGTCAGCAAAGGACAGATTCTTATGAAGACCGCTTTATAATTTGATCTTTTTCACTGGAATAGAAAACTTAATTTGCAGGCTAATTTACTAACCAAATGTCCTAAAATATGTTGATCCAGAGCGTTCAGCTATTGGCCAGTCAGATCGACTCAGTGGACCTGTCACTACTGGATGAAACTGCTCTGAAGAGCATTCGTCTGCTGCAGGTATATTGATCACTTCTGTATGACAGCATTTCTGTAGTATCGCTGTGGACCCGCATATGCTTTTATTCTCATCGTTGTTTTTTTCCTTCCTCACAGAATCGCCTCACAAACCTGTGTGGAACATCAGAGTGACCTAACGGTCTGCTGTTGACTTGGACATTTCTTTTAAGACATTTTATCTTTATTTCAAAGCTTTGAGTCCTTTCCTGTGGCACGGTATGATGTTCTTTTTCCTGATGAGTGAGAGATTTTTAAAGATACAATGTACACGTGTTCTTAAGAAAACCATGTTTTGTCAGTATTTTGTTTTACTGGACATAGTTTTTTTTAAACCCAACACATTCACTGGAATTCACCCAGTTGATGAAAGCTGTTAAATGTATAAATGTGTTTTTTTTTTTTTTTTTTACCCTTTATTTCTATATTGCTCATTTACATTTGTAAGATAGTTTAGTTAACAGCCCTACTTTCTTCATCTTTCATTTACATGAGTATTTTCCGGTGCTTAATCTTCTAAGACTCAAATTGACAGGCCTGTACACTGCAAACAGATTTACTGTTCATTTTTTGATTGTTTTGTAAGTACGTTGTGATGCTACAGTTTTTGTGTTTCATTTTGTCATTGTTGAATCAACGATCCTCCCATATCTCTATAAAGCGTGCAGTTGCATTGTTAGTGCAAAGGCATACTTCATGTACATAGATCACTCTTTGTCTGCAAAACTGATAAACATTTTGACCACAGCTCTAAAAATGTGTGTGATATCATTTATTTGGGAATAAAATGTGTTGGTTGATAAGAGTGTGGATGAGTAGCTGGATCACAAGAAATCACATGTTTTAGCAATGATTTTAAATTATGCTATAATTAGAATTTACTGGACAAATTTAGTTTAACTTATTTTGGTCATTTTCAACTTAAGCAACTCAAATACGCATGTCAAATTCAAATGTAAAATAAATAAATCAAAGCAAGTTTATAATGACTGAAAAGGTATAGGTTGAAGCCTTAGCTTATTACACTTACAAATATTCTGTACAGATATTTTTTTATGTATACATATTATATACACCCCAAAGTCTCAAACAAAAATTCATATACTCACTAGTGTTCATACCTCAGTTGTTCATTTGTTAATCTTATTTTAAATATTTAAAAAAAAAAAAATCTATTTAGTGCATTAATTTCCTGTTCAAAACTATTCCACAAATTAACTCCTTTAACTGTTATACATCTTTGTTTTGCATTTGATCTAATCTTTGTTTTTTGTAAACATGCAAATTCCTCTTCGTTCGTACTGACTCACTAATTTGAAACAACCTCTGGATACAGTCTGGAAGCATCTTTTTTTTTTTTTTTTACTTCATACATTAATCGTGCAGTTTTGAAGCCCACCAAATCTCTAAATTTGAGAGAATGATTTTATAAATATGATTGTTGGATCATGATCATCAGCTCTGTTTACAATTCTTTGCTCTGTTCTGTATCATAAAAATGTCTTCACCAAGCTGTACCTTTGCATGGTGGCCAGTAGGTGGAAGCATTTCACCATAGTAGTTCGCTTGTCTGGCGTCGCAGCAGCCTCTTTTGACTGCTCTGCTTTCCGTCTCCAGTTGTAACCTGTTCTTGGCCTTAACGTTGTTGCCAAATAAACCATAAATTGAAGAACATACCTCTCACAATCTTTGTATTCACTCTAAGAACCTTAAACACAGTACTATATTGTAGTTTTGGTACTTTAATCAGTGAGTTTCATTACATATTTACAGGAGAAAAAAAAATCAAAATCACTGCTCTCTTGTGCTGCACTACACTACTGAGCTTTATTCAGTTTATGGTCATATACAGGTTCATCCGTTAAAGTGGCTCTACAGTGTCGTTACCAGAGCTGTCCACTTTGCTTTTGTGTGTAATTTTCCGCTATAGGTTAACAAACTCTTGCTTTTGCTTATGAAGTTCCTCTTGTCCTTTCATGACTTTGTTTACACAGAGGGACATTAGTGGGTCACGTGACGTGCTGTTGGCAGGAAGTGGCAGCCTGTCCCGCTGCTGGCACCGAAACCTGCACTCTGACCTTCGGGGACATCATAACGCTGCCAATTAGAAGCTTGTTAAGCTTCGTTAGGCCTGATGAGCTCGTTAGGGTTCCCACCTGGGATGGTGAAGGGGGTCAGACCGGGCCTCACCTTGGGCCCAGACAGACAAGTATAACTCTTTGCTGTTCCCGCTGGATTCTCATGCATCGTATGCTACCAAGCCACAGCATGGGAACTCTGTGCCCCCAGCTCAAACCGGGCCTGGTCCCTTCCATCTGTATCCATCTTAAGCGCTTCATCATCTGCTGTCTCTCGCCGTGCAAACTGTGTTGCAGAGGTAAAAACTCTGCATCCCTACAAACGACAGATGTTGTGGTCAGCGGTGCGTGCAGTTCAGCTCCCTCGTTAGCGGAGTACCGAGCCCTCGCGCACCTGCTCTACATATCATAGAATTTTCCTAGTTTTGCCTCTGAATGTATTGGATCCTTTTTTTTTATTCTCTAGGTGAGTGGAAAATTGCCATTTTGCACGGATGGCTTGGTTTTCAGTAAGCACGCAGGCAGTGGCGCAGTGACAGGTGCGGTATGGATGGGGCGGATTTTGAGGTCACAGAGCAACACTGCTACATAAATCATCCGCTGAGATGTTCACGATGAGGGACTGGAACCTGAGATAGCGGGAGAGAGAGACACACAGCACAGAGATGCTTCAACACTTAGCAGGCAGCTCTGTATTAGCGTCCATTCTGTGCAGTTTTCTATTCACCTGTTTTAAAGCAGTCCAAAGAAAATGAGAGATTTAAAGCAACACATCTGTGCTAAACTAGTTCAGTAAAGCAATCTTAAAAGCTGCGATATTTTTAAATGAAAAAATGGATCAACTGACAGTGTGTAATTCGACAGGGGTCTCGCCCAGTGATAAATCGACTATCAGGTATTATAACTCAGCTTTACAGTTCCCCTCAGCTTTACACAGCGTTTTGGTGTCTTTCAGCTCGTTGTTCAGTCATCAAACCCATTTCCAGATGCAGCAGGCAGCTGTTTTCAGTGAGAAAGCTCTGATAAATTGACTAGCTGGTGAACATAGTGGAGCATTTAGAAGCTAAAGAGCCAGATATTTCATTCAAGATTTGGTGGAGAGCAAAATAGAGCTAAAAGTAGAGTGAACATTGCAGTTGCATTGATTGGGTGGCCAGGGATACGACTCCAAATGAATGCTAATGCTTTCTTTATGTCTGCTGGATGTGTAATTTTTTGCTAATTCCTTGTTCAGGTCATATCGTTTAAATCATAATTACAAGCCTGCAAGTTGGAAAAACAGCCTCCTCCTGTAATTACAATTACAAAGCCACCATTATAGACAGTTACATTTAAATAAAATCTAATAAAACAATAGATTTAGCTCATTTAAAAGGAGCTAGACAGTGTTCGTTTATATCTTGCTTCACTTGGTAACAACCTGCTCCAAATACATAACAACAAAAAGTAGCTAATTTAGGTTATTTAGTTATAGCAGTTGGAATTGTGCGTAAACCCAAGTCGGAATAACGGGAGGTTTTCCTGTTCTTCCCATTGTCCTGACATAGTGTGAATGCAGCATAACACCTTCACCATAACATCTAAACAACTATATGGCAATAATATGTCACAATAAGTTGTGTTTACAGGTTGCTCCAAGTTGCCAAAAAACGGTATTAATACTGCTTTAAGCTGCCTTAGTGTTCCATGAAGCTTTTCTTTACCTGTCCTTTTGTTCCATTGTTCCACAATAAGCCCCACCCCCCCACCAATCCCACTTCTCAACCCCTAACCCCACCACCTAACCTCACCCTCCCTTACAAGCTCTCTCATTTTGTATTCCAAAAATCTGTTATCATTATCACATGTGTCTGACACATGAATGTGGCGTAGTCCTCAATAGAGCTGTTCCCTCCCCAAACTGCTGGAGCCGTTGGTTAATTGAGCCCCCAGACCTGGGGAAATTGCCAAATTTCCTGCCAAGACGAATGAACCTGGCAGAGGCATGTTCTCCTAGCAAAATTAATTCTCTGGTGCGTCGAGGCCTCCTATAAATCCCATCCGTCAAGTGCTCCACTAATCGATTTATTTGCGTGCCCACACCTCCGTCTGCCACTGTCTCTCACTCAACTCATACTGAGCCAGCCAGGGGTCGAGACTCATCTTTTGCTAAGTTGGTTTGTCAGCACAAACCAAAAAAACGTCACTGAATGCTTTGTCCTGTCTGCTTTGGTGATGGAGAGTTAGGAGGACACAAGCTGACGGTAAAGTGAAGTGGCAGACGGGAGGAAGAGTTAAATGGGACTGAACGGCCCCCACATGATGCATTCTGGGCATGTGTTCGCCTGGTGGCCAGCAGGGTCCTGATGGCGTTTTGATGGGCGGCCCCTCTGTCGCTTGGGCACCTCGATGATGGGCGGGGTGGAGAGGAACATCTGCTGCCAGAAAAAAATCCTGTGGAAATTAGGCACTGAAAATAACGGGCTGCTCTGAGGAGAGGCAGGAGGTTAATGCCATTTGCTGATTACACACAGACAAACTTTTGCTTGAGAGGCCCCTTGGTGCTTCTGAAATTCAGACATTTGTCTGTGAGAGACATGACAGCATTTGTTTGCACTGGGCACCAAAATCAGTAAGACATTAAACCTGTTCTGTGTTTCAAGAAAGTACTTGCATTTATGGGCCATGTCATGTGTATTTGAAATTTCTTGATTTGTGTAATTGTCAGGTTTGTGCAGATAGTGTGGCGCAGATAAGAGTGTATTCATTGGAAAACTAACCAAAAAGAAAACGCTCTCGCTTATACTGAAAATTGCACGTACAAACCTGTAAACTGGTTAAAATGTCTTAAAATAGTAATTCTTTGCATGTGACTTATTGTATGGGAGTGGCAGTTGAAGCACTGAAATAAATTAAGTGTAAGCATTAAAAGGAGCTGAGGTGTCAGCTGAAGGGTTAGAGCTGAAAGCAGCTTCAATCAACTGTACAAGTGTAATTACTTTAAGTATGTGAATTTTTAGTATACGACCTATAGGAAGTTGTAGTTTGTAAGCACTGAAAGTATTTGAATCAACAGTCGAAGAGCAAGAGATGAGAGCAGTTAAACTGTTAGCTGAAGTGTACGACATGAAAGCAACTGTCTAAAATGACATCTAAGTAACTGAAATGTGATAAATGATAAAAGCAGTTGAACTGTTACTTGAAAAGTAAGAGAAGAAAGTTCAAATGTCAGTTCAGTGCCAGAGAAAGTTAAGGTGTGTGCACTGAAAGGAGCTGAGATGTTATTGTTAGAGCTGAAAGCATGCAAAATTTGACTTTAAGCAATGTGGGACGTTGCGTTGTCAGTTTGAATGAAGTATTTGAATTAACAGATGGAGTAAAAGCTGAATGCAGTTAAACTGTCAGCTGCGGTGTAAAAGATGAAAGCAACTGATATTGTGAGTTGATGTGGAAGAGCTGAAAGCAGTTGCACTGTCAGTTGATTTCAATTTAAGTGCTAGAAAAAGGTGAGGAATATGCACTGTAAGTGTATGTAAGAAGTGACAGCAGCTGAAATTGCATCGCATCTATGCGTACCAGAGGCAGCGTTTCTGTTTAATTTTCTGGCTATGAACAGTTTGACAGTCAAGGGCACAAACTTACACTTTCCTAACTGGGTGAACCAAAGCCTGCATGCAGAGGCTTTTAATGTGGAAAGTGCTATTCATTCCTATGCTGGACCTGGCCTGGGCAGGTTGAAAACAAGTTTTTCTTATTTGGTTAGATGAATATGAGATGCAAATATCAGGAAGGGCGACAGAGCAGGGATGAAATAAAGTGAATTCTCAGCCCATTCATTACCTCCCTCAAAGAAAGAAAAGGAAAGTGACCATAAAATCAGTGGTGGAGCAATGGCTGGGATTGCCTTTGAGAAATAATTAAAGCCTCTTTGGAATGCTCCCCAGCCTCCAGGAAAAATCCCCATCTTCTGTATGGTCTACAATTGATGTTTGGTTTACCAGCCCCTCTGTATAAAGCAGACCTTCAATAAACTATATCACCCTATTTGTGAGAGTAATACAGCCCAGTGCGGTCCTCAATTAGGTATAAATGACACAGCAAATTGGAAAATTAGGAGGAGAGGGAAGGATAATTTGCTCCAAAATAGACTAAAACCAATTCATTAGGAGACCAGGAAGGAGACAAAGGGTCCATTTCTGTCCTCCAACAGAAAATCCCACTTTAAGTTCAGATGCCTTACTGTTCACCTTGTCACAGGCTGTGTTTGGAGGCTGATGTTATCACTTGGTATGACTCATATGTGATTAACAGTGTGTGGAATTACAGGTTGCACTAATGAGTGATGAGTGACGAGGAAAGCCAGTGGAATCTTCCTTGTTAATGTAACATATTTAGACAATTAGACAAATGTTAATCACAGTAGAAGAGGATAACATCCGCCAATTAAATATGAACAGCACACACATTTGACATAATACATGATTATTACATAATACATGATTAAAAAATAATATAATATAAATCATACAAACTATAATGTTGCTAACGGCTGAGACAGTATGGGTGGCTGGGTGGCTGAATGTCCTTCAGCTGGATGACCTGGGTTAAGTTCACCATCCTGGTGAGTCTCTGCTTTGCTGAAGTATTCTGTTATCGCCTTGCTGACAACCTAGAAGGCTCAGTAAATGACCACATTAGTACAATTTAAACTACTCATACGCAACTAAGAGGTGATTTAGTTATTCAAAATCAAAGTAACCTGTGCACAACACATGGAATTAAAATTAGACTAAAATATGTAGATAGCCTTTATATTACACTTTACAAATGCATACAGTACCAAGCACTGTGTTTTAGCCGTGTTAGCCGCATGGATCTTTGGGTGGCAATGTTGGCCTGTCAGTCAGTTGGTAGGTTCATCACTTTGGTCCGGACTGAAATATCTCAACATCCACTGGATTATTGTGAAGATATTCATGGTTCCAGGAGGATGAATCGTAATAACTTTGGGGACATTTCATGTAGTGCCACCATGCGGTTGACATTTGTGGTCTGAGTGACATATCTTGGCAACTGTTGGATGAATTGCCATGAAATTTGCTGCAGGTATTCAAGGTCCCTTGAGGATAAATTGCAACGACTTCGGTGATCATCTGACTTTTCCTCTTGCGCCACCAGCAGGTTGAAATTTTAGTTTCAGAGTGAAATGTGTGGACAACTATGGGATGGAGTGCCATGAAATTTGGTACAGACATTCATGCTCCGCAGAGGATGAATTGTGATCATTTCAATCCCTAGATCTTTCATCTAGCGCCACAATGAGGTCAAAATTTCAGTTTGTCCAATACTTTTAACCAAATATTTGCAAAACTACATTCTGATCAGCCTCAGTTGTACTTTAGTGCTCATTTGCAAATGTTTGCATATTAACACTCTAAAAAAAGGTTGTGAACATGGTAAACATTATACCTGCTAAACATCAACATGCTAGCGTTGTCATTGTGAGCATGTTAGCATGCTGATGTAACCATTTACACCAAGGCACTGCTGTGCTGCTGGCATATAAACTCTCTAGTCTTGTTTTCTTTTAGACACATTGGGAAGTAAATGGACAGGTTTTAAAAGGGGGAGGATGGGAGACTTTGGTTTAATTCAAAAAAAGTTTCTGTGCACTCATTCATAGCAGTATTTGTCTAAGAAAAGAAGAACTAAAACAAAGTAAAACAGTGTTGTGTCTTCAGTGAATAGTGCATGTGCAGTGTTTCAGACAGTGTGGAAAACAAAAGAAAAGCCAAGCTGACAGCTTCTCACTGAGTTTTGAGCAAAAGGAACTGAGCCAACACTCTCTGTTGGGTTGTTTTTCAACTTTGACGCAGGAAAAAGTTCACAGATTTTTCATTTCCGTTATTATTTCAGGTTATACCCAAAAGTTGATAGTGTTGCTATCACCTAGACCTTGATATTGCAGCTATGTCTTATGCTCTGTGGTATTCCTTTAACAGGTCCCTTATGTGTGATTTTATGAGGTGTGCTTACAACCCATATGCCTCATCTGTATAACCCATATGTGGTGTATGTTTGTCTTAAACACTCTCCAAAGACACCTGCTTTTGAAACAACCTGCTGCCAAGATGGTCATCTTCAAAGTGCACTCTGTCTACACTGTGTTATGTTTGCTCGCCAAATGCAGACGTGGTGTGGCGGCAGCTCCAGTCCAGGTGTGTACTTGTGATTCTGGGCACAAAGCAATGCAGAGATGAAGTTAGCGGTGATTATACTGGTGCGGTGTGACACCGATTACACAAACACACACACACACACACACACACACACACACACACACACACACACTGGCTCTTGGATCATTTGAGAAACAGCTGTCTCTCTTGGATTTACAGCAGCAGACCTACATGATAAAATAAGTTTGGGGATCAATTTGTCTTCATTTCCAGCCTCTCTTTTTATTAGATGCACTGGTGAGTGATATGATTAGGGGGGTCTGCTTCAAGAGCTGCTGCACAATGGGCCTCTTGCCCACACACACACACATTTCAGCACAGGAAACAATAGTCTCTTTTTACAGAAGAGAATAGGATATAATGTTGGTAATTAATATTCCTGCCTATCATTTGAATGTGCAGTGAATATTTCTAATAATTCGTTGCTTTTGAATGGTCTCCATGTCTCCTTACTTTTTGTGTAAAGGAATATACCCCAGAATTAAAGAGTGGATATTGTGCATATTTAAGTGCTTAGCTTAAATCACAGACAGGACTAATCAATGGCTATCAACGTCAGCCCCCCTAGCTACTTAACTGCCTGCGTGGCCGTTTGTAATTGAATTACAAACTATTTTAGTGCCCACCCATACAGATATTGCACCAATCAAATTACAATACTGGCTTTGTTAGTTCACGCTCCGTGGAGAACACTAATGTACAATGTTACAATTTCTTACATTCCTGTGTTTATAAAATAGACCTTGCAAACGAAAGTCCGGTTTACTCGTCAAATAGTTGGTTCGAACTAAGGTCCCTCCTCTGACCGGGCAGATAGCCAATCATAGTTTAGGATATTGGGGTGGCACCTGGAATGGCCAATCAGATTTCAGACCACTCCCTGGACACGCCCCTGCCACACAAGCCAGCATCTAATTTGATGTAATTGAGAGTATACAGTATTTGTAATAGCAAACTTTTCACCAGTGAACATCAGAGGCTTTTCATTAAACGGTCACACTGCAGAGAAAGTGCTCAAAAGAAAGCCCAAGATGGAGGGATGACTTACAACAGTTCTACTGCTGAAGGACTGGATCAGGCAACTTTGAAAACTCCTTTAACATCCTTTTTGAAAGTATCTGGTTTCTGGTGGAAATCATCTGTCAATAAATCTCTCCCCATGAAAGAAAGAGATAGATGTTTGACTTTTTAACTTTGGGAGTTTTCAGCTGAACATAGTGCACTTATTGATTCAGTCTCCTACTTAGTAACGGTTGTTGTTCCCTTACTGAGAGAGAGAAAGAAGGAGACAGAATGAGGGGGATGTCAGGAGAAATTTTAATACACAGCATCTCTTGGCTTCTTTTTAAGGGTCGGTTTACATTACAAGAAACCGATATCTCAAAAACTGCCCAAATGAAACCAAAATTATCTACTTACCATTAGATCAATTTTAGTGAACTTACCCCTTAAAGCTGCATCAATTGATTTTTTTTTTTTTAGGGCAGTTCATGCCGTTATTAGAGAGCAAACAGTAGAGTAATGACAGGAAATGAGGCGAGAGAGAGAAAGCAATGAGATGCGACAAAGGTCCCCGGCTAGATTCAAACCAGGGACGTTGTAATTCATGGTCTGCACCTTAAAACCCTAGGCCACCAGGGTGTCCAGAGCTGAAAAGCTTTTGAGTCATGTTTGTGTCCACCTGATGAATATAATTCAAATATTAACTCTGTTTAAACTCCATTTTGATCTCCACCGACTCTTTGTGACGGCCCCTCTGCTTGGTTCACTCTGCTGTGGCTTTTCCTCTGTCTCCAGGGCTGCTGACCAATTGGAAGGTTAATCAGCAGCATGGGACACACCTGAGCCCGGTGGTAGTTTGGAGTAGCACATTTTCCCACAGTTTTGTCCTCAAGGTCTTAGCAGGCGGAGTTTGTAATTTGTGAATGAAGTGGGTTATCAGTGGAACTTGTCTCTGGTGTGTTGGTACCATATTGTAGAAAGTGGAGGGAGACACTTTTGAATGGGCAATCTGTCATAAGTATAAGTTGTCAGTGTTGTGGTTTTTTTTTGTTTTGGCGCAGTAGGTTGTTGGTGGATCTTGGATAGAGGAGTTTGAGAATGAAATATCTGACTCTTTAGCTTCTAAATGCTCCACTATGTTCACCAGCTAGTAGCTAACTTTGTCTGTCTGCTATTCTGTGCTGGGCAGGTAGCGTACAGTGAGTTTATCAGAGCTTTTATTTTGTTGCTTAAAACTGCTGCCTGCTGTGACATGGAAACAAGGTTGATGAGAGTGGAGTTGCGGGCTGGAAACCCAAAACAATGAGCTGAAAGACGCTAAAATGGTCTGTAGAGCGGAGGGGAGCTGCAGAGTTTGATGATAATTCTTTGTGGGTTCGTCACTAAATGCGACACCTTAATCATGTGACACTGTTAATATAAAAATATTGATTAGTGCAGCTTTAACACATCTATACACTTGGTGCTAAGTAAGTTACAGGCCCACACACACACACACACACACACACACGCACACACACACGCACACACACACACACATACATATATACATACATAAGTGAGTGAAGATAGGCTGCTGGCCCATCACTCAGCTGATGTGATGTGTCACGGAGAAGAAATTCAGAGTGGAGGAGTGTGTGTGTGCGTGTGTGTGTGTGTGTGTGTGTAGACCGCAATGAATAAAATGCTGACCTCGCTGTAAGCAACACCGGCGTGCCCGTTAGTAGAAAGCCCTGTTCCTGGGTCATGCATCACAGAGCTGTCGACCTTCAGACCCCCACGTCTGTCCTCTCGGTCGCAAAAATGTGCAAAGTGGTTTTAAGTGCTTGGCCGTCAAGTCTCTAGTAGCAGGTGGCCATTTCCTCACCTGTTTTCCTGGGAAACACACACACACACCCACACACACACAACATTAAAGACCCTGAGAAGCACATCAGGGCACATCATGCCTGTTAAAATGCTGAGTTGCTGATTCCCCCCCCGCATAATCAGTACATCGCATTAACAATGGTGGTTTGGGCGCAGTAATTTGAGTATTTTCTTCTTCGTGGCCCCTAAGAAGGACAGCCACTGCAGTAACGAATTATACAAATTAATTAAAAATCCGCTTCAAGCCATTTACATGACATTTGTAGTGATGCTTAGCTGTTGTTCGTGTCCTCCAATGATTTTCCCTCCCCCACATGTGCCTGCTGTTTTTTTTAGAAACAATACAACTACAGATTCCAGTGCTGCAAAAACATGTTTATTATTTGCATCATGATTGGTTTTCTTTCAACATTACAGCGGCAAGAGAGCAGATTCAGCGTTCCCCTGGCATGTCTGAGTGCGAGTCATGCTTATCTGAAGTTTCACGGTGATCATAGCTACGCAGGGCTTATTCAAACTGACTGAGCGGGGCTACTGTGTGGTTGCACCTGCCAAGAGCTTCAGTAATACAGCAGCTCAGCAGGTTTAACACAGATTATTCCTGGTATCCTGCTGAAAGACCCTTTTCTTTCTTTTCCTTGTTCTCTTTTTACAAGAACCGACAGTTGACATGGTCGGCTTCATGTAAAACAAGTTATATATTCTTGCAGCAGAACCCAAAAGAATGAAACATTGTGGAAAAAGTTTAAGTTCAATTTAACTTTGGGGAAAATGGGTTATGTAGAACACTGATGTGATTTAAATTGACTGAGGATAGTGTGGTGTCTCAGATGCTCATCCCTTCTGCCTCAGCTCTACAAATTAATACTACATCTCAATCCATTTTAAAGCATATTGTGTATTTTTGTCTATTTTTACACAAAAATGCTCTCAAATCTCATACATGCACAATGGTCCTTGTTTCTACTACTCTTAACAAAAGAGACTGATGCAGTCATATGCAGTGTCATATGGCCGTCTGCAAATATATTTATAACCAATAAATAAGTCTCAGTGCAACATACCGTCTGTCTGTTTGTCCTTCCCTGAGACATGTTGGATTTTTATTGGACAGCTGCTTTTGCAGTAATTAAAGCCGCAACTTATTGCCTTGACTGTTAGTCTTTTTTTCTCAGATGGGGAAGAGTTCACGATTGAAGATTAAACGTTTGAATCGTGTTATTTGTCACATGCTCATACAATATGTGCTGTGAAATCAACTTCAGCCTGGAGAAGCAAAGGCTTGTAGTTCAAAGCTCAGGACATATCTAACATCCCTGCAGGCCGCCCAGGATCACCTGTAACGCTCACATCATTTGGTTGTGTGGTTGGGGTCCTCAAGTTTTAGCAGCGCATGGAAGTTGCTTGACATCAACATACATATTTACAACCTATCTACCTAATATTATCATTCTGTTTCTCCGTATTGTAATTTTACTGTTGTTATTTCTGTCTTCTCTGTATACAACATCTATTACATGTCTGTACGTTGTGAAAGACAGATCCCTCCTCTGTTGCTCTTCCTTAGGTTTCTTCCTTTTTGTTCCTCATTACAGGAGGAGTTTTGCTTAAAACAAACCGAGGGTCTAAGGATGAAGGATGTCCTATGCTGTGTTGGTTGTAACGCCCTTTAAAGGAAATTGGTGATTTGTGATTTTGGGCTATATAAATAAATTTGACTTGACATAAAATCTGCTGGTCCCGTCATCTCACCAGACAGATAGATAGATAGATAGATAGATAGATAGATAGATCATCCTCTAGGACTCTAATAAGAAAGAATGTAAGGAATGTAAAGTAAAATTAAACTTAGAGAGACAAAGACAGATACTGACATGTTGTGTGTGGATTGGCTGGAGTGAAAGTGACTGACTCCCACCCTGAGATGTGGAGGTTGTAGGGGGGAAAAAAAGTACTAAAATTGACGCAGAAATTGACTTTTCAGTGCCCTTGCTCGTGAATGACGGGTCGTTCCACTTACTGAACGAGTAAAAAATATAAAGGCCAAGTTGAGAAATAAATCACTGCCATATTATCATATAACTGCTAATAAGGCACAAATAAAAAAAGTAATTTCGGGGAGCATTCATCTGTGCCCACAGAAATTATTGAAACCACTTGAGGACTTGATGTTACAGAAAAGGAATTTTCTGAGAGCTGGTTAAGCATTTGTGTATTGATTGGAGGCTGAGTCCAATAGCAGGTTTAATACTCAATCGATATGTGTCAGGGCTACAGTAGGTGAACAGGCACAGTAAGTGTCAGATGGAGGTAATGAAAGGAAACTGTTTGCTGTCAGATATGACCTTATTACCAGGCCGAGTTTAGATAGGTCACCATGTCCGCAGGTTATGAGTTAAGGTGTAATCATTAAATGTAGCACAGCCTGCAAAGGATAGACAATATTACTACACAAAACATACCTTTATGATGACATCAAATGCGTATTGTATGTTTGGATAATACATAATCTTGTCACAGGAAGACAAACAGGGTTAGTGTATCTTTACTTTTTAATTTCTTAATTAAACAGACAGATCACTTGATAGAAAATAATTAATTTCTGATGACTTTTGGCCTTAGGATAATACAAAAAAATTCTAATATTGCTTGCAAGCTATTTTTTGCATACATTTTATCACCAGACGAATAAAAAATCTTTCATATGATATATTCCTTACCTTGCTCCTATCCTTATTTGTCTCCAATCCCCCTGATATCTTGGTGGCTATATTACACAGCTGAGTCTATCTTTGAGGGAATCAAGGCAATAAAAGGCTTTATTTACCCTTATCTGGAGCAGACCCCCCCCAAAAAACTCCACAGCATAATACAGAGAGAGACACTTTCAACAGGCAGCCCAGAAGAGGTTCCTGATCCTGTCTCCTGGCAGGATTTTCTTCTTATATTCGTTTATTAAAAAGTGTTATTCCTTGTCACTGTGCATTGTACATTATTGCAGCAGATTTCTTAGAGGGAATCATCTCCCATGAGCTGGTGAAGCTAATGGAGGAAAGGCACTGAGGAGAGGAGAAATGAAACTTCAGGTTGCTAAATAAGGTCTTGCCTTTGACCACTTAATAATGAAAAGGAATTGCAGGCAGTCTTAGCAAGCGAGTTGTTTGTTGTTAGTCCTGGATGTCTAATGCATGTTGTCAAGGACAGTTTTGAGCATTGCTTTCTGTTTTGTAGTTCCACTGACTTCAGTGTCAGTTTTTATAGGTTTCTTCAAAGTGTCTGTGTGCAATGATGATGTTTCTTCTGTTGTAAGCCAAAGGTCTGCTTGTTGATTGAGAGAGAAAGTCACGTGTTTTTTGAATTTCAAAATGACATTCACATACAGAGTCTGGTTTATAGGCAACAATATTTGGCTCACAGATTAGTTTGATTAGTCTGTTAACCAAATACAAGCATGTACAAGTTTCCTTCTTTCATCATTTTAGCAATGGGAATAATAACTGATAATAAATAATAATCTCTTATTTCAAATGACTGTAAAAATATACAGATTGTTTCTATTGTTGACATTAAAGCCACTATGTGATTATAGACTCATCACAGTATCAAAGTTTACTGATATGTTGTTGCTTGTAAACAAGACTAAGCCTGGAACCTTTTCCTTTGAGCTAAATGCTAACATCAGCATGTTAACATGCTCACAATGGCAATGCTGATGTTTAGCAAGTACTATGTTAATCGTGTTCACCATCTTATTTTAGTGTGTCTGCATGTTAGCATTTGATAATTAGCACAAAAGAAAAAAGTACAGCTAATGGGAATGTCATTATTCTTGCAAGTATGTAGCGATAAACCAAGGCATTGGTTGAATTAAAATTATGACCTTATGATGGTGCTACATGAAAAGTCAGGGGATTACAAAAGTGAGTACAAAAGAGACAAAGAGGTGCTGCCGACTGACCGACATCATCATCCAGAGAGCCGCATTTCTGATACTGCCACTGGAGGGAGCCAACTCTACACATAGTGGCTTTAAAGGTCCACTCACTACTGCCTCCAAGTGAGAGTCAACACAGTTGAGTTCCAAAATATCAACAGTGAACTGTGAGGACATATTTGGATGCTACTGGGCACTGCAGCAAGATCAGGGAGTTCCTCTCTGTACCCTACAAGCCCCCGGTGGCCTGTGTGTAGCACCTGTCTATAGCCTAGAGTATATAATGTCTATAGTCATTAACAACGAGGTGATAACTCTACCTGGCATTGTATTAAACTGTGCTACACCTGCTGTTACAACTGTGAACCCTTGCTGCGTTGCATGAATGTTTAATCCTACTGTGAGAGATGCCCGGGGTTAAAATTCTGGGATGAGTGACTTATGGCAGACGGAGCTTTTGGCAAATTGTGATGACGTGGGGTGACCTTGTTGCTTTTGGCATTCCTGCACAGAGATAAATACATTAAAAGTCAAACAAGTCACTAGAATTGTGTGACAGCCACCTTGGCGTTTCCTGCGAGGTGTGATGGATGTTGCGAGCCCCTCGCAGCGTGTCTTTTTCGCGAGCTTTCCATGGTGGCTCGCTGGCGAGGGGACGCGGTGAGGCAGCATGTTGGGATGAAGGTCATTTGAAACTGAAGTGTCTAATTTACTGTGTGAAACACGAGTTAAACGGAACTCTTGTCAACATAGCAATGACAATGTAAAAAATGCTTAGAGCTCTGTGGCCTGTGGTATAAACCACTTATTAAAGTTTCAGGCTGCAGGAGGCGAACAACACCCCAGGCCGATGTTCATCCAGCATGTCTTCCACACAGCTGCAGCATGCTTCACTTTCTAGGTTACGCCTCTTGAACTCAAACACACACTTTACCTTGATGGCCCATTCTCTATGAAGTCACAAAGCTGCAATATAAATAGAGACGATCGTAGTATTCACTCCCACCAGAGGTCTGAGTCCAAATATAACCTGCAATTTGGTACCTTGGAAATATCTGTTATTGTAGCTTTTTATTGTCCTTGGATGGCTTCCTTTTCCAGGAAAAGGGCTATATTCAGGGAGAAAGAGAGACAGTGAAGGAGTGTAAGCAGGAATGGAGGTAGAAGACTGTAAGAGAGAGAGAGAGAGAGTCAGAGTAAAATGAAATACAGAGACAGAGATGCACAGTGTGGAAGTAATAATCAAATGTCTTCACTACTAGCAGAGGCAGCACTAACCTCTCAATCATTATTGTGTTGTTGATGACGAGCTTTATTACAAATAGATTAACATGTTAGACTGAAAGAAAAGGCTGTAATCTGTAAATGAATGTTGCTGCGGGTGAAATGCCATATGCACATCATATTAACAACGTTTGATTGTTGATAGTGGGCTGATTAGTTTTATTACATCATAATAGTTGCCGTTTTAATTGCACATTGGGTTAAAATGCACTAATAGGGTTATGATGAATAACACTGTCTGTTTTGTTCATTTAGATGTGGTGTGCACTGTCAGTGATAAGGCGCTAAGGAGACCTTTTGCATTCCAGTTATCATTAACCGGATATCTCAGAGTTTGTGGAAAATGACATGTGTAGCTGGCATAGCTGTACAATCACACAGTGATCAGATTTCTCAATCAAAAAACATTGTTATTGATTATTATTGTTATTAGGAGGAAACGTCCATTTTTGGCCATTTTAGTGTCAAGTTCAGTAAAAGGATCTCATGCTCCTAAGTGAGTTTAGCAATTGGATGTATAAACTTTGATATAGCATGGTGGATATTTTTATCATATATTTTACCCCTCATGTGTGGCTCTGGTTTTATTAGGATAGTTTAAGGCTGATCATCAAAGTACTATAAGGTGAAGATTATGCGTCAGTAAGAATGCTGTAGTGTGAAATGCAGTCTACAGTTAAAAGAGAAACAGAGCATAAGTGACACTTTGTTGATTGTCTACTGAACTAATTAACACCGCATAAATAAAGTGCTGTCCACATATGCTGTGCATGTCATGCTAACTTGGTATTTATTTAGGTATTTCTGTTACATCCTAAGCATCCCTGAATCTTGTGCATGCACAGCATGTTAATGGAAAAAAACATGTGAGTTAAAAACTACACTCTGTTGAAGAGGTTGTTTGCTTAATATCTCAGTGATTATGAGGCTTAAACTTAAAATTTCCTTTTTTAAAAACTCCCCTCTTTCTTCATTTTTATGAGTGAATTGAAGGTTACGTATGGAAGTATGCAAGACCATCCTAGTCAGACAGTTTCATGTGAAGAGTTGTTTTTAATATTAACACATTTTGTTCAGAGTCATTTGAGGAAGAGAAGGCATTTTATCTATTTTTTTAATCAAATCATGAACTAGATGCCCCCTTACTGAGTTCTGATTTCAGGTAAAACTCAGAGTACATTTGCTTTCCCACTTTAAATATGAACAAAGTCACAAAATACTGTTAATACAAAGTTTTGTAAGCACTCAGTATAGCCGTCTATACTCTTGCCCATATGCTGCCGTCCCTCCACCCTGACCTCCAAGACAGAGTGCAGACTGCCCCTGCTGTGACCCAGAATTATGATAGCGAGGCTATCAGTCCCTGTCAGGCCACACAGTCAGGCCTGCTTCCACTAAATCCCAGTCAATCACTTGTCTCT
Organism: Maccullochella peelii; assembly: GCA_002120245.1. NCBI lineage: Eukaryota > Metazoa > Chordata > Actinopteri > Centrarchiformes > Percichthyidae > Maccullochella > Maccullochella peelii. The sequence goes on from LKNJ01000862.1 coordinate 70,681, forward strand.
GTATCACACATTCCCAGATGGCAGTCACCACCTCAGTGCTGTCCCAATCCATCATACGTCTGATTCTGTGAGGCAGTAGGTGTTAAAGGTCTGGCTTTTTATTGCTCCGCAAACCCACAAATCTGCCAGAGAAAAGGTTAGAGGTTGCTCTGCCTAGGGCTAGTAACCTTTGACCTAACCCAGATCACTGTCCGTTACTCAAAACTACTGCTCACTAGGCTATTTAACCTCTCCTCACCCCTAATGTTACAACCCCTCTCAGCCATTTCTATCTGTCCTTCTAAATGCCTGTACACTGAACCATTCACAGACATACTGTGCGCACACACACACACACACACACACACACACACACACACACACACACACACACACACACACACACACACACACACCTGTAATCTTTGTTTTGGTTTCCTGTTTTATTTTGAGGTCTTATCTCTTGTTGTTCAGTGTGTTCCTGCCCTCGTGCCTCTGTCCTTGATTGTCTTCACCTGTTCCCCTTTGCGCACCTGCCCCTGATTCCCTCGTTAGCCTTTTCCTATGTATACCTGTCCTTTTGCTTTGTTTGCTCTCGGTTCATTGTCATGTGTTTGGATGTGTTCTGTGCTCTTTGTGCGTTGTTCCTGTGTTGGACTAGTTTCTAGTGCTCTTGTGATTTCCTGTACCTGGACTTGCCTTCTTGTTTGTCTGCTTATATGTATCTACAAGTAAGCGTTAAAATAAATCTTTGGAACTTCTTTGAGCCTCCTCTACTGTCTGCATTTTGGGTCCTTCTCCTGTCGTTCCTGGCTACACTCATGTCCAAGCCTTTTCTGTGTCTTTGTGCCTTTAAAGGAATATTTCATTATTTAGGGAAATATACTTAATCGCTTTCGTACTGAGAATTGAATGAGAAGATTGATACCATTATCTCGCTTGGCTTAGCATAGCATAGCACAAAGATTATGTGCCGGACTATTTCTTGGCCAGGTGCCGTCACTTTGTGGAGTCTCCACTGGTTGCTACAATCTCATGGTGATGACAAGACTCCAGGAAATAGTCTGGCACATTACCCTGTGTGAAATCACAATTTTATACTTTAGTTTTTATACGGATTAAATAAACAAGATATAACATGTTAATTAATGAGCTTTAGAGGTGCTGGGATGTGGATTTTGTTACATTTAAGCAGACCGTGCTGTTCCTCCCTGCTTCCTGTCTTCATACTAAGCGAATCTAACTGTCTGCTGGCATGAGCTTTATATTTACCGAACAGAGTGGCATTGATCTTCTCATCTAACTCTGGGCGAGAGAGCAAATAAGCATATTTCCCAAAATGTTGAACTATTTCTGTATTCGTGGATGTATTGAGCAGATGAAATACACTCACTTTTCTGCATCATCTTTGGTTGAGAAGTATATACAGCAGCCAAATGGATGTTTAATAAGCTGACAACCAAAAGTATTTATCAGTGTCTTACTGATTACTCTTCTATAAAGCATTAGTAAATCAGTAATACAGCCATTAGTAACGACCTATAAATCCTTTATAAAATATGTGTATTTGTGTTGGTATACATGAATAAAGACAGATGGAAGTTTTTTTGTACTCTGCAGGCATCTTTATGTGCATCTATATCTTTCAAATGCTGCCTGAAGGCATGTAGGCCGCTAATACGACCAACAATGTGGACACTTAGTTTCCTAAAAATTCAAAAAATCAATTCAGTCAACCCCACAGAAAGGCGTGCAAGTGTATAGAGACACCTAACTGCATACATTCATGTATGCACTTAATATATACATTTTCCATCAATGCCTCATATCATTAACCTCAATGTGAGGGTCCCTTTCCTCGACCCCAGGTCATTCATCATTTTAATTAACACCGAACCTGACCTTGTTGTCACTGTCCTTTCCCCTGTTCCAGTTCACCTCACAAACATCGCTGGAGTAGTGCCTGCATACAAACACAGGAAGTAAATAATCTGTGAGTGAATAAGTTCTCATGGCCTTTCAACTTTTTTTGAACTTTTTTTGGGGGGTTGATGTAAGAACGTCCTCATGGGAACTTAACGCCCTCTGAGCTTGAATTAAATACAGTTTCATAATAAGAAGGAGAGGGGATATAGAGGGATGTGGGGGAATTTTATTATTAATTGGATTGGAGAGTTCTACAGGCATCAGCAAAATGTCTGCGTTCCTGTCGTCTCATTACTGTCCAGCTATTTCAGCAACTTCCTCCAGATGCTGGGAGTTTCTATCCTGTTTTCTTACTTTTTTTTCTTAAGTTTAGTGGAGAAGATTAAAAAGATGTTTCACCTAAACACGAATAAGTTATGCCAAAGTTTGATGCCAAAGATCTTTTTTAACTTTGTTTTTTGTTAATGTATACATTCAGAGTTGCTGTGGGACCTCAAGCTGATTAAAACATACACTGGTCTCTTGTGGTAAACCTGATAAACCTTCTGCTCCATAGTTTAATAAATTCAGAGGCTTTTTCTAAGGTAACCGCATAGAGTCATGTGAGAACGGGATCCATACATTTGTATATAGGTGCAATAGTCCTGAGAATCTGGGGAGATTGGATGAGTTAAGATGAGATGAGAAGACACAAAGTCATAACAAACAAAACAAAAAATACATACAGATTTCACAAAACACAAATACAGTACAGCACACAATTAATAAATTAATCCATTAGTCAATCAACAGAGAACTAATTGGCAAAAACTTTGATAGTCATTTGTCAAGAACAAATCCCAAATATTCTGTGGTTTCAGCTTCTCAAATGTGAGGATTTACTTTTTCAATGTGAACAGAATATATTTGGGTTTTGAGCTATTGGTTGGACAAAATTAATCATTTGAAGATGTCACCTTGGGCCCTGGGAACAAGTGATAACCATTTTTTTTAATACTATTGTGGTGGAAATTTTGATTTCCCTTGTGGAGAAGTGAACAAATAAAATGATGATTCAACAAACAGTTGTCTTTTGTAGACTTAATTAAGCAGAAGAATAAAAAGTAACAAATAAGGAGCAAAAATATAATAAGTAAATAAGCAAATAACAGGTAAGGATAAATACAGAAGACACGAACAGATAAGGACGATCACAGAGTCAATCTATTTCAGCTGAAAGGACAGAGATCATGTACACAAGCGGTATACACGAGTCTGACCCTTAAGGTGGGAAACAGTCACATATTTATAACAGCATGAAAACAACCAGGCAAGGGAGACATAATACTGTCTGACCTCGGTCTAAGTATCTGTCATCTGTCTCTTACTCTAGCGAAACATCATATCCAAGCATCAATACAAGACAACCTGTTCTCCTGTCCCCCTCGAGGGACACAGGGCAGGTTGTTGACAAAATAAGATGTACCATAACACCAGTGTGTTAGTCAAACGAACTATAACAGAGGAAAATGATAAAATTCCAGAAGGCACAAAACACTACATAGCCTGCAAAATAATAAATGATTATACATGATAAATTTTGCCCTGACAACTATTTCCTGACATTTTATAGACTGAATGATTAATCAGTCAATCACGATATTATTTAATAGATGAATCTGTAATGAAAATAAAGATTATTTACAGTACAGGCTTAGTTTTAGAGAGGTGTTGTTGATTAAAATGCATGGTCTTTTTAGAGGATTTAGTTTGTGGTGGTGTTGAACTGTATTGCATTAAACAGCGAGGTGTTGCTGTCATTTAGCCTATCCTCATTGATATAAATGGGGTGGACAAAATAATTGAAATACCTGTCATTATAACGCACAATCTAAAACAGTTTAAACAAAAACTGAACATTTTTTACTTCATGAAGGTAGGATTTATTGCAGGATGGGTGTATTAGACTGCATTAGTTTTAGCTAGGTGTACCTAATAAACTGGCAACTGAGTGTATCTTGGCCCCTGGGGCTCTGGAGTTGGTCCAACTAAGGACCGTTTTATACCTGAAATACAGGCAGTGCCATTTTCTCTCAGGAAGCAAAGAAAATATCAAAAAATAGCTATTGCTGTTGATTGAATAAAAAGATGGAGATAAATTATCTCACAATACAATTCCCCAGTTTTCATTTAGTTTCTTTAAAAGAGTGAAACAGCGCTCCCTGTAATATAGCGGCAGGTACGTGTAAGGCAGCCTGTGTTTTTGATGTTCATGTTTTTATCAATCAAAACAGTCACATGTGGTCGCTGACATTTCATTGCGACATATTGAGTGGACATAACTCTGGAAAGTAACTTTTCTGTAAGTGAATTATGACATCTGTTGAACTCTGTTCTCACAGCAAGTAAAGTTATTTCAACGTCGTTTAATTTAAACAACCGGGAGATTTCAGCTAAATTAGCTAGTTTTCCAGTGTTGCTAAGGTTAACGGCTAAATTAGCTAGCAGCAATGGAGGAAGGAATGAAGAAGAGGTCTGTCAAGAAGTTACTACTATCACAGCAACAAGTGCAATGGGACAATTTATGACAAGGATATAGACCAGTTCACCTCCATGAAGGAAAGGAGAATGGGCTTCAACGACAAATAAAGTAAATAAAATGCACCCAGTGTCTGTCTACTAGCTGGTTTTGTTACTGGTGGTTAAATGTCCTGCATTGCCTGTATGTATTTGAGGTTACAGAGGTTATATTTTGTCCTGTGCCTAGTTTGACTGGACACTGAAGCTGCTGTGTTATTGCTGCTGTATACACTGGCACGGTCGGCAGGGACTGAGCCTGTTGAGGTTATTATATGAATATTATCTCAAATTTTGCTTTTATTGGTTGTTCAGTCACCAGTTGACTGTGCTTAGAGCCTGTGGAGAAGGTATGTGAGTTTCTTGAGACCAGTTTTTCATCCCTGTTTTGTTTTTTAAGCTGAGCATTATTATGAGAAGTTATAATCAGTACGGGTGTTTTGTATGCTGAACATATGAAGGTGTAAGTCATGTATTTGATACATGCATTGATACTTTCTGATGTGAACATACTTTTTTAAATCTATGGATGATGATATATTAGTAATCACTACTGACCAGTATCGTATTGCATAAGCTTTGCAGTACTGTACTATATGTTTGTTTCCTATAAAGATAGATGTAAGTCATGTATATACGATACATGCATTGTTGACATTAATTTTGGCAGGCACATTTATTCAAAGCGACTAATGTTTTTCACATATATTGCTCAGTATGTCTTGCTAATGAACATTTCGATATATGGACAGGAGGAGTTTGAGGATTAAACCACCGGCTTGTGATTAGTGGCCAATTTGCTCTACCAACTGAGCTGTCATTGTAAGAATCCCATTAACTTACTTAATGATGTTTTAAGGTTTATTGTATTACACCACAGTGCAGTGCCGGGCACAAAACTAGCACCAGCCACCAGCCAAATGCTGGTAAAATATGCAAGTGGCTGGTAGATTTGCTTCACTCACCAGCCAAAAAAACCCAATAGTAATCTATTGAGTGGCTGGTACAATTTGAACCTTCAAAAAAGTCAAGTTTGCACCCTGGTGGAGTGGTACTACAAATCTGTATTTAATAAATATTATTTTGTAAAACCACACAACAAATGTAGCACCTTATTTAGAAGTTTTTACTGAACCGTGCCACTGCTAATATGAGCATTAAGTGTCAGTGTTTAATGAACTGGCCTATCTGATAGACCAGCTGGCTCTAGTCTGGTCCCTGAGCTTTAAATGGGACAGGTGCACCACTGTTTGCCCCATTTTTTTATCATATAATTTTGCACAGAACTCAAAATCTTCTTTTTTGTATACAGCATCACCCCAGAGTTCACCCCAACAGTTTCACTGCTTTGCATTTTTTAACAGGCTTGATCAACGTGCACACAAAAGTGACCTGATCTGGCCTAAACTTCAGCCTAAAGAAGAACCTGATATTCTAAGTTGAAAATATGAGTCCGAAACAAAGTATGAGTCATTAAGAGACACAATGTACAATAGTGCAAGGAGGATGAGTTGCCAAAGTTCTTTCAGAACACATGACAGATTGTGGGGGTTGTGTGAAAATTTGCAGCTAAAGTGTGAAGATTCATAGCTATAGTTACATTTTTTACAGTAATAGAACTTTTACTTCATTATACTAATGCGGCTCTGTAAACAACAGATGTGATTGTTGGAAATTGTTTCCTCAAGGGGTTTAACGCTGTGTGCGGATACAGAAGAATAAACAGTTTCATCTATGATTTTGTCTCTTTCATGATCATCTCAGGAAAAACAATAGACAACAAATGTTCGAAGGCTCATTAACTGTCCCAAACACAAAAACACGACAATACATACTAGAATAAGAATAAGCTAAACAAACAGAACAAAAAGGCCTCAGATGGGAGAAAGAAAGAAAAGTTGTCTGTCCAATGTATTGATTTGCATCATTACAAAACAACTTCTTATGTGGCTGTCTGTGTGACTGCAGTGTTACATCATTCCTTCTACTTCTTTGCTGCCGGTCTGTCTTTCTGAATCAATCACAGCATAGCACTCATCGGTCGAACTGCAGTCCCAGAGCCTGCAAAGTCTAATGCAGCCTGCCTCACTTCAGATTCTCTCCTTCTTCACCTGAACAAAGACTTTCCTGTGAAATAACCTCTGACAGCCTACTGTCTGGCTGTTACTGTACAAAAACAGAAAACGGTACTAAAAAATCACAACAGCTAATCCATTTCCTTCCACCTGAGTCCTGCCTGCCTGTCTGACCGACCTCGGCCTTTTGATCTGCGTCAGTGCAAGCGCTTCCCCCCACCTCAGCAGTGCTTGTCTTCTCTCTGAGCTGTCTACAGTATGACCTCTGTCTATCTGTCTGGCTACTAGACAAACTCCTCACCTGTGCCTTGACTTACCACTGAAAAACCTCCAGTCTGTCTGTGGCTATTTTACCAAGAAATTCTTATTAACTAATACATTCCTCTGCACCTGAGTAACACTTGCCTGCCTGACCCTGTCCTCTTACCTCTTCAGCTTGTCAGTGGATGGACAGACACACAAGTGATAGCTACCTGCTTGTTTATTCTTCATCCTTCCATCACAGTAAGGACGGCAGAGGGCAGATTGAAATCTGCACTGTTGATAAATAAGGAGGCAGCTTGTCTGACTGTCTTTCTGCTTGTCTTTCTGTGTGTCTCTCAACCCACCTGATGACTTCTACATGCAGTATGTATCTACTTATCTGCCTGTAAAGATATTTCATGCTTTTCTTGAAATATCTATAAGATAGAGAGGCTGGGTCAGTCTGTCTCTGTCAGTCTGTCTCTATTTCTGTCTCTTAACTGTTATAAGCTGCTTTTACGGTCAATAGTTTGTCCTCGTACCTTAATGACATAGTTTCAAATGGCCGATATGAACATTTTTGGACTGTCCTTGCGTAGCTAAAGGGGTTCATTGTAAATTTGTTGTTTAAGGTTAGGGAAATATAATGGTCACAGTGAAAAAAACATGACTAGGTAGGAGACTAAATGTGAACTTGAGTAGGATCTAGTGTCATGCTTGCATCCTCCTTAAACCTGCAATAACTGATTTTTTTGGCTACTTGGGGGCAGCGGAAACAAGCTGTAAACACAGTGCTGACATATTATTACCTTTTTAAGTTGATATGGCAAACTGTTGCATATTTACGGCAGCAGATACGGAGAAACATTATCATTAATTTTGAGTCATGTTACTGTCCACCTGATGAATGTATGTCCACTATTCGTTGTCCTAAGTAAGTCTTATAAGTAACTTGTTTTTGGTGTCCACTATCTTCTGAGGATCCTTAGTTGCTAAAAGCTTCACTATTTTCACCAGCTAGTAACCAAAACAGTGGGGTGCAAATTTAACTTTTTTGTCCACCAGCCAAATGGGTAGTGAATGTTTAAATTTTACCAGCCACTTCATAGATTACCATAGTTTTTTTGGCTGGTGAGTGAAGCAAATCTACCAGCCACTTGCATATTTTATCAGCATTTGGCTGGTGGCTGGTGCTAATTTTGTGAGTGTGAATATTTACAGAGAGAGATTTATAGAGAGTGAATATTGGACTTATGTTCGCCAGGTGGCCAAAACACGACTCCAAATGAATGCTAATGTTTCTCCGTAACCGCTGGATGTATAAAGAAACAACTCTTTGCTAAAAAGTTTGCCATATCAACTTATATGTCAATGTGTTGTTCAAAGCTTGTTTCTGTTGCCCCCAAGTGGCCAAAACACGGTTATTGCAGGTTTAAGGTTCGGGCTTGTCTTGGTGAAAGAGGTGGGACCACAATTTTCTTGAAATGTCAAACACAGCATCGCTCCGGTGTAAATGGTTTATTGACCTTTCAGTCACATTAGAATATTGCCCTTTTTTTGGTGCATGGTCAATTTTACTTGACACTAAAGAGCAATAACAAATTGCCCACTATTGATTTTTTCTTTAGTAATAATATTTTTCCTGTTTCAGTCCTCTGTTGAGGAAGTCTTTTAGATTCAGCCCACATACGACTTCACATTTCATCTGTTTTATAACACTTCAAATGTTGCTGTAACAGTTGCTCGATAGTACTCTCTACATCCTTTATCCCAAACCCCCAAACAACATTCCTCTTCTCTGTCAACCCTTCGTCCTCCTCTCTCCTTCCTGCCTCCTTCCCCCACTTTTTCCTCTCTTCTGTCGTCACCTCCAGACTACTTATTTACTAATGATGTACTGCGAACGCTTACTCTTGTGTTTTCATGCTGCACTCTCCATCTCCCCTCTTCACCTCGCTCCTCTCCATTTCCACATCCCCCCAGCTCCCCCCTTCATGCCGTTCCCAACCCCTGACTCCACCTCTCCTGACCCCCTCAAGGTGAAACCTGAGTGGCTTTAATTGGCTGGTATCAATTAAATTCTGAAAGCACATAAACTCACAGGGGACAAGTAAGTGGACTTCACTCCAGCTAGTTATCTCTGTTTCCTCCTCCCTCGCCTCCTTGGACCCCCGGACCTTGCTTCATCCTCACACATGGAATTGATGCCTCTCGCGCCCTCTCTCCAGCCAAATCTTCCCTTTCATTACATGGCCATCTCTTCCTCTCTCTGTTTCCCCTATCTCGCTCTTCCTTATCCATTCCTGCCGCCACTTTTAAATAGATCCCTGCGGCAGTGACTGAGCCAGACACGGCCTCCATCATGGGACCAAGAGGAGGCTAATGCCTTTTTAATGAGGCCTCGGCCACAATGTGACACAGTAAAGTGGCAGGAATCGGTGGCTGGTGAGCCCTTGGTCCAGGGTATTTATCACCTAAAACCCTCTGATCCACTGTGCCTGTGGGAGGGAGAGAGAGGTAGACAGAGAGTGGGAGGCAGGCAGAGGTTGAGGAGGAAAGAGAAAGTTATCCAAAAGCAGGATAGAGAGCAAGTGAAAAGAGATGGAGTAGAGAACGAGGATAGGAAGTGGAACAAATGGATGGCAGGAGAAAACAGAAAGTATATGGACATAACATCCTTTTTAAATATGTCGCCAAGAAACAACCAACTTTCTTATTTAAAAGAGAAACAGGCAGAAACAGAAGAGTAAGACCAGAGGAAGGATGACTGGTCTTAAAAAAGCTGTGTTCCATATTTTACCCTGTTCCCCTTCTCCTCATCATCTTAAGTGGCTCGTACACGTTTAGCATCCCACCACCGATTGCTCCTGGAAGCTGCATAATGTGAAATCATAATAATAACCATAATGCTTTGACAGTAATTAATATTCCTCCATACATATTGCCGCAGAGCCCTAGAGAAAGGCACTGAGAGTGGCTTGCCTCCAGTGAGGGGAGCTCACATTATTATATTCCCACTTCATCCAATATTAATGCCCATTGGGCCCAGTATTCTAATATGAGTTCTAGTGAAATGGCCTTAAGTGGCTGAATAGCAAATAAGATAGATTAGCAACAAAAGAAAACCACCTAATTCATTATTAACTCAGAAGACTGAAAGTAATGGGCAGGATAAAGTCGTGAAATCAAAGAACCTCTGAAATATGAACTGGTGGAATCTCTTTAAACTTCATTTCGGCACCACCAGTATGCTCACTCAGGACTTCAATGGCGGCCTATTATGGCTCTCCACCACATAAAAAGAGTGTGAGGTCCAATAAAAAGGCCCTTGTAAAAAAATCGCCCATTGTAGTTACTTGCAGTCTTTCCACACTGCTGCACTGAGCTCTGAAGCGGCACCATACGTTCTCTCAGACAACCTGACGTCAAACTCATGCGTGTACGCTGCTGGAAACTTGCAACAAGAAGGAGTCATGGTGGAAAGGAAGAAACGGTCCAAAGCACAGCTTCATTTCATGAAGAAAGATGACAACAGTGCTGAAACATCTTTCTACCCAACGTGGCCTTAAATTCCAGGAATGCCATGTATTTCACACTTTTGTCTAAATATCCTATTTTTATAATAACATTAGTGCCATGCAGGCAGGCTTAACAGATTTTTTCAATCCATAAGGGAATCGATAAAGGATCGGACCGATAAGTAGAATCGATAATGGCATTGGTATCAATAAAATCCGTCAATTCCATGTCATCAATGTCATTATCTCTAATTGTGGTTCTTCGGAGGTACAGTAGCTTGTATTCGCTTTCTCTAAGATTTTCATTCAATCAAACCCCATTTTTGATTCTATTGGTGCTGTGGACGACACTCTTTTAGGAACAGCCATTCGTCGTATTTACATTCTGTAATTGCCTCTCTGTGTAGTAGTTTTCATTCTTACCGACAGCCTTTCCCGTGCGGGATTCAGATTGCATAACAAGGAATTCACAGGAAACAATACACGCATGTACCAGACGTGATGCGAATGGCAAAAGCCGGTGCTGGGCATTTGGAAAAGAAAGCTTAGTTGTTTGTTGACTGTCTCAGTTTTCTTAATATCAAATCAACATGACGCGATGTATCCTCTCAGCCTCTGGCTTGTAAACTGATACAAGCCGCTTTTCTTCTGTTGCATTTCTGAGTAGCTGTTCAAGGCCACAAGTAGCCACGGGTGTCACAAAACCAATCAGGACTGAAATTTTAGGATTATAACTTTTCAAGCAACTTTCTTCTTGTAGCTCACAGGCAGGCCTTTGATCATCCAAAATCTACATATCCTTACCTTAGCTTGCGTATATAAGTAGTTCCACAGTATTCTCTAACCTTATAACTTCTTGATTAGATTTAATTCTCCTATGTACCTGTTTGACAAGTGTGCTTTAGAATATATACAGTCATACCCTCTAACCACTAAAATCCAAAGCTCCCTAAAAACTCCCTCCGATTTCACTTAATCTCAGCTCTTTCAACTTAAAGTGGTAATTGATAAGCTTTAAAATGAACCTGTGTGATAAACCTTAGAAAAGTAACATTTACAGTGAGGACATATAGGAATGTTGCCACAAAGCAAGACGCCATGCTGCTACTGAGAGAGATGCAAGTGAAGCAGAAAAAGCCACGAGGGCAAAGAAATGGCTTGTGACAGGAAAGCTGATGGTGCAAATCTCAATCTGAAATGACTCAGAAACTATCATCAGGGTGCCCTTGAGCAAAGCAGTGAAGCTTCTCTGTGGTCGACAGCAGACGTGCTGTGATTATATTAGACTGATCCCAGGTGTAAAAGTTGGGAAACCTCACACAGTACAGTCAACTTTCTATTAAAAACAGTGGAGAAAACAAATAAAAAGTCAAGTGTATTTATGTGTGCAGATGCAGCTGCCCCAGAGGTCCCACTTTTTACAAGCTTATCGCACTGCCACTGCTGCACTGTTGCTCCATCCTGCACCCTGTACCGCATTTGTGATACGCAGCAGACAAGGAGTATTCTGATTTACATTCACACGGGAGGTAAGATCGACTAGATTAGGTTGATGCCCCTGCGGGGAAATTTGTCTCAGACCCCAGACTGTGTTTGCGCAAGAAAAAGTTTGAAGCAGGGCGATGCCACAAGAGAATTGGTGTAATGCTGTCTGGTGTAAAAAGAAACATACCAGGGAATCTCCCAGTCAGATACCAGACGAGCTGTTAGACAGTGTTAGTATTGGTTTTTGGATAAGAAGCTATGCCCTTCAGTTTCCTGCTGCAAGCATATGTTCCAGACAGTCATAAATGTTGTATGAGTCTGTGGAGGCCCTGGGGAGGGGAGAGGAGAGGAAGTAGAGGAAGAGGAGAGGAGGAAGAGAGAGGAACAAAAGTGGCTTGTTGGTGGTGGTTGCAGTAGATGGAAAGACACACTCAGTTGAACAGATTCAAGGCCAGGAAGTATAACTGAAGGCATCTGTTTTTATGTGCGTACATGAGTTTGCATATGCTGTAACTGCAGTGATGTGTGTCATTTTGGGATTAAAGGACTCCTAAATGATCTTGGCTTCAGTTCAGAAATGACTGAAATGTTTAGAAGCATCTCAGAGATGAGAGAGAGAGAGTGGTGGAAACCTTGCTCTCTCTGTGTCTTATGTGTGTGCCAAAGAGGACATCAAAGTAATGATCTGCCTCGCATGACCATGTACGCTGCATGCTGTAGGTTTAATCAGGCACTCAGAGGCTCAATAAGTTCTGTTTGTAAATTAAAACAAAGCTATTTACATCAATTTACAATTCCTAGCAGTGCATAGATTTCACAACAAGCTCCCTGATTTAGCCAGGGAAGGCATCAATTTATCACAATTTGTTCAGTTGCTCGTAGCCTGGTACTGAGTGGTCGCTTTTTTCTCTTCATGGAAGTGTAACATATTTGGAGAATCCCGGATAATTTGTTTGGACAAAGACCTACTTGCAAATGCAGTAAATTTTTTTGAGAAAGAGTGTTGACAGAGGCATCTCCATCTTCTGTGCTTCCAAATGTGTTTTTATTATCGATCAATCTATTTTCTAGATTAACGTGTTAAATTGTTTGGTGTAAATGTTAGAAATTTGTGAAAAATGCCAGTCACAATTTCATACAGCTCAAGATGTCAACTCCAAAACACAAAGATATTCAGTTTAATATCACATAAGACAAAGAAAAGCAGCAAATTGTTATCCAGCCAATACAAAATACTCCTCCTGAATCTAATTTATTATGATTCCTAATTTATCTAATAATTGCCGTAATATGTTCCGACCCTGCTTGCCTCGTCAGTCATTATTAATACTAAATTAATTGCTGTAATACTAGGAGGGAAAAAAATATATATTGAGAGGCAGATAAGCCACCAGTCTTGGCAACAAACAGTATTTCTCTCAGGGCTGATGTGGGGCAGTGATGAATACGACGGCTTCCCTGTCATTAATCAGACCGCAGCTTGTCTCTCTCTGGGATGGCCCCCCGTCCAAAGCACCCCGGCCCCCCTTGAAGGGCACTCAGAGGGGGCTCCTCAGAGCCACCTTTTTCTCCTCTTCCTATCTCCCTCTCCTTCCACCCTCCTCCACCTGACAGCTATCGCCCCCATCCTGCAGTCCCTCTGGTGATGAGGCTCTCCCTCAGCAGAGATGCTAAAAAGGGCCTGGTAGTGAAGCTGGGGAGATTGGAGGACGGAAAACAGGAAAAAAGGGTGAACAAAACATGGAAGAAAAAATAGAAAAGCACGGAGCAGGAGTTTAAGGAGATAGGAAGGGAAAGGGAAAAAGAAGAGGAGGAAATAAGTAGGGGGAAAAATAGCACAAGTGCTAATGGAGCAGGGGGATATCAGGGTACTCCTCTCTTTGTAATCCCCCAACTCACCCCCTCCATCTCTGTTTGCTCCCACAGACAGAACACACTGGTCTGTCTTTAACAAGGCACCTGTCCTTGGGAGATTTCTCTCATCATCAATCAACTGCAGCTGGGGAGAGAGCGGGTGAGAGAGATTGAGAGTATGTGAGAAAGGCAGAGAGAGAGAGAGCGATGGGAAGAATGAGAAGCAGAAAGACAGAGGTAAAGAGAAGGAGGGTGAAATTGATTTAATTAAGAGATGGAGGAAGCCGTGAATGAGGTGAAGGAATACATTTCAGAAAACTCTCTCTGCTATGCCTCTATTTCTCATGTCATACACCGCTGACAACAGACTCACTGAATATGAAACAGCCACTACATGCAGGGCTGTGGTGCAGCCACATGTTGTGGCAAAGCACAGTGCACTATGATGGCCACCAGTGTTGTTTTCAGAGGACTATAGCTCCTCAGATACGCCAGGTAAAGGAGTTTTCTCATTGATTTATTGCCCTGATATAAGTTTTGCTCTGTAATCTTTTGTTGTTGTTGTTGTGTCTGCTCATGTTTGATGGTCGAGACCAAAAGAGAATCCAAGTTTAACATCCTTTTAATGCTGCACAGTCAGGCCAGTAGAATTCATTTCAGTGCTGATGAAAAATTGCCCCAAACATCTACAATAACAGCCAATGTTCAGAGCGAGATTGGACATCTGCCAGCATAAAAGAGATTGTTGAGGCTTCGGAGTTTTTTTACTTTATCCACCGCGTGTGAGATGAACCTAACTCATGGATGCATTTTTTTTATGTCTGCATACAGTTTGAAAGAGTGTGGGGATATTTGCATATTTTAGCTTAATTACTGAATGTTTGCAAGATAATTAGCAAATCAAATTTAGAGAAATAACTTTACGGCAGGTGTAGAAACTGCATGTTGTATTTTACATTTAGTGAAGTCAATAATATCACTATGAAATTACATTAAATGAAACTGTGTTTACATGTGCTTGGCCAAAGCAGTGGAAAGAATACTTACAAATGGTAATATGAGGATAGGATTTTGAATGCACTTATACACTCCAAAATGGACATGGATGTGGACAGCAGGGCAGACGGCAGATGCACAAGCAATTTTGTTTATACTGCTACTTTGTGTGTCTGTGTACATGTACGCATCCATACATGTACAGTCAGCATGCATGTACCTGCGCATGAACCCCTGCACACATGGGCAAATGACAAAATTTATGACCCTCACCCTAATAATTTGAACTTAAATATTAAGCCACTGGCACTGAAGAAAGGTGTTTTCCCTACTTTTAAGCAGTAGCACAGATATCCAGTAACGTAGCTAAACTGTACTAATCTCAATGTTCAACGTACCTTCAAATTGCATGCAGAAAAATAAAAGGGCATCCGCCACTATCTCTCAATATAACTTGTGGAACTCCACTCTCTTTGTCTCCATTAATCTCAAGACTCCTCTGTTTTGATTGACAGCTTGAAGATGACCACTGGAGACAGAAAACAGACTTTTCTGTGTGTGTGGGTGGTGGCGGTGGGTTTGAATGTTGGAGACGTGCCTGTATATTTGTGAGTGTGATGAGTGTCATGACAATCAGGGACACTTTATTTGCCAACAACAACAGATGTACAAGAACTGATGCAGTTGACAGTAGTGATGCTTTGTGCCTCATGTGTGCATATATATTTCTCAAGTTTTTATATTGGACTTTTGATGCTAATTTTACCTGAACACATAACATAAGCAAACATTTTTTGTCAAGGAGTACACCATACAACGTGCTGGCCAGCTGATATCATCAACCCAGCAACAAATTGCTCTCTTGTGTATACCTTTGTGTATCTGTGTGTGTGTGTGCTTCTGCATACACTCCACCTACCAGTGTATGCTAATCAGCAGCCATAATGTCCCGTTAAGGGAAATACATAATAAATCAGTTTTGGTTTGACTTTGTAGTGAGATAAGGTGTTCTGGGAGACTGGGCGGTAAAGAGATGAGCTGATACACACACACACACACACACACACACACACATGCACGGCTCTAAACACAGTGATGTAAAGTGTGAATTATTTCCTCTCTTTCTCATGGGCGCATGACAACCAGCCAAACATCAATGTCTTTGTGGTCCTCTCTTTTCTCTCTCTCACTCTCTTTTTTTCATTCTTCTGTTTCCTCACCCTACTCCGCCTTGTTTGTCCGGGCCTGTCTGTACTTAAACCAAGCCGTGTGCTGCCTCTCATCTCTCCGTCTGTGTGTGACTTTGCCTTTTGCCAACGAGCTCAGGCTGGTGTCCAAACACGTGACTCACAGCACCGAGGAGGTATGGACGTGTTCCTGAAAGCCTTGTTTTAGATCTCATGATCTGACTCCGTCTCTCTTTTAGTGGAGATTGTGACTAGCTGGGAAGCAAAATGTATTTCAGCTCATACTGTAGCAGATCAGTTGTTTCAAAAACCAGAGAGGAGACATGCACATACAGACGTCCAGATATGTATGCACACTTGCCACAGGCGGAAAAACTGATGAAATTTTTTGCCAACTCTCAGAAGCATTTTTTTCTGTCTTCAGGCTGGCCAAGGCAAACAGAGCATGTCACAACTCCCGCACTGCCTTTTGCGAGTTCATCTTCATGGCAGTGCAGTCTAATTGCTGAGGTAATTAGATTAGGGAAGGCTGTATTAAAAACAAAAGTCTCTCATGTTTCTCAGCACTTTTGCCTCGATGGGTATAAGGCGTTTGAAGGCAACATTCATGGAGGCCAACAAAGTGCTGCGCTGTCCTCCCCTCTCTCTTCTTCTCTTGCTGCAGGGAGAATGGCACTTAAGAGAGAAACTTCACAGAGAATGTTCTGGTTGGTTTCCTTAGAGAAACAGGAGTTCAGAGTTCAAAATGTCCACACTTGTTTTGGGGGGGAGTTTTGAAGCGAGGATGTATAGTCCTAAGGAAAGGGATTTTTATCCTATCTAACAGCAACCCGCCTCCAAGGGGAAAGACATTTTACTTTGTCTGTGATATATCTTTTGTTTTGTTTTTTGTCACCCTGGTGTGTTTGTGTGTATAAGGACATGGTGTGTGTATGTGGGTTGTTGTGTGGTTCCTGTTTGTATATGAGCATCTGTCAGTGTGTGCGTCTGAGCTGTGAGACACACAGTATTGATAAAATTAATTTTTACTTCCTGACTGCACCCAGAGTCTTAAAATGATGTTCACAATTAAAAATTGTTTATTTCTGAATGAAACATCCACACTGTCCGTAACAGCAGATATCATATTAAAACTACAGTTTCTTTTGCAAAATTGCGAACTTGCACAGACAAGAAATGTGAACCTCCTGCAGCTTTCCTAAAAATCACTTATCCTTGAGTTTGACAGCAGGTAAACACACAAAGTAGTACCTTGGAAAGCCCTGTGGCTGTTGTTGGAGATGATTTTTTTTGTTAAATCAAAGTTTTTTGGAAAGCTGTAGGACGCTAATGCTTCTTGCCCCGAATGACGTTCTTTCAGAAGTCCACATTTCCCAAATCTCTACAATGGAGGTGGTGAGTAAAATGTTCTCCAGAGCAGTAATGACATCAGGCAAAAATATAAGAATCAGACCCAGGTTAATAAATACTGGAATTCCCCTTCAACTTGTCTCTGTTGGTGAATTTAACGTTTTCAAAACTTAAAATCTCACCTGAAGTAGACACTTAAAAATGGCAGTTATGTGCTTTTTGTACCGGTGCCTATAGTATAAGTGTGTCTATTTAGGCACTGTATGTGTTCCCATGGGTTTTCCCATTCTGTGTGTAGCTGTGTGCTCCCCTGCATACATGTCAGAGCTGGGTCTCTGTATCTACTCCCTGTTTTTCCTCAGGTGCGACGGCATCCGAATCGATTGTGTGAGTCTCGCACTTGATGCCTGGTGATTGATGGTGTGAAGGTGATTTATTAGTCATGTCCGAGGAGCAGGCAGCGGGGGGAAAGCTCTTTTGTCCCTGTCTTTTGAGGGCCTGTTTTTCATTTTGTTGGCTCTCTTTCCCAGCACAGCTCTCTCTCTCTTTTTTATTGTTGCCCTGCAGTGCCCTTTTAGATCTGGCTGCGAAGCTGCCTTGTAGCGAGCAATGCTACATCTCAGATGCCCTCATATAGCTACGAACGTGTCATTCTATAGGAACTGACTAAAAAGAGCCATAGGCAGGCATGCAGCAGTCTCTGTGGTGTTTTTGTCTCTGTTTCTCTGCCCTTGTCTCGTTCTCTCTGTCTGACTGGAGGCCTAATAGCTTGCTAATCACAGGCTTCAATAGGTAACCCTGGAATGAGCAATTTCCTCTGAATCAGGTTTGATGGTTTGATGGGGAAGAATTCAAGGGGGAGAGAGGGATGAAGAAAGAGAAAGGCGACAGGCTATAGCTCTCATACCTCTTGTATCACACTGACAGCTAGCACAAGTGCTGTAAATTGATTGTGACTACTGAGTGGCACTGTGAGGGAGAGGCAGGTGAGAGTTTCCACCTGGTTCATCCACGTTGAAACTTCAGTGCCAGATATTTTCAACTAGCTTTGTGATACCACAGTAAGTTTATTCCTCATTAATCAAACTCTTACCAGCAGAAGTATTATCTAAGTATCTCTTCCTAGACTTTTTAACTTTCTGCTGCAGAGCTGTAAATCATTCAGAACTGAGTTCTTCTGACTTTTATGAACTGACCATGTTAACGCAACCACCAGTCTGTGGGGTTACTCTTAAAGTGTGAAATTGCTGCCACTTCAAACACACTAGGCTTAGACACAAACTGCAATAACTCACAATCAACTCTTACTTGATTTGAGTGGTGGTTGGTTAATGTCCCAATAGATATAGATATCTAGAGGCCCACTAGCTTCTGTTTCACTATAATTGGCCATACCATAGGTATATAGTAGATACATTTACAAGAATTTGGACACTGGTGAGGGTGTAGTCTTTAGTCAATGCAATGATTTAGATTTGATGTTCTCGCCATACTTAGACTAGACTTACTTTGTGTTCTTCTGCACAGTTTTTTATTCACACCATTTGGCCAGTACGTTGGCAGTACCAAGAACACTGGCTCATCTGTGGTAAAATGGTATTAGAGATAAATTGCCTTAATCTAAAGACCAAAAGTGCCTTCACTAAAGGCCCACTTTGTTGGGCCCATGCACTGGTCAGGTGGCTGCAACCAACCAGCAACCAGCCACCCGAGCAGACAGGAGAGAATAAAAAAGAATAAAAAAAGACAACAGAACGACTAGCATTATGTTCAAAATAAAGAAAATAGCATGTATTCATATTAGAACTATTTCTATATGAAAACGGACCTATTGTTATTATGATTCCCATCCCAGTCACGTGATGAATAGTGAAATTAACTCCCATCCCGCAGGAATTGTGATCCACAGGCTTCCCGAAAAGATGTCAGCCTCTACTGTAAATGTAGTGCACTATATAGTAAATAGGGAGTGATTTCAGAGACACAGCCCAAATCTTGACATGCCTGCTTTGCCTAGTTACGGTTGCTAAGCTATGATTGGACAATTGATTCCAGGACAGCTTCTATGCTGTACTTGTTACATATTTAGGACTAAATATATAATGGGCAGAGTTTGTTTATATGTGTTTGAGCTGCAGGCCTCATACAGGGATGGCAGTCTGCCTAGAACCAGCTGCTGCCTTTTTCTTATTACCGATTACAGTTATGTATCTGTCCCTCTAGAGTGATGAGATACACATCTCAACACATGAGCAACGATCCAGTTCACGAATGATATATTTTAGGCCGCTGTGGTTTGGTATTGCCTAGTTTCAGTGTGCGATGCGACATAATGTGGAATGATGTGATGTGATTCAACAGAGCATAAACACTTCCATTTTAATTCTGCTATATTTTTTACACCGGTTGCAAGAAAAAAAAAAATCCTGCAAACAATAAATCAGCACAATGCAGTTAAGCGAGAGAAAAATTCAAATGGGCTCCTTCGCATTCTATTTGCAATGTCATTTATTATAATGTACTGGATGTTTCTCAGCAGATAGAAGAAAATAATTGAACTTAATACTTTCAAACAGTTTATTGTATACCATATAGAAATCCTTTGCTGCAGAGTTAACATATAACAATATGTTGGCTGCCTTTGAGGCCCCAACTTTTCCACTAGGACTTTTCCATACATGACAATAAACACAACCTTTGAAAGGAAAAAGAGAGTGAATACGTTTTGGATAAGAGGTGGTTATTTGGGGTGCAAATGATTAATGAATAACCTTAAAGAATAACCTTATTTTTGCTTTTGTTCTTGTCTTTAAGTCTGACCACCTGACCGTGCTTCTATCCTTAGCAACACCATCTTTACTATTAAAAAGACTGGTCTCTGAACTGTGGGACAAAAGGAAGTAGAAGTAAAGGTCTGGAAGATCTGTTTCCTGGCCATCAGAGTCTTATCTTTCATTTCAGAAATCACTGGCAGGTCATGCTCGTGTAGCTGGGAGTGCTCCTGTAGTTTGGCCTGGATTGAGGCAATCATGAAGATGGGGGGGTTGTCTTCCTCACAGAGGAGTGTGGTTGCCACTTCATTTGATGAGAATCATGGCTGATTCAGTCAGGGTGATCAGTACTTCAGCTTCAACTTTTTCTTTGCCTTAACTGTTACAAAGCTGTTTTTCTGTTCTCTCGGTTCATCTTAAATACACACATGAATGTTTTTACTTATTTGTTATTTACAAGCACATGCAACCTGATCTGCATCTTCCAGAAAATCAGTTTTTTCTCTCTTTACTTTACACACAACTGTGGACATGGACTGTACTTTATGCTTTGGCTCCGGTGTTGAATCTGCTCATTCTCTATCACATTATAAAATACTGACAGAGAAAAATACTACAGTACTGTAGTAGAGAATTGAACACAAAACGACTGTTTGATGAATATTTCCAACGCTAACGTTGATGCTGTCTGATACCGATATTGATATTTTATAGTATAAGAAAGCTGATAACAATATATTGGTGTATGGTCATATTTTTCCATGAACATATAACATAAAGAAACATTTCTGAATAAGTAAAGTGGAAGATTTTATAGTGACAGACAATAAACTCATCGGTCCTCTTTGATGGGCAAACTATAACTATCAATATCATGCAAGATACTACAAGAGAGATTTCTACTGTCATTTCAAAGCTGGGTAAACTCTATTTCACAAATCAAAGGAGGGAAAAAAATAATTGAGGAAGGATGGGGTGGGATGACACGCTCATTGGTATTTTTGGTTTTTGCAGCAGAACTGGAGTTTTTCATTGTGAAAGACTCCGTAGGTAGGCAGCTCGACAGTTATGACTAAGTGTGTGTGTGTGCGAGAGAGAAATGGGAGTGTTGATTCAGTGTGTTTTTGAAGTGAAATAGCAGAGGTGCAGTGAAACCTGCAGGGGCCCGTGACAGGAGCTGAAAGGAAGAGTGTTCTCTCACACACGTGCATGACACACACAGACAAATGCACTCTCTGTCTGTAAAGGCCTTTACACACTGGGGATGTGACGAATAAACGACATGAAAATGTGAAACACTTGCCTGTGAATATTTCGCATCGAACCTATTTATACCAGCAGCAATGCGAATTTATTTGCGATAGGTTGTATTTTATTATTATGACGAGCCAAACCTGCTATGACACTGTTGCCTTGCTACCAACTCTACTACATCCAAAAGTAAACTAAGCTACTCACTATCCTTTGCCCTTTGTCATATAATACAGGGTGATGAGAAACAATCAACAGGTCCGCCATTGTGGAGTTGTGACGTGACATCCGTTCTGCACAATGATGCCTTTATTCGCTGTGCGAAAGCTCAGAAAATTGACCTTTTTCTGAACATGCAAATTAATCACACAGAAAAAAAACGCCCCCGGTGTGTAAAGGCCTTAAGACTTGAAGTAAAATGCTACAGTTAGTTCTTTCTCTCTTAATTCAATTCAACTCAGTGAAGCTTTATTGGCATAATAACGTTTTGATCGCAATATAGTACATATTGCCAAAGCAATACATAAACCGTAGAGTAAATAAAACATACAAAGAATACATAAAACAAGTGGTGGTAATGTCTTAATAACAACAGAAATAGAAGTGAGAAATACTCAGAATCATAAAAAGAAAAAAGGAAAATGCTGTTTATCACAGTATAGAAAAAATGTACTACACAAAAGCACGTCTTGTTTATGACGAGCAGTTTTATATTCAGGAGATTCACTGATATTTAGAGCGTAAGAGCAGAATTACTCGAAAAAAATAGGCACATTTGCTGTTTCACGCTTTCAGTTTTCCTTTAAACCCTCATCAGGAGCAGGTGTGCCAGCTGATTGATCAGCCGCATCAATTAGGTTGATAATGTCACAGGCCTAAACTGTTGCGTCAGATTGACCATCAGTGCATATCAACACCCAGCCCTCTCAATTTACTGTAAAAAACTTCAGTTTGATTTATGGACAATATACAGAAATAGAATTTGCCATTAGAAACATATAAACCTTCTCAGGACAATGGTCTAAAAGCTCCTGAGGTTTTTTACATGACTTTGACAGTATCAGGTGTTGATATGTATTCATGTTCTCTCTTACAAACCGTTTAGGCCTGTGACATCACCGGCCTAATTGATGCAACTGAGCAATCAGTTGGCACACCTGGTGTTGGTTAGCTGCACCTGTACCTGCTCCTGGTGATGACCGATAACGATCATTTCTGGGGTAGATTGGGGGGATTTTCACATGCAATTCTTTTCGTGTTTTGGGCAGGCTATGACTAAATTTACCCGTCTCTACTCTTGATTGGTTTTCAATGGAAACAAGACTTTTTTTTTTTTTACCATCTTATCAATAACACACAGATAGAAATGAATAAAAGAAAATAAAAAAAAAAGAAAATAATCCATCCATTCTCAACAGAGAAATCCCCAATCCAACCGCCCCTCACCTTGACATTATGCATACAGAAGTTTTTCTCCATATTGTCCTGCACTCAGACACATTGTTGATTAATGTAGCCATATATAACAGTCACATCAACTTTAACATTTGACAGTAGTACCCAGTGAGACATGTAAAATCAGCTTGAGTTAACTCTTTTCTCTGTCTAACTACAAAGCCTGTATATTCAAATTTGTCAGGGTAGAGGGTTTTTAAATTTTGAATAAATTTGGGGTTATTTTAAACAGTCTTTTAAGTGACTGATAACATTCAAGTTTTGAATGGGATGGATTTGTATTTCCAGGGATTTAATTAAATTGTATAATTTGAATTGATTTTTTTTAATAGTTTGCCCGGTAGAGATTATGACATCGCTCCTATTTCACATCAAAGGCACTGTATATGCATTTCATCAAGAGGGTAAGTTTGGTCCAATCTTTACTACCTTACCCCCCCTTACACTCTCATCTCTTTGCGCCTCTACCTTTTATGTTGCTTTCATTTCATTTCCTTTCACTTTCTCTCATTTAAACTCTCTCTTCCTTCCCCTCTCTACTCTGGTGCACCTCTGCTTATTGGTGTTTATGAGAACCGGTGGTGTGATTAGACAGAATAGCTAATGCAACAGCAGACACGACACCACCTAACAGCCAAACATATTTTTGTTTCTGGGCTGCAGTCATTTGAAAAGACTGATCTTCTCTTATACTCTTCTCCTTTATCATTATTTAATCTCGTTCTTCTCTTGCTGTCAGTTACGTATACCTGTACTGTAATCCTCTATCACTCCTGCACCTTGTCTTCCTGCTCCTTTGCCTTGGGAATGCACTTTCAAATCTCTCTCATCCTCTTCCGTTCCCTTTTTTTTGTTTCATTTTCAGCTGTCAGTCAGAAGGAAGATCATCTCTGACAAGATTAGTCAGTGCTGGCAAGGAACCCTGAAAATCTTTCCCCCGTAAGAGCTGTTTGTGCTATTATGAAACTGATAATGACTGACTGCACAGAGCAGTACAAGCATGGGACAACTTTATTGCTCCACAGAGGCAGCTGCTGAAAGACTGCAGCATATTTTTGGCCTCATCTCCTCCAAAATAAATCTGTACTTACATGATAAATATTTCTCTGTGGGATGGACATGGTCAGAAATGCAGACCATTATGACCCCAAACAGTCTCTCAGTATTGGCAGAATTGCAGGAATTTGCAGTCATGACTTTTTGGGGTTTTTATGACTTCCTCTTTGACCTTTTTGACCCTTTGTATCAGGATGTAGTTTGCTCAACAGCCTATAGAGGGTGCCCTTTGACTATACAGTGTCAGACAAGCATGACCTGGCATTATCTAACCACATGATGCACCGCAGTCTCTCTTTTTGTCTGTCTCTCTCTCGCTCTCTCTCTCTCTCTCTCTCACACACACACACACACACCCTCCAACCTGTCATGCCCTGGTCTTAGCCAGCCTCCTGCTCTCAGGAAAGAAGTGATGAGCAGGAGGAGAAAAAGTGATGAGAGTTGGGTGGGAGAGTGATGAGCACGGGGAGAGATTGGCTCGCTGGCAGATGATTTGAAGATGATTCTGCTCCCCGAAATAGCTCTCTACTTACGGACGTTGTCTGAGAGCATTAATAAGTAATGAAGAACCAGTGGCCTTGGCTTTGTGGATGCATACATGCTCATCAGTGTGTGTGTGTGTGTTTTTAGAAATGTAAACTTAAGTCGTCACATTGGAGGGTTTCTCATGAATGTATGTGTGGTAGGCGTGTGTGTTCTCATTCTGTTTGATTGCACTTCCATCTAATTGGATTTTATACTTTCTGTTATCTGTCGGCGATGTGTTCATTAGCTCATATGACAGTCAGGTGAATGAACCTGTCTCTATATCTAATTCGATTTTATACATGTCACGTGTGTGTGTGTGTGTGAGAGAGAGAGAGAGAGACTTGCCTGTGTAAATGTCATGTTCTTGATATGAATAATACTCAGAGCTGTCCCTGACTCCAATTTTGGAAAATAGTTTTCTCAGACGTGTCTAATCCGGAGGAAAGCATTAGTGGAGGTATGTGGAAGTGTGTTAAAGGCACAATTCGTGATCTAAAATCAAACAAAAGGGTCAGATAATAAATGTTTTTTATTGAAGATGTAGCAGCAGCCTTGTCTGCAAGCAAAGGGACTAAAACCACTGTACGTAAGTTGTCCTATGTTTGTATTGGAGGCACTAAGTAGATCCATACGGTAACCCATTAGCTCATTTAAAGAAACTTGAGAACACTTTTAGTTAATACAGAGAGTCTGGGAGTTCAGTTTTTATAGATATTATGACTTTTGCAAAGTAAGTAAACGAGGGACTGGTGTGAAGTTGTTATAGAACAACAAAATGTTGGACTTTACACAGAGGCTGCTGTTGGACAGTTAACATTGGTGTCTAACTATGATGAAGATGACAATAAACACATCAAAAAATAGTTTTTACTTTTGCAGCGGTGAGAAGGCACTGACAAATGAGGTGGTCCTGCTTATCAGAAAATGCTTATATGTGTCGTTCAAGGGCAATTACAAACAACGTATTACGCTGTTGAGTCTATGTTACAGCTTCTATATGTAGCCTGGAGGTGATATATCTGAAAGCTTCCTTTATCAAAATGAGGAAAAATAATTGTGTCTTTTATCCCAACAACTCTCCAGCTGAGTGGAGTTCACAGTGTTCCTCTTTACATTCATTTGGTGCCAGAGCTCCTACAGTTTAGTAGGTCTTTGTGCAGTGGCCATTTTGCATTTACTCAGCATGGCACAAATTAAATCAACTCCCTGTGTACAATCATTTATTTCAGGAGGACAGAGAGAGCGGCCAGTTAGAATCGTAAATCTGCCGTCCAATCTGACTGCAGAGCAGATAGCTGGTGCAAAACCAAAATGATGTAATCTCCAAAACTGTCATGTTCCTTTGTCCTTTGGTGCATAAAGAGACTTCATCTAAATCTAAGGGGCTTGGCAGCAGGGTGTGTTTTGCAGACCTTTTTAGTTCTGATCGCTCAATAGGCCAGAGCACCTGGACGGCACTAATAGATACAAGGCTGTAATTTGTCCTCTGAGTTAATCAGCCCTGAGCGGAAGAGCAGAAGAAGGAGGGCGAGAGTGTGAGGGAGGTTACAGTGAGAAAAAATATATAGATTTAGTAAGTGGGAAAGAGAAAGAGGAGAGAATCCCAGTTGTTTTAAGGGGAGAGGATGGCTGCAAAGAAAAAACCCTTTGTTTCATCACACGTAGCCAGTAATAAGCCATTTTTCTTTTAATATATGACCTCTGCGCGCTACATAAATATCATCTTACCCACATGAATGTCACTTCCACTTTATCTCCCGCCAGCAAGAGACACGCAGGGAGGAAGAGGAATGAGAGAAAGTGGCAGTGTTCATAGTATCTGCAGTGAAAAGGATGAAGGGATGCAGGATACGTGTATCTATGTGGCTAATAAAATTTGTGGTATAATACTAGATGATGCCAGGCAGAAAATATCCCAATCAGATGTGGGCTGACGGGATTGAAATGAGAGACAGGTATGACAATTTCTCATAGTTTCCCATGTTTAGTATTCTTAGGTTCAAACAGAAAACTAGCACGTCGAAATGTTTTGCCTTCTCTCACCCAGATGGACAGTGTGTATGACAGGCTTCGTGACGGCAGGTTGTTGACATTCCTGATCCTGGAGGTCTGTCTCTGGCCTTCCTGCCCGGTTACATTTGCTCCTCATGCAGATTGTGGACGACTGTCGGAGTTCAACGTCGAGTTGATGTTATCTCTCAGGCCAAGTCACGGCAGGGCCTATGATCACCTACACTGCAAACATCTCCTTTTTATCTATTAAGTCATTCTTGTCTGTAGTTTGAGTCCTTAAAGTCAAATTTTCTTAAAACAAGTGAAAAGGTCTCTCCGCGCAGTAAGAAAATTTATTTTTTCCCCCAATGCAAATCGCCTTGTTTCAGGTATTTTGAGTTTCATATTTTGTGATTCTAGTGCAGTGACCTGCCTTAGTCTTTCATGTTTCAAGGATGATGTCATTGCACTGGCTGATTTTTTCCCTTGTTCTAAGAAAATAAGATCTTTAGACACACATGAGTTTTGATGTATGAACGTGTTTGATGTGCGCGTTCATATGAGGATTTGACAGGGAATGAGATGATTTCATTCATGGTTCCCACTTGTCAGGGAAGTGTATTGTTTGTGTGTATGTGTGTGTGCGATTGTGCAAAAACGTCTCCACGAGCAGACTGACATGTTACTCGTCTTGCACATCCTCCGGGCACGTTGCCAGCATTAGTCCTGCAGTTTCTCATAGTATCAAAACACTGGGCCTCGGGGTGGGAAATGCTTCATTGTTCACAATGATAGAATCAAAAGACACAATGATGATTCCCTGTCATGACTCCCATTGTCTCTGTAATGTTCTCTTAATGCCCCTACAACACTGTGAGTGTTCTCGTCCCCAGGCAGCCAGGAAGACAGGCAAGGCTGCAGAGCACCAGACTGCATAGATCTTACGTTGAGGATTACATGTAATGCAATTACTGTGACATGATTACAGATATTGTGACCGAAATTGGCCGCAAATACTGGAAAAACAGCATGGTGATCAAATGTGGGTGTTGTCCCATGATTCCTGCAATGCTCTACACATTTAGGTGGAGCTAAAGCAGGAGGCCTTAAAAGTGAAATTCTGAAAAGAAAATCCCTCTGAAAAAAATGGAAAAAAGATGTAACTCGGGAATCACAATGAGATGTGACAATGTCTTTTACTTAGTGGCTGCTCGGGGAAAAAAATCATCAGCAGGGCTCTACAGTGCGAGTATTTCACTTGCATTTGCCCCTAAATATGTGCGAACCAGAAAAATTATTTTCGCTCTGTGGGACGCTCGAGCAGCCCATTATACAAAAACATGAGCTAGAGAGATGCGTCATTTGATTATGCACCCACCCACATCCTCCTCCTCCTCCTCAAGACCCTCAATACCAGTTCATCTGTTAGTCAAGGTTTTGCAGCTGAAGACATAAGACAGAAGACAATAGGGATAAGATAAGCACGGTTTGGATTTGGCGCTTGTCAATGTCACTTTTTCGTGAACCGACCAATCACAGCCTGGATGGGGCGGGACGTTTAAAAAAGGTTGAAGCGCTACAGCAAGCTTTCGAAATGTTGAACTCATTGTTATGCATGAATGATTCTGATTATTGACAAGTTAGTACTTAGCATTACTTAGCACAATGTAGACCATCTTCTTGCACAAGGATTTAATGAAGGAACAAAACCTACAAAAATTATAAATGTTGGTTATGTATTTCTTAAACTGCTGTATTGTCCAACTGCAAATAATATTATACTAGTGGTAGGTTATAGGCCTATAGTATACAATTTTATGAATTTATAATGAATATACTAACATTACATAATTAATAAATTAATATTATACTAACATGATACTATTTTATTCCATGATACTTTGTATTTGATGTTAGAATATTATACTAATACACAAATTTATATTAGTTACTCATCCAGGTTGTGGATAATGCATCTGCAGTGGACAGATGTAGATTTAGCCAGTTCCATTGTGCCAATATGTGCTCCTTCTAGCCAGCCTCCTCCCACTAAGGTTATTGTTATAAATATTGTTCAGTAGTTTTGTTCAAGTCCCACAATCCACAAGACGCAATGTGCCAATCACAGTAGAGATTTCTGTGACGAGTGTTTTCACTCTTTCACTAGGTACTAGGGTTTCCCTCTTCCATAGTCCTTCACTGGTTTTCACATCATAGGTGCACACAAGGAGAAGGAGTATGCACAAACGCACGTAATAGATGTATGTAATACATTGTTTGCTAATAAACTAAAACTACATTTTTCACTGTCCTCCTAAATTTCTTTGCGTGCTCCTAAATTTTTTCATTTAGGAGCACATGTAAACCTTGGGAAAAAGTTAATGTAGAGCCCTGATCAGGAAGTGTTTGTGTTATCATTTCATTTGTCAGAATGTCATGTGGCCAATAAAAGCTATGTTTTTGAGCTTTAGTTTATGATTCAGCCTGTTAAGAAGACTGAATTACATGCCTGAAAATCTTGCCCAGCATAACTGCCTGAGTTGTAACTGGTTGCATTTAACAGGATTACACTAATTTGATATGAACCCTTAAGGAGCACTGGCTTATAGAAATAATGTTTAGTATTCAAGTTGGAGAATTTTGCTGCTAAAGGCCAAACCATGTAGATTATTATCTTGAATAATGGAAAGGAGCGAAAAAAGGCCCATTATAGTTTCCCAAAGCCTAAGGTGCTTGTTTTGTCTGACAAGCAGTCTACAATCCAAAGATAATCGGTTTACTTTTCTTCATGACAAAGAAAAGCAACAAATCAGACATTTTAAGAAGCTCAAACCAAGAAATATGTGGCATTTTAGCTTTAAAAAAATGTGTGTGGCTCAGTGTGGCTGAAACAGAGCATTGGGAGAGGGAAAGAAAAGAATCAAGTAAAAGTAGGAACAATCAGAGAGCGCCAAATAGACGCAGAGAGTGGGACAGAACTACTAAGTTGCAGCTATCATGTCTAACTCTGGTCTTTTGAGAGCGATAGTAAGTCAGACTAAACTTTAAATGACTCCATACTCTTTTCAGTCAGCCCCCGTCCCAGATCGATACATTAGTAGGCTCAGGCACAGTCAAAGCGGAACAAGGGGAGAGAGAGTCAAAGAGTCTGAGAGCCATTCAAATAAGCTGCACTCTATTTCACCCTTTTCACTGCTTGTCCTTGCCTCTCTTTTCATTTTGGATGTCTGTTTCATTTTTCTCCTTCATATACATATCTCTTCCCTCTCTCTTTACCTCTTCAGGTGCCTGCTTTTACCCCCTTCTTACCCTCTCAATTTTTCCTCTTTCAATATTTCGCTCTCCACCCCACAAATCCCACTTTCATGTTTTTTTTTTTCTTCACCACTTTCCACATTTTCCTTCTCTACCCATGTGAGATTGGGCATTTTCTTTCACTGCACTGCAGTGCTCCATAAGTGGCACTGAAGGTGTGTGTGTGTGACTGCATGTAGTCCAGCCATGTGTGTCTAGAGGCCATCTCACAGTTGGCTCTATTCAAAATAATATTCAGCAGCAGGGTAATTTCATCAGTCGCTCTGTGGTTCAGGGGTCAGCACTGATTCATACCCATTTTCCATCTCTCTAGCCTCTCTCGCTCGCTTTCTCATTATGCTCTCACACCTTTTCACACATGTCCTAATGCATGCATAGACACATACACACCTATATCAGAACCTATATAAATATGTACCGGTAATGCAGGGGTGTCCTTTTTTCATTTTAACTTGCAGGAGACATCTACTGGGACCAGCTCAAATCATTACACTATTAGTCATCAACTGTGAGAGCAGAGTGTTTTTAATGGGAATTGCTATATGTTACCTTGTGGTACTTAACATTACATTTTGAGCTGAATGGTGTATTCAGATAGGCAGCATGTTAGCTGTTATTCTGATTTACACTAGCAGCATAAACATTAGCAGTGGTTCTCTGTATTGTTGATCAATTATTAGATTCAAATGCATCAATCAATCAATCAATCAATCAATCATTTTAATAAATAAGTAATAAATAATTAGAATTAATCTGGATACAAATCTGGTTCTGAACAAAAAGGTAGGTGACGAACTGAAAGGGCATGTAGTCAGAACAACCACCATGACTGAAACACATATAAAACTCTAAAGCTAAAGAAACACAAAAAACATAAAAACATTGTCCTATAAAATTAGGACACAAACTTTAAAACAAAGTGACTGCATCTCACAAGGCGACAAAAAATGCGAATAACAACCAGTATGACTAAAAAAACCCAAACAAATAAACTCTAAAACTAAAGAAACTTAAAAACTACTAACACCATGAAAGGCTCCAAAAATAAAACTGTGTGTATCAGAATCTTTCTCTTGGTAAACTGTAGACACCACTCCCTGCATTTCAGATTACCAGCGCTTCCTAACCTGGGGGTCAGGACCGCAAGATAACCCTGTGGGTTACAAGATGATTAACTGGATAGGAAACACAGAAAAGCTTTTTCTGAGATAACTATATTTATTTTCTACACTTTTCTTTTCTTTTTAATCATTTTCTTGTAAAATACTGGATAGTCCTACCATTTCAGGCCTCTTAAAATTACTCAGATGAAACAATCTGAGACATAAAAATCACTCAGAGCTCACAGACATATAGTACCTGTAACAACGGCTAAAAGGAGGCCCATGTTGGTCACTTTTTGTGGCTAATGAGTCACTAGTATAAGGCAAAAAACCGATGAGTCTGTGACCTGGTGCAAACTAAAAAACACTCCCAAGTCCTACTGGTTCTCTTGAGTTTACTCCACACCTTTTTACCACCATGTAAGGAAAAGTTCCTCTTCCCTCAGAAAGATTCGTTTACTGCTGTTTTGCTTTTAGAAATCTTTATCACTGTCAGGGTGGCCTTATAAAAAGAGCATTTTACCACCAGCGCTGCTCTCTGGCTGCTGCCAAATGTCTATCTCCAAAACATTCTACTTCGAATCAATGCAAGCAATCTGGCCAGCTGATATTTTGTATTGACCTTTTAACAAAAGATTCATCACAGACCACTTTTCTCTGCCCAGAATCACCCGAGGGAGCGCTCTGCAATGCCGGCTGGTTCTCCACAGCCACTCTGATCATGCCTCATACCATGATTACAGCATGTCTTAGCCTTTTTCAAACGAAATATGACTTGTCACTATAAATGTTACCTTGCCATTTATCCCATAGTGTATACACTGTAAAAAAAAGATATTTTAATGTAAAATTGTAACCTGAGTTAAGGAGTAGTGAATGACTACAGCAAGTGTTGAATTCACATTTAATACAACATTTCTTCTACACTGTGATCTGATCACATTTCTCATATTCATTATCCAACCAGGCAGTAGGTTAGCAGGTTATTATTATATATTATTGTTTAATCTGCAGATTATTTTTTTTTGATTAATCGATTAATTGTTTAATCTATAGCATATCAGAAAATACTGAAAAATGTCCATTCCAGTTTCCCAAAGTCCAAGGTGACATCTTCAAATGCCTCGGTTTGTCCAACCAGCTGCAAGATATTCACTATACAATGATATAAAGCAGAGAGAAGCAGCAGATCCTCACATTGGAGAAGATGGAATTAGGTAATTAAACTTACGGATTAATCAGTTATCAAAATAGTTACCTTTTGATTTTCTGTCGATCAACTAATTGATTAATTGTAGGCTTGCTATTGTGAGTGAGTTGTTTTTACAACATGGGCGATAGTTCCTTACAAACAGTACAGATTGTACCCTCACAGGTTGTCTGGCAGATCAGATCATATTCTTATCGCAATGCACCTCGTGTTACAATGCATTTTACAACACGCTGAGAGTCAGTTGTTCTAAAGCTTGAACTGAATTTTGGGGAAGAAATTGAACGGGATGTCAGTTTTTGCCGTTGTTATCTGTGTTTATTTTTCTCAA
Organism: Maccullochella peelii; assembly: GCA_002120245.1. Taxonomy (NCBI): domain Eukaryota; kingdom Metazoa; phylum Chordata; class Actinopteri; order Centrarchiformes; family Percichthyidae; genus Maccullochella; species Maccullochella peelii. Next base: position 102,862 of record LKNJ01000862.1, read on the forward strand.
AATGAGATACAGTAGGTGCATTTTAATATCAATGCATTCAAAAACACACAGTATGCCAATCTTTATCATTGGATTTTGTCCAAAAAGCAAAGTTGGCTTTACTTTAAGGCCGTGTTCAGACTGACAATAGCACTGGGAACTAAAAACACCAGAGTTGGTGTGGGTGTGTTTCTAAACATACCAGTATGAAGATGAAATATGGTCCAGGAAGACCAGTTTGAGGGCTTTTTAGGTACACAAACGCTGCATAGTAGTTTGTACTTCTTTGCAGGGTGATTTTACAACTCTGAAAAGTTCTCATGGCAGCAATCTTTTTCTCTTCCATTCTTGACGATTGTGAATTAAAAAGTAAAATTACCACATGTTACAAGGTACCTGGAATGTGTGTTTGCATGTATTTAATTGGCCAATGTAGTGAGTTGTCAGAAGATGTTGTACTGCTGTTGGCACAAAGGTTGAACCAGATGACCAAGCCCTCATGCTGCACCAACATCGCAACCTCATTGAAGTGAATAAGGAGGCTGTTTTTTATGCAATACCAAAAAACTAGTCCCTCCTTTCAGTTCAGTACCTCAGATGAGGAGATCAACTCAGCACATTTTTTGCATGGATTTTCTGCAAACATACAGATGGTCTCATTCGGGCTCATGATGGATCTAATACAGACTATTCAGTCTGTCTCCCACACAGACTAAATATATTATACGAGTGTCAGCAGTGCATGTACTGCCTATGTTTTTCCTGGCAGTACATATGTTTACTGCCATATAGACTCTGGGTCAGCATTCAGTGTGTAAATATTGCACATACATGAGATATATGTTGTTATCAGCGTCTCCATGTTCCGTCTTGGCTTGTAGATACTCTCTGTCAAAGAAGGTTTATTGCAGAAAACATGAATTCTACAAGCTAGTCGTTTATCTCCTTGTCTGTAGGTACATGATATAAAGTGATAAGTGTGTGTGTGGAAAGAGGGGAAAGAAGCAACACAGGCTGGTTTTTGCAATCTGCAATCTCCCAGTAAAAGTAGGAGGAGGAGGAGGAGGAGGAGGAGGAAGGGGAAAATTAAAACCAGCAGTTGAAATATGAAGCACAACAGGGAAATCCAGACCATGGAGAGCTAAAGGAGGAAGAAGAGGGAAAATTAAGGTAAATGGAGAAGAAACTGGGTTACAAGGAGAAGCCAGAAAAGGAGCATGATGACTTGTTTATGATATGGCCATCAGTTTTGAAGGATTATTTCAACTGTGTTAGGCCCAGTGTTGAATAAGGTTTTCAAGTTGACCAAAAATTAAAGTAGGTTAAAACTGCACATCAAAGTAGTTTTTGCCTTTATTAGGATGTGATTTACATATTATTAAAATCTTATTTTCAAACAATGTATTTTAAGTGTTTTAATTGAGAATCATATGAAGACACCAGTCAAAATGTCATATGGGATAACGTTAATTAATTTTCAAAATATTATCATATTAAAACTTTTTAAATCATTAATACTTAATACATTTATAAAGTGAGACAGCAACCAATATTTAGAGCTCAGAAAATAAAACTTTCACAATTATTTTTTCTCATTATAATGTGTTTGCCTTACATATGACCCTACTTTTTCAAGTTCTTTACCCACATTTTTACACTGTAGGGTGATTTAAGCTGCAAAATGTCTGAAAATCGTCTACAGTACATGGCATCATACTATTATTGTTTTCTCAACTCCATAAAATGAAATTATACGTTTTAAGGGAAAAATATCAGCGTTATCCCGCCTGACTGAAATTGTTACTCGGTATGACACCTTATGAGTTTCCACATGAATTGNGTGATTTAAGCTGCAAAATGTCTGAAAATCTTTTACAGTACATGGCATCATACTATTATTGTTTTCTCAACTCCATAAAATGAAATTATACATTTTAATGGAAAAATATCAGCGTTATCCCACCTGACTGAAATTGTTACTCAGTATGACACCTTATGAGTTTCCACATGAATTGAAACACAATAAATCTAAAGTGTTTCAGACTTTGCAAACAATAGATAGGGAGAGGAGTTCAATTTTGGCAGCATAAAACTGGGTCTGCCAAAATCCTGGACACATACAAACTCTTAATTTTTTTAATTAAATTAAAATATGATTTTTATTACCAAATGATCAATACACTAAAAAGTGCATATAATATGTTAGAATATTATTATTAATATATAGCATTTTAGTATTAAACTAAACAATGTTCAAAATAATGTGTTAATACTACAATAAGTATTCCAATTATACAAATGAAAAGCTCAAAACTGTATAAAAAGCAAATAATGTCAAACGTGTCATCCGGGATAACAGGTGACATTGTTGGGTAACAGAAAATAACTGTTATCCAAAATTGTTATCCGGTATGACAAAACTCAGTTTGAAGCTCAATCAGGCAGTTGTTTTGGCTACCTTCAACTTCCAGATATGTAAATTCATATTAAATAAACATATTTACATAAAATTAACTTTATATATGTTTTTTTAGCGTTATTCCAAGTGACACAGGATTTTACTACATAGTGTACCAGTGAGCGAAAAGGGTAAATGAAACACATTTTAAGAGAGACTTTATAACCTTTCACCATTGTTTGGTGGTCCTTCAGGGTCTTCCTGATTGTGTAACATCCTGTCTGATTATGTGTCAAAATAAAATGCCCCATAAAATTGCTCCAGATTGCTTGTTATCCCGGATGAGATTGGCTGACTGCCAGATTTGGGACAGAATCAACTGGATGTCATAATTTTTGTAATATTTAAATATATTGTTGGCAACACTCATACAATAATGCCTGTGGCAGAGATATTATAATCTATTGGATTTTTAACACTTTTTCACCATGAGGTCCGGACATTTATCCGGTATTACATTTTGTGACTATAATGTCTAATAATACTTAAATTTTGTTAAACCCTCAATATATTTTCTATCATTTGATAAACAGAGATTAATAGATTCAATTAATATGTTTTTTTAAAAAACATTTTCCTTATTTTTACTACATAAAGGGTTTTGGACATTAAAATTGCACGTCACATCATTGGGCCGTTACTGAGAAATCATGTTTTTTCCATCAGATGGCTCTAAATACTATGCTACCCATGAGCTTCAGCCGCCACGCTACAGTGTGGAGAAGAAGCCAGTAAGAGGAGTCAAAGATGTGGCAAATTTAGAATGCTTTGTAGTTGCAAAGCAAAAAACATGACGCCATGGTTGTCAAATTCACCCACAACTGACCAAGAATCTGAATTTTAAACTTCTTAAAAGTATCTTCAGGTTTTTATAAAGCATTTATATAGCACTTTCACCCAAAGCACTTTAAAATGTGTTTTAAAATGTTTGGAAGTGCTATCACTTACCTAACATTGTCCTTGGAGAAAATTAACAGATCTTTTACTTTTACTTATTTGTTAGAGCTGGCCATAGAGAAAACCTTATAATATTTTGGTGAAACTGAACAACATTTGGTGGATAAAATATCAATAATATGCTTCATGGACATACAGAAGTTGTCGCAAAAAGGATAAGGAGGAGAAGGAAACGGAAAAAGAAGGCACATGGAAGAGGATCAGTAAGAGATACACTATAGGAAGTGCAATAATGGAGGTAAATGGAAGGAGCATATAGGTGAAGCAGCAAAGGTAGAATGAAAGCAGATGAAAGCAGAGGAAAGACCACAACAAAAGGAGGAGGAAGACTAGGAGGAGGAGGATGTAGTATGTACGTCTATTCTCTCAGCTCATGGCTTCCCCTGTCCACGAGGAGGTCAGCGCTATCATCATGTGTGGAGGAGAGGAGGGTTACAGATATGAACCTTCTCCATAATGAATTAATATAGACCCATGGCACCCCGCTCTTTCTCCACGTTTCTCTCTCCCTCCATCACCTCCTCCTCTCCATCTCATCTCTCCATCTCCCAGACAGTCGTTCATCTTCCCCCGTGTGCCGCCGCTCCCATTTGTTCTCTCTTGACATGGCCTTTTACCTCAGATCCAATTCCCACCATTTTAATTGAGACAAAATCACATTACGGCGGGCTCCTGTTCCAGCCGGCCTGCCTGCACGAGTGTGTGTGTGTTTGTCTGTACTGTATGTTTGCGTTTGTGATAGGGTGTGTCTACCTGCACACAGGGCATTCTGCTGTCTGAATATGTCATATGTTTGCCTTTATCTATTAGCCATCTGTAAGAGTGTGTGTTTGGATGTTTGTATTCATGTGTGTGCATGATAGATGGGTATGGAAACAACACAAGAAAATAGGGTACACAACATTCAGTATATTATGATGTTCGGAATTCTTCTCTCATATAATCAGTTTGTGTTATAATCACCTTTTCTTTTTTCTTTTTCTCCTTTATCCACTATTTTCTGTCTGCATATACGTTAGCAACACATTTCAAATAACATGTCATGCCAAAAAAAAAAGAAGAAAAAGCTGAACTGAAAGAGCGAGAGATTTGTCACCCATTTTATATCTCTGAGAAATCGGTTTGGCTGCATGTATGATGACGTTCTGCACTGTGAATGTTATCTGATTGGCATCAATACTTGTGTGCGTGTGTGTGTGTGTGTGTGTGTAGGTGTGCCACATGACAAACACAGTGTGTTTGTGTGCATGTGCCTGTGAGGTTTTTTTTGGGGGGTTGTTTATCTCTTCTGGTCCCATATCCCCTACTATTCTTTGGCAGACGGATCAGCGGAGGGAGGAAGAGAAAGGGCAGGTGGAGAGAGAGAGAGAAAGGGGGAGAGGGAGAGCAATCACTCTTATGCTTGTGACAGAAGAGACATCAATATCACTGAGTTTATCAGAGGAAGAAAGCCCCTTTCTCTCTCTCTCCTTGACCACCAGTTTTTCTCTTCACCCCTGTCTGTCTCTCATATAACCTCCGTCACTGTCTGTCATGTCAGTGTCCTTATCGTCTCTGTAATTTTCTGTAACATTGTTGTTTTTGCAAAACTGTCCTTACCAGAAAACTGACTTTTGCGAGGTGCAGGGGAAGATCTTGGGGACAAATAATTTCTTTAGCTTAAAGATTAGCCTAACACCCCCCTAGAATTCTTGTCTCCGCTGACCTCCAGTGGTTTAAACCTGCAGTAACTGATTTTATTGGCCGCTTGGGGGCAGTGAAAACAAGTTGTGGACACAATATTGACATATCGTCACCTTTTAAGTTGATATGGCAAATTTGTTAGCAAACACTCAACACCAACTCCTAAGGGAAATATTTATTTATGATCATATTTATGATTTACTCTGCTAAATGCTAAATTATGTTCACCAGCTGTGTCTGTCTGTTTGGTGCTGAGCAGGCAATAGACTTTGCTTTATGACAAGAGCTAACCTTAAAGAAACAGTGTATATCCCATATTGGCACATGTAGTTTTTATATTTGGAATAAACCACCACATTGACTTTTTGGGCCTACTTGAAACTGGAAAAAAAAAGATAAGTGCTGCTAAAAAAAGAAAGAAGAGCTTGAGGAGTGGTAAGAGCTGACACTGGTTTTGTTCTGAACTCTAATAGGATGTAGTTTCTCAGCGTGATACTCCCCTTTTTGTTCTTTGTGGGTGTGTAATAAGTGTAAATATATAAATATTTAAAGAGAAGGGAGAGGAGTGTTTTGTTGCTTTTTGAACATGCTGAAGTTGCAGTCTAGCTGGGGCCACTTCTGCTCAAGCACAAAGAACACAGCTGTTATGTGTGTGTTTATGTGTTAGCTGCATCATTAACAGAAAGAGCAAAGGACACGAAGAGTGTCGTGCCATGCTTGTTGCAATGCAGTGACTCATTGACAACAACTTGTAAGCTATCCAATTAGCTTTATTTCGCTAGCCTGAAGTAACAAAGGGGATGCCGATTTTAACTAGCAAACAGGAGACATTGTCGTATATAGACAGAGAAGACCATGTAGAGGTGTATCATCTCATACAAGAGCTAAATGCTTTACCTTGTGAGGCAGCTGGATTCCCAAGATCACGCGAGAATCCATCTTTCCAGAACTACTGGCAGCTACGGGCGTGGTTTAGGTGTAACGACAGCGAGAAGCGACTGTTTGTTCGAAAACAACAATGTACACTAACCTGAAGAGGTTAGTGTAGATGCTGCTATAGCATCAGTTATATCAGAACTGGAGAGTATTTCTTAATTGAAAGAAGAGCAAAGAATGGCACTGAAGGCTTTTCTCGATGGAAAAGATGTTTTCGGCAAGACTCCTACTATATCATATGGTTCGTTGATCTGATTGGTTGAAGTTAGCCTGTGATAGACGGTCATAGACAGATGGTTCATCCAATCACCTGCCAAGTATTTTTTGAAAGGGCCTGCCCTTTTCCAAACAGTTTACAAGCACGACTTCTCATTTCATTCAATGCATGCATTTTTTTTTTTTTTGCAATCTTTAACTTTAATTGTTGCTTTTTTATTCACGACTATTTCATTTTATGGAAACATACTGAGATCAAGGGGCTTTAACCATGGCCACGCAATTTTCCTAACGAGTAGTATTTGTATTTGCTTAACTTAAACCGAGTACACCATGTGTACATCAAAGGCCATTTAAAGACATTTAAAAACTCTTTGAACATTTTCTTTCACCACCAAAAAATGATTTAGTATTATAGCAACAAGAATAAAATGGTTAGTGGTTAAAAATGGTAAATAGAGGTACTGTATGTAAAATCAGGCAGAAATAGACCCAAAACAGCTACTGCAGAAAGGGGTTAAGAAGAATGGAGAAAAAGAAATGCATTCACAAAGACATCCCATGTTACCACTGCCTTTGTGTCAGAGGATGCAAACTGAAACATCACGGCACTTTCTTCCTCCAACGTAGTTTCATCCTCTTTGTGTGGAAAGGAGGAAATAAAATGACATGAATGAGTGTCCGGCTGTTGTGGTTCGTTGAGTTGTGATCACTCAGAAGATGTAGTCGGTCTGAAACGTGGACACTCTGCTGCGTGTAATGCACAGATTCATATCTCTGCTGAAAGAGGGATAGATAACGGTGACTAGAACGTGTTGTTTAGAGTTGTGAGAGGTCTCAGATGATGGAGTGTTGTCTTTAGTGCCCATTATACTCATTTTATACGTAAGGCACATCTGCAGCTTTCTACTCTAAAGACCATGGAAGAAGCGGAAGCTAGACGAGGACAGCAAGAAAGTGGGTCCTCTTGCTGTGATTAGTCTCATGCTGATTACTGAGACTATCTCTACTACACTCCCCCCTGCCTCTACGCTGGTCTAAACAATAGATAATATCTTTTTACTGAATGCAGTGGAGACAGAGGGATGGATGAAGAGAGGGAAAGAGTGTCCCCCTGTTGTGTTTACTCAGTAGACGTCTGTAGCACTCTCTCCTCTCTGTCTGAGTTAAAAGCATTGATAACATCTGTATATTAAAAGAAAGTGAGAAAGAGTTATGATACATACAGAGAGAATGAGTGTCTTCCTCTTGTGCCTGTAGTAGTGAGGTAGTCCGTCAGTGTGGGCTGGATAAGTTTGTAATTGGATAAGAGCTTCAAGCCCTGAGTCCAGATGAGAGCCAGTTATGTAAGATTAATTTAGTGATACAGCTCTTCAAGAAAATTGGGGAGATTGAAATGAAAAAAAAGGGAAAGTGCCCCATTTCATACATCTTCCCTAAAATAGCAGCTCATCTCCTAGTTTCTGCAGCCTTTTAATAAAAACTCTTGTGTAATGCAAAGTGAGGTGTTGGTGATTGCACCAAAATGAAAAAAAAAATGACACAACCAACAGTGTATAGTAAGTAAATTAGGGATAGGAGAAAGAAAATTGGGACATGGAAAAAAGATAAAACCAGAGCTGGACAATATGAGTATAATAAAATAAAGAATATGTGGTGTGGTCCATAGTCCTTCATTTTATCATCAAGATCACACTTGCTTTGTATTCCTAAGGGCAGCTTTGGTGAACTCCTGTCACTCTAATGTACCTGTCTGCAGGCTTTTAGGTGCCATAATACTGTCTGTGCTTCTGTGTGTGTGTGCATGGAGGGGTGTGAATGTGTTAAAATGGGTTTGCAAGTAGGATGAGTGCTGGTATGAGGGTGTGTGAGAGAGAAAAAGGCGGCAGACAGGATGAGAGAAAAAGAGCCCTTTCAGAGTATACTTGTCAGAGTTACTGTTTGTGATAATGAGTCTTTGTACGAGTGTGTGTAGTTCAGCTGTGTGCAGTACGTGTTTGACAGCAAGTGCACGTGAGCTACTCTCGGGCCTCCATTGATGTGCAGTTTGTACTAAACTAAACTAGAACTGAATTGTTAACTTTGTGGGGAACGGCTTTTTGTCCCCAGAGGTGAGCCCTTACAGTTTGATTGTGTTAAAGGAACAGTTCGACATTTTGGGAAACACACTTATATCTGTTCTTGCTGAGAGTTAAATGAGAAAATTAATACCGCTCTGATATCAGCTCAGTATAAAGCTGGAGCCAGGAAACAGTGGTAAACAGCTAGCCTGGCTCTGGCCAAAGGTAGCAAAATCTGCCTACCAGCAACTCTAAAGCTCACTTATTAAAAATGTTAGATGTCATTTGTTTAATCCATAGTTTAAAAATGTCCTGTTTTGCGGTTTCACAGAAGGTTATGTTGGGGTGCCGTAACTTGCTGTTGTCATCGTGAATTTGCCAAGCAATGGAGACTCCATTTAGCGAGCTTTAGAGGTGCTGGTAGGTGGATTTTGTTCCCTTCGGACAGAGCTGGCTGTTTCTCCCATTTCTCTTATGTCTTTATGCTAAGCTAAGCTAGCTGTCTGCTGGCTCCAGCTTCATACTGAATGGACAGACATGAGAGAGGTCTTGATCTTCTCATTTAACTCTCAGCAAGAAAACAAATAAGCATATTTCCCAAAATATCAACCCCTCGTTAACATAGTCACACTGTGAGGTCTTCAAAGATCATCTGCAACATCTTTGTCCAGAAACGGTGTCCGCCTCCCTGTCAACAGTTTTCATAGGGACTATTTCTTTGGCAGAAAGTAGTCCCACTGTTATGTCACTGCCTCTGCCCATTTTCATGTTGAATTGTTGTAATTGTTGTAATATCTCAGTGCTGTGACCTCCACACATGCAGTATCTCAAAACCTGAACACAAACAATGCAATAAAAATGATCTGCAAGAATACATACTAGAAGAAAGTGAGAAAATATGTTTTTGTGTAATTTGGGTGAACAGACCCCTTTAAAGTTAAGGAAAGCCTCCAGGGAAAAAAATGTGAGGCAACACAATGCCCTCACACGTGACAAAAAAAGTGTATGCTTGCATGTGTGAAGCCACATTACCCACCTGAGTTTGTACTGTGTGCAAAATGTGTGTAAAACCTGTGTGTTTTTGTCATTTACGAGTTTGTGTATGTGTTCATCTAGCCTCTTTCTGCCCTCCCATGACTGTGTGTATGGTGTAACCTATCACTGTCTCTATCTGTGTGTGTGTGTGTGTGTGTGTGTGTGTGTGTAGCGGTACTCCAGGCCCTCCCACGAGGTGGCAATGAGAGTGAATGAGCACTTCCTCCCCCACGGTGTCCGAGGGGACTAGCATCTGTCAGTGTGATGCACTCTCGACTGGTACAAACTCCATTACCCAGTGTCCTGCTTCTCTGTCACTGTCAGCAACCCTCCTAGCACCCACACTGGGCGCGTGCATCAGACACACATAACTGAGTCTGGAACACACACACGGACACATGGTCAGTTGCAAACACAAGCATGTTGGCTACACATGCACAATATGGGACGCTGTGACCAAGATGAGTCAGATGTATATACACAAGGAAACACACACACACACACACACACACGCACAGACAGAAAGGTAGACCACTTGGGACCTTCATCAGCACTCAGAGGACGATTACCCTCTCCCTGCTGTCTATCTATCTCTGTGATTCTCTTTCAGTCATTCAGACACTCATTCACTTGCTGGCCTATACTCGCACACATACAGACACACGCACACACACACACACACACCACACTCCCACACATATTACCTTGACAAGAGCTCATTCAAGCCCCTCTCTCCCTCTCTATATTTCCAGGAGGGCTCACCATAATGGCTGCACATGCTCTGAGAGCTTTTCTACAGCTACTTGTGTAACTCTTTCATTAATGAACATCTAACTCCCTCAGTTTTAAAAGCTAGAATTCTGTGTTTTTACATTCAATGAGTCTAAAGCCCTTCATGCTTTGCTACAACAAGGTTTGAAATGCATGTAAGCAGCACATATTTCTAAAAACCCCGTCTTTAGCATAACTAAATACGGGGTTTTTAGTTATGCTATAACTAGAATAGTTATAACTATTTGGTCTTGTCTTGTCACTGTAGTTCATCAAAAGGCATTAGTGCCATTGGAAGCTACTAAAAACAGATGTATGAGTTATTTTTAGTCCACCTAATTCTTCAAAAGTGGCTTGGCCTTTGTTGTAAATCCATCCAGTATGTTTGTCAGATACGTTTGAAGAAGGCCAAGTCCAGTGTTTTTAATCCACTGAATGTGACAAAGGAGAACATCGAAATCTGTCAAACAGTGATAGAGACGACTGTACAGCTGTGTGCTTGCATTTATTTGTGCTTCTCTATGACGGACAGTCCCTCTTGTGATGTGGTGTAATGAAACTAAAAGGGTGACACAAAAAACCTTCAACCAGTGAAGTTTCTGTACACCACAAGAATGAAAATGAAAAGTAATTTGTATAATAAGTGGACCATGGTGTTGAAATGAAGCTTCAAAATCTATTTTATTTTATTTTTTTAAAACTTGTCTTTTTTGTCTCTCCATTTTCATTTTATTAGTGGAATGAGATTTTATATCTACCATATTCTTCTAAAGCACTTGAGATAAGTGTGTGAGTGTGGTGAATTGCATTGAATTAACTACCTGAGTGAAGTGAATTAGGGCATGATTCTCATTATGGTGGCGCTTTCTCTCTCTCTCTCCCTCTGTCTCTCTCTCAACCTACTTCCATTTTTATCTTCCATGTCATATTAAAACATTTAACAAAGAATATGGCTTATGGTAATAACCTGAAAACCACAGCATCTGTCTACCTCCTAAAGGTATCTGTAGAGTTTCTTTTGAAACTACAGTCACATTACACTGCGGGAAAAAGACACATCAGGTATTTACAGCTCTTAGAAAAAATACAGTTATATTGTACATTTAAGGATATAGCCATATCTATTAAAGATTGTATTAAATATTACAGCGCCAGACTCAAAGTAGTGTTTGAGTTGCCAGTTTACACAGTACACCTAGCTAAAACTAATGTAATCTAATTCACCAGTCCTGCAATAAATCCTCATAAAGGTTATAATGTTCATGTTTTTGATTTGTTTTACAAAGGTTTTGATTCGACATTGGTCATTTTGACAGCTGCAGTTTGTGTTGCTGTTGAATTGTATTGACAGGTGTTGCTAATATTGAGTGTATCATCATTGCACTGACTGCATCAGTTTTAGTTTACCTGATAAACTGGCAACTGGGTATTTTATTTACAACATCTCAAACAGAATTACACAGATTTCTCATGAATTTAATCTTTACAAAGTGTACATAAATTTCAAATTATAAATGAAAAATTTACAAAATCTCCATCTACGTTAGTCTGTATTTATACATCAGTGAAACGTGCAAACAAGCAACTCAGGTATCTATAACACTGATTTGGCGTCTAATGGAGGTCAAGCTGTTACAGTAACTAACTTTAACACAATATGTTTTTAGGAAAAATGTGTGTTGCATTTTTTTTGTGTTATAAAACTGTGTACTTTGATTTAACTGTAGTATGCTTTGTGCTTAAAAGCATATTTAGAATAAAATTACTCTAAAAAACTCTTTAGATCTAACCACTCTATACATGACACTAAACATTACACTGAAACAACATTTGACATTGAAATAGAGTGGTTGGAAAGTAAGAGATGTAGAGGTCAAGCTAATCTGTGTTTCATGCTCATTTGACCAAAAACTTTAGACTTTGATGGAGGATGTTATTTAGAGTAATTTACAAAACAGTGAGCCAGTATTTCAGCTCAAGGACACTTTAACAGGACATAAATGGTCATAAATGAGCACACGTTGTGCATAACCAGTATAAATATAGTGGAAATTAAGTTAGGGGACAGTTTGTTTAGACACTTTTTTGAGTACAAGACGAGAACTGTTCCCACAAATCGAAACACCAATCACATATTTGAATGATTTAGGGCAAATTAGCTAAGTTTCACCACCTTAAATGAAACTTTAAAAGCATACTTGGGCTTGAATGGCCACTAATTTCTTCCTGCTGTGATCAGGGTTTTTCAGTTATGGGATGCTCTCTGCTGCTCCCACCCTCCCCCTTTAGCCTGTTTATGTCATGACCTATTTGTAGTGATGATCAGTGACTCAGTGTGAACGATTTATCTGCCTGGGACCTGTAACTACAAAGCAGGATTTTCTGACACCTGCTGCGGCTGTTGTCCACAAGTTCACGCACACACATGCACATGACACACACTCTTTTTATTATACAAAAACATGAATGCATTCATAAAGGCGACGCTAGGTGAATATATGCATGTATGCACAAAACGCACACACTAACTGTGTGGATTTACTGTACAAGCACACACACACACACACACACACACACACACACACACACACACACACGTATTGTTGTCCACTGAGTGGTAGGGTGACATAAACAGATTGGTCCTGCCTAGCACTTTAGGGAGGAGTCTCCATTCATCAGACTGACCTCGTTGTGGGACAGACACTTAATACAGTGTGTCCTGTACAGGGTACGGGAGCTCCAACACACACACACACACACACACGCATACATGCATACAAGGGTGTAGGTTGGTTTCAGAAGTGGGGGTGACACAATGAAGTCAGAGGTTCTTCAACCAAATGCATTTATACACATTAATATAAATATAGCAAATAACATATAATGATGAAATTAGTTATTGTGCTTTCCATAATATGGTAGTATAACAAAACATTAGAAATTATATTTAAATTGATGCACTAACATGACTTAAAATCACATTTAGTTTCCTTGATAGCTCCCTAATACTGATAAAACAGATGATATATAATATTCCATATTTACTAAAATAGCACTTATGTGTGAATCCGGTGTCCTTTTAGGAGAATATTAACTGTAAATAAAAGCATCGCTGAAATGATTTACAAACATTTAGGTGCGGTGGTAGTGTCTGCAGTCTTCCTCTTAGGCTGCATACGGCCCCAACAACCTCTAACAAATAGGGCAACCTCTACATTGCCAGAGAGGCAAAACTCTCTTAGCTGCTACTAGCAAAACACACCGCAATCTCCAACCAAACTGTCAGCATTCAAGTTGCATTGTGGGTAATGTAGGTGCCAGATTTTGACAGAGAAGAAGAATGCATGGCACAAAAAATACGATATTCCTGGTTCCACTGCATTGATTACGGTCGTATTTTTTTGTACTGCCCACCGTGAGTCCAGCAATGTTATAGGAGTGCAATGCTAAATTGATGGAGTGCTCCTTTAATTGCTGTTAGCACAATAATGTAATGATTGAAGTCCACGAATTTTTAGCATTTTGATCAGCTGCTCTCTTCTCTTATCTGGATTTTAGCAGCTGGACAGTGGGTTTTGAAAAGTGAGGGGGGCGTGTCTTCCCAACCCCCAGTGGAAATTACGTCCTTGAACATGCACCACACCTTCTGAAACATGCCCCTCCCCCTCCTTCCAGAACAATCTCACCTGTTCATCTGTGCCTTTATTAAGAATTAATTTATTTTTCACCTGTCCCCCACTATCTCCCTCCCTGTCTCCCTCTCCCTCGCTCGCTCCAGCTAACATTAATGGTGTTGGCGTCACGGGGACAAGACACTTCATTGTCCTCTCGCCAACCCTCATCCGCCTGTTCCCTATTTCCATCTTTATTCATTTACGCCTGTTCCCTCTCTTCCCTCAAGATGCATATTAATACTAATGGCGATAAGGTGCAAATTCATTGAGGTACAGAAAGAGAGAGAAGGAGACAGACAGTGAACTGGTCCAGCTGATGGGATGGAAGAGACAATGACTGACTGGGAGAACAGTCAAGAGAGTCAGAAGAAGAGAACGGGGATGAGGGATGGATGGAGGGCGGAGGAGAAGAGGAGAGATCAACATGGCACTAATTGTTTCCTCTGCACCCCTGCCGAGCCTCGATCAGCCATTCATCACCCTGCCGCAATCGGTCCAGCGCAGACACTTTGGCAAATGAGGCCCTCCTCTCATTCCATCCATTAAGGCAGCAGCAACATATGTAGGTGTGTGTTTGATCCAGAGATGGATTATGTGTGCGAGTGCATGTGTGTGGACGTTCGAGTGAGTGAGCGCGTTTGTATGACATACAAAGAGATGATGGCGTGTTTGTCTGAGGATGAGTTTGTCTCTCTTCCGGATGGTCGTTAAAAAAAAATAAAATCCAAACACATTTTTCATTTTCTTCTCGTTTGGGGCAACGCCATCAATCAGTTGTGGTAAATCAAATGGAAAATCATCGGCGAGAGCTTTCCGCATGATGCTGATGCTGATATGCACTCTTGTATGAAAGGCAAGCAGGCATCACGTGGGGAATTAAGCCACAACACTATAAAACATGGCCTTGAAGCTTATTGCTTTTATTAAACGACAGTAAAGGAAGCATTCTAATGAGCAAGTGAAAATTTGCTTGGCTGCCAGCTGTGAACGTCTCGTCGGAAATGAAAATGTGACAGTGAAAAATCAGATCACCAATAATAGCTGCTACCACAACTTGACAACCAACATTACAGCTTTCACACACTTAGCAAGTCCTACTTTAGAAGCAAATCATCTTTAAAGCATCTAAGAGAGAGAGAAAAATGTCCGATAACACTCCGTAATGTACATGTATTCATCACTAAATGCCAATAAAATACAAAACACTCTTTTATTTTGCTGTAATTTGACATCAAAATCCCATCACATTTACTTTGACAAAAGAATTCTTATCACCACTTACTTTTTAGCTTTCAGCTACATCTTGTGGCCTTCCTCAGAGGACAGAGTTGCTCAGTTGTCATGTCCTTCTCCGTGAGGAAGGCCATGAGATGTGGCTGAAAGCTTTTGGAAACACCAATTAAGTGGACATTGTCATGAGAAATTTTTTTGTCAAACTGCTATTTCCAAGGTCAAGAATAAACATTCAAGCTCAACAGTTACTTTTCTGCAAAACAGCCTGGATTTAGTAGTGAATTCAGTCAAAACCAAGCACTGGATCTATTCTCTGGAGCCCTCGCCCTCTCACACGCATCCTGACACCTACATCACCACGTGCCCGCATACATGAAACTCCACCAAACACCTCCCATCTTTCTTTCATCATGTCAACGTTAAGTGCACCCCCTCCGTGTCGCCTGCGATCCGGCCTTAATTTTATTTTCACTGTTCTAAATTAATTACGGCACACACAGAGAGGAGTTTATTTATTTATTTATTGCTTGAACATCTAAGCAATTGCATTACAAGGGATGAGGTGCACCCCTTGGGAGCCTTTTCTCCCTGGTTCCTGGTTGATTGTTTAGAATGCAATCCACATGCGTTTATGTGGCAGTGCTGTTTTTTTCCTTAGGGGAGGGGCCCTCAATTAAGGCAACATCTTATGGAGACAGTTGACTGGGTAAAAATTAGGGCGATGAGAGCAGAGATGGCATAAGAGACAAACAGCATGTTTGTTCATATGTGTGTGTGTGTGTGTGTGTGTAGAAGTATGCGAGTGACTAATGTGCAAATTTACTTACACGTACATGCTTCGGTTATCTGCAGTGAGGAGAACGTATAGACAAGAGCCGCTGGCAAGAGAAACAATGGCATCATGGGGAAAAGGAAGAGAGGCAGGGTCATATAGGCATACTCTTGAGATTGCGAGTCCTTTTAACTATCACGACAGTGTTGAAAATCACACTGAGCCTATAGTGGAAGGCTTTTTTGATAGTATAAGTCACACTGATGCCTGTGATGGTAACGCAAAGCATCGAACATAAATGACTTTGCGTGTGTTCGTGCATGCATGCTGATTGTATATTTGTGTGATGCCTCTGTGTTTACATAGATGAATCAATAATTCCTTGTGATATGACGCCTTGTGTTTGAATGTAGTGCCCCTGGCTTGCCTTTGTCAGCTTCCTGCTGTGGCGCAGGGCGCACTGTGCTGAAGGGGAGGACAATAAGCTTATCAGACCAACTGATCTTTCCTGTTCCCATAATCCACTTTGTCTTCCCTCCTTGGTCTGATCTCACTCCTTTGCCAAGACTGACTAACCTTGGTGCTGCTGTGTCCCTGTCTGTCACAGAGCCTCTCTTCTTCTTCTTTTAGTTTTTTAGTTTAGTTTAGTTTTGTTTCTCTGTCTGTTTATTTACCTATTTGTCTCTACGTGCCAATGTTGCCATCTCCCATTAGCTTCTCTCTGTCTTGCCTTTCAGGTCAGCAAGCATCAAGACATCGAAGAAAGATTTAGTTTTTTACAACTTGGATCTAACTGTGGGTGTCTTTGCTGTTGGGTATGATAGTATTTTTTTAAATACTTTTACGTGCCTTTTTGATCTCCTGCCTATCTTAGATTTATTTCTAATCCAGGGTTCTATGTTCTCTGTTTTCATCACGTTTCATGTCTTTGCATCTAGGGCTGCTGATTATTTTTTATTATCATTAATATCTGTCGATATTTTTTGTGATTAACCAATTATTTGTTTTTTCTTAAAATACCAGAAACTACAAAAAAATTGTCCATTATCATTTACCCAAGGTATTCAAATTGCTTATTTTATCTGACAAAAAAAACTAATATTCGGTGTACTATAAAATATGACAAAGAAAATCATCAGATCCTCACGTTTAAGAAGCTGGATCCAGGAAATGTTTTGCATTTTTGTTTGAAAAATTATTGAAACTAATAGTTAATTATTAAAAAAGAAAAGAAAAGTAAGATCTTAAGACTGAATAGATGAAAAGACTTGTTGAGGACATTTTTTTGCAGTGTATGGAACGCCGTATCCTTGACGTGCCCTTGTGTTTAACAGTGATGAGGTGGATTTATGTGTGCCTCTCGGGCACACGGCCGAGGCTATCATGACATAAATTAGTGGCTGGTCACAGAAAAGAGATGATGCACTGATAGAGAGAGGGGGGGGGCAAGTTTTGTGTACACATGCTGTTGGTTTATCATAATCACGTCTTTATCCACCTGCTCCTGTTGTCCTGCCATTTTGTCTTTCTCACCCCAGCTCTCGTCCTCGTCCTTGGCTTTATTGCTTGTTATCACTCATTCTCTCCCTCAATAAAGAAGGGATGAAGAAGAGGATAAGGATATCCTCTTCTTCATCCCTTCTTTTTCCCTCTCTGTCTCCCCCCCCCCCCCCCCCCGACCTCTTCTCTCCCCTCTGCTCTGTGTTTGAAGCTGTCTTTGTCACCTTCAAAGACGGACGGGCCGGAAAAGACGGACGGGCCGGAAAGCGAAGAAGGGAGTAAAGATGAAAGAGAAAACAGGGCTGAAGGAAATAAAATGTATAGAGGGGAAGGGTGGGGCAAGTCTGGGTATTGGCATGCGATTGCATCAGTGTGCGTTTATGCGTGTGTGTGGATGATTTAGGTAACGGCAACAGCAGCAGGGGATTGATGCGGCGTGCTGTGGCTGTATTTGTATTTGGCAACCCACAATAGATAAAGCAAATGTAGCGTGCGATCACACACACTGAAGTCAGGAGGGTTAAATATAATAACCAGCCACACAGAGAGGCTGCACAAAGATAAAACCCATCCAGCTCCATTTCCAACATGCAACTGCACTATTTCTATTTTTAATCCCAAATCCTCATTCTGATTGTTTTTGTTCATCATCCCGTCTCTTTGTGCTCAGATTCAGCTGAATTTAGCGATATCCTACTTCCATTAAAGCGTTTTCACTCAGCAACAGGAAGTGTGTGTGAGTGTGTGTGGATTCCTGTGTGTATGAGACAAAAAGTGAATGAATGTAGTTGCTCAGCGTAAATACTTGATATTAATAACCGTACCAGTCAATTTAAGCAAGTGGAGGAGAGTTCTCTTTATCTCTCTTTGTCGCTTTCTCTCTGTGTTTGAGTGCAGGCATGCACCTACAGTCAGATGAAGATACCTTTCGTTCCCTCTTTGTGTTTGTGTTTCCTTTTTACAATTCCTGCACCACACATCTCTCCTCTTTTTCTTTCTCATTCTTTTACTCTCTCCCACTCTCTCAGCCAGCTGTAAGAGATAATTATTTCCAAACAAGCGGTCCCCTGGGTGAGGCCATATTATCCAAAACTGCCTTCATTAAAAATTCCTGCAGCTGCGTGGACGTCTTCGCACTGCGGTGAGTGGAAAGAAAGTGAGATGGAAAGAGTGACAAAAGAGATACAGAAAAAGAACAGCAGTAGTCCTACCTTAGCTTGGACTTGTTTGTGTCCTGAATGAGACAACAACAATAAAATGAAGCAAGACAAAACAAAGAGGAGAAGAGTAGTTAAAGCTCGGAGTGGTTAATCTGGAGCAGTAGCTCGGCATATGGTGTACATGTCTCTAATGGGAGCCATCAATACTTTGAGGCATTGTTGATGTCCTTCGTGTCCCGTAATCGTTCCAAATGTCCTTGTGTGCTCGCTACAATTACACTCAAACACACACACACACACACACACACACACACGTACATACACACATGCTCACGTCCAAGAGAGTAGCAAGAGGAGCAAGCTATTTACATAATGGAGTTGAACAATGCATAGCGTAAAGGTAATGCATTCCCTTCTTATGTCAGCACAACTTCACATACAGCGCGAGTCAGTGACACAGGGTAAAAGATTGGCATGTCTGAATCAATTTACATGAAGATGATCTGTGTGGGGTTTAACATGTAGCAGAGCAGGGGAACCTACGAAGCTGCTGTGAGGGTGCATTTTATCACCAGCTGCCTGTATAACATTTGTATCATTTTCATTTTTATGATAATACCAGCCGATTTCACTGTTTTCAGGCTATTGAATAGACGTTATCATCACACATCTGTCCCAAATATATGGTCTAGTAGGGGCCTACTAAACCTATGAGTAGATTCAGCTGCCTTCTGCATCTGGAAACAATGCTGATGATGAGCAGAGAGAGTGAACCAAAAAACAGTAAAGTTGCAGGCCAGGAAATAAAAAAAATCAAAAGTTGAAAGATGCTGAAATGCTTCGTAACGCTGAGGGGAACTGCAGAGTCGGGTGATTATTCTCTGTGGGTTTGTATGAGTGCCACCTCACTTCGCATAAAAGTAGTCAATCACTGTTATTATAAAAATGCTGATTATAATCGCTTTTCTAGTTCATAAAGTGAAACACAAATGCACATTTTCTACAGCCAGGGTTGGGTTAGGTTTAGGAACAAAAATGGTTTAAACTTAGGGAACATTCATGGTCATGGTTAAAACAAACCTACGTTGACTGTGGCAGAAAACAGGAAGCAAAGAGTGGATTTTTGTGTCAAAGTCTGACATTTTGTTGACCTATTCAACCACCCTGACGTTATCCCTCTGTGGAATTTTTGGCTCTCATATAACTAAAAACTACTGATGCTGTTGTTTTTTCTTGGGAGGAGGTCTCAAGATTTCTGAAGGACACTGGGATCATGGTTGGACCACTAAGCAGCAGCAGCAGCCCAGCCACCAGTAAAATCCATTGTATCCTCCCGGCTTTGTAAGCAGATTTCAATGACAAACACAAGGTCATCTCCTACCCTGAGATCCAACAGTATCCAAATCTTCAGAGAGGAGGAGGAAAGACGTCAAAAGCTCAAGGCAGCAGATTTAGCTGAGTGTACAAAACCACTGGATCAGAATCTGGATCAGCTGGCTGTTTCCAAGGACGATGATTAAGGTTGCCAAATCCTTGGTAAATCTGGACTACATACTTTTACAAAGAACAAGTAAAATACTGCCTGCAGTTTTTCATTTAAGAATTTAAAAAAGATCCCTCTGTCCTCAGACATAAAGTTTTGGAGCAAATGGTATCATGGCTACTCAGAACTCAAATAGTGTGTCACCTAATGTGGTTTACTTTCATGCAAGCAATTATTTTGTGAAAGTAGGTGTGACTTATTCAAATGCTGGATATCTCACTTTGGAATGAAACCTGCTTCATTTGCAAATTGTTAGTAATTTTATTCAAATATCTGCCCCTATCCAAAAAGAAAAAAACCCCCACACACCTGCAGACACACAGGCAAAGTGAACTGATAGTGAACCTGAAATATTCTTTGTACTTTAAATAGGTGTGAGGGGAAGGCAGTGCCACCAAAGACAAATACTGCAACTGCTTTTTCAAGTAGCTTTCAAGCATTCAGTCTTCCCTCTCAAAACACCTCACTCAGTAAACTCTCACTAACTTCCTTTCCACCTTAAAGCGTTTCAGATTTCCAAAAACTAAACCAAACAGCTTTGAAGGAGTGCAAAAAGTTTTGGGGTGATTGTTAGACTTACAGAAAAGTCTACAGCGCAGACACGCTGCTGAGTTTCACTATGGTGAACCTGATTTCCATTCTGTGGCAGAGGCCAGAAATTCCCAGTTTGTGGGTCATAGTTGTGACCTGTGACCTGCACTTTAGTTGTTCAGATGGGAGAGTGCAGGAAAGAAGGCGAGGCAAACTTTATTTTACAGCACATTTCACGCACAAGGGAAAATCCAATGTGCTTTACATGAAAATTAAAAAGTAAAGATAGAAAGAAGCAGCCATTCACAACCGCTCTATTCAGTCCTATTCAGTGATTTAGATTTAGGCAATAATCATTGTATGTGCGTCTGTGTACGATCACGGTCATAGAGCAATTCATATTTTTTTCTATTTTCTTAAATGTTTAAATTGACATGAAATAAAAACCACCAAAGTTTTAATTGGGCCCACTAAAAAGTCAGTCTTTTATTGGTTAAAGCTAAATGAACATGATAATTCAACATAACGTCTGTTAAGTTGAAGATGTAATTTATGTCAGTGTTCCAAAACTGCAGCAGGCCAAAGTGCCAAAAGATGTTCAGTAGTTTTTTAAATGTAACTTTTTCTTTACTGAAGGAAAACAGTAATTTTCCTACCCATCCTGCACTCTAAATATGAGCAGGTCAGGACCGGTTGACATTACAGTGTGTATAATGAAAGGTGAATTGAGTGTCTGTATGTGTACTCACTCTCTGTGTGAGTGGATTTTTTTCCCCATTCTTTATGAATGGTGCAGCGGGGCCACCCGGGCCTCTCCTCATCCTCCTCCTCTTCAGAGAGCAGGAAGAGAGACATCTACTGCAGATGAGAAGAGAGGGGAGAGACTAAGATGAGAGGTAGTGTGGGTGGGTGGGTGACAAGACAGGAACAACAGGGGAGGAGAGGGGTGAGGAGGGAATACGACAGACGGAGGGGGGAAAAGAAGCAGTGGGATGCTGAGACAGAGAGGTGAGATTGAGTGAAAAGGGGAACAAGGGAGTAAATAGTAGAAGAGGGGGAGACCGAGAGAGGTGAGAAGGGGAGGAGACAAGTGGGCGGGAGAGGAGGAAGACAGGCAAGGAAGACAGGCAAACAGTAGACAAGACAAGCTGGGAATAGAGAGAAGGGAGGCGAGAGGCGTTTAAAGAGGTGGACGAGGTGTGGATAAGCAAAGAGGAGAGGGATGATGGGTTGTGGGGGGAGAGAGGCAGACGGGGTGTGTGTGTGTGTGTGTGTGTGTGTGTGTGTGTGTGTGTGTGTTTTGGAGAAAGAGAGAAGAGAGTCCGACACAGAAGGGTATTGCTGCATAAGCAGTCTGTCCAGCTGTCTCGCCTCTGAAAACCAACGGAGACGAGTGATGTCAGGGCTCTTCTCTTCAACATCTCTCTCTCTGCTCACAGTTACTGCTTCATTTCTCTTTTCTCTCTCTCTCTCTCCTCTTCAGTTAGGCTTCCTCGCCCTACCCCTGCCGTTCGTTTCTCATGTTTTATTACCCGTCCCTCTTTCTCTTTTTCTCCCCCCTCTTTTGCTGTTTATTGGTTTATTCATGCAACGTTCAGGTGTCTAACAGTTGGGATCAAAGCTGGGAAACGAGGTCTGCATGCTCATGAATGTCAGCATGTGTCTGTGTGTGTGTGTGAGGGTTTATATTGTACATAGTCTGAATGTGTATTCATGGGTATTTTTATGTCCGAGTGTCAGGTACACACTGCGATATGTGTTTTTGCCTCTACAGTTTCTCATACTGTGTTCCCAAAGTGAGACATTTGCATATACATTTAGGGGTTCCCATGAGTTCATATAGAGAAAACGAGATGGCTAATGGGAAGTAGCAGTTGACCAGATAGGCACGTGTTGCACCATGCAGAGACATTAAATTGGTTCTGGGATGGGGGGCGGTACTGATTTCACAGTGAGCTTCCCTTTAAGGAGCAGGAGCAAGTAATGGAGAGAGAGAAAGAGAAAGGAGGAGGAGGAGAGGGAGAAAGAACAGAGCTGGTAGGAAAGGGTTTATGCCTGAAAAAGATGTACATCAAGTGACAGAGGGAGTTTATGCCTTTTTGTGTATGTGTCTGTTTGTGCAATATATCAGAGGTTTGTGTTTGTTTGCAGTGTGTGTGAGCGAGAGCAACAAGTCCTCACACCTAAACGACAAAATAGCTGATTTGTCATTTCCTTCCAAAAGAGCCATGTGAGCTTTTATAAGAACGATTCATATGAACATTTTCTAGAAATGCAACGATTACTTGATTAATCGATTAATGATTATTATTATTATTATTATTATACTTATTGTAAGGGAAGATTTTGCAATATTGTCCATTTTAACATTCATACTTATACTCTTCTTTATCGTATTTGTCTGATTTTCATCTGCACAGACATAAACACGCAGCGCTGCACAGAGATGTGCAGGACATAATGGACAGGTCCATGAAAGATGAATTATGTGGTGCTTTATAACATATCATAACAAAGCAGTTCTTTGAAAAGCAACAGGCTAGAAAGAGCATGATCTACCAGAGGCAATCCTCAGGTCAAAGCTCTCTCTCTCTCTCTCTCTCTCTCTCTCTCTCTCTCTCTCTCTCTCTCTCTCTCTCTCTCTGAGCAGTAGTTGGTTCTTGGCAGCATGTCGGCAATCCTGCGGTGCTGAAAGGTGAGATAAGATGAAACTTTAATAATCCCCTAGGGAGAAATGGGCTTATTGCAACAGCAAAGACATTGATGTAAGAATACAACGATCAAAGCTCTGTGCTGTAGTACTGAATATAATACAGCAAACATGAAAACCTTGTATCTCCACAATGTCAACTTAGATGGTATGAAGATAAACGTGCCCCATTATCACTCATCGTAAGCAGAATCAAATGGAAAAAAATATGTCATGAAGAATAATTGCTTCTATTTCTGTCCCTTACTGACTAATGATATTTATCAACATAGTGATTAAATATGACAAATTCAAGATGAAATTCAAAAAAATAAATGTGTGAAACTGCTGCAATATGGCAGATGCATAAGAGGAAATGCTGTTGTGATACTGAGGCCCTAAGATAAATTATGAGTTGGTAATTAAATACGCTAAATATTGTTGTTTTCGTGACAGCTCACAGTCTTGACAGCTCATAGTTATGGAGTATTAACTGTAATTTGTTTATCCTGACAATTTGTGCTGATAATAATTCTTTAAGTATTTTTTTTTTCCCATTTTAGACTTATGAAAAATGAACACCCTGACTATAAATTGCTCCCAGAAACAGGAAAAACAAGCGCCACTGAACATCATGCACTGAAATGCAACAAACACACACACACTTCTTTCTGTCTCTTCTGTGTTCATCCATGTTGAAACGCTGGCCGAGGCCGGCTGTGTTTACTGTTATTTTCTAGACCAGTGGCATTCGTTTTCATTTAGTACACTAGCATGGGATGAACTGTTCTGAAGTGTGTGCCACTGTCTTCCCTTTCTCTGTGGCTCTGTCTGCATGTGTGTGTGTGTGAGAGCTTTTATGTGTCAGGTGTGTATACATTAGACATGTGTGTAAATGTATCTAGGTATTTAAGTATTCATGTGTTTGTGTGTGCTGAGGTATATGCACGTGTTAGTATGTGCTAAAATGAGTGTGTGTGTGTGTGCAAGTGTTTAGGTCTCCGTAGATATGTTTCTGTGTGTGTGCAGCAGGAGGGTTTGGGACTGACAGTTACAATAAACATCAGCATTAAGGCAGAACTGAGCAGGAGAGTGGAACACCTATCTTCCTCTCAGTTTACCCTTCTCATCCCCTCTCCCATGTGTTTCTTTCTCCTCTCCTTCCCTCTCCTGTTCTCTCTCAGTTCCTTGCTTTCAGTCCCTAACACTCCTCTCCTCTTCCCTCTTTCTCTCCCTCCCTGCCTCTCTCTCTCACATTCAGTAGATACAGAAATGTCTTTAGCAGTATACACAGGGTTGTACGCTTCAGCGTGGCTGAAGAGGCCTTTAGTGCCAGGAGAGGTTACTGATAGAGTTACATCCTGTTCCTGGTTGACATGTCTGCTAGCTTAGCGTTGCACCCCTGGGTGTACCTTATCGCCCCGCATACCGCTGCTACCAAGTGACAATGCTGTAAATCAGATTTTCATGGTTTTCTTTCTATTTTACAGTCCTCTTGAAAATTAAGATCGCCCATAATATGATGTGTAAATTTCCTGCTCTGAGTTACCCAATGGGACGGCAAATGGAACTGAAACCAGCATTTTTACATTTCAGAGGAAAAAAGCCCTGTATGAAGTTGATTTTCACAGAGGAGCATTGATTTTTTTGGGGGGAAATGTTGCTGTTGACATTTAAATCAGGGGATCGATTTGACAGGGAACAAGAAGGGATTATGGCATAGCGCTGACACTGATAAAGTAACAGTTCATCTCCAAAATCACAACTACTCACCCACTGTCAGTCAAGACTCTGTTGCCGTTTGTTGGAATATATCCTACAAACCAGATACATTACTCTGGGCTTTATTTAAAATAAATAATAATTAGTTAAAGTTAAAGGAGGCAAAGAGGTAAATATTTGACTTTTAAAGCAATAGTGCAATACATTTCTGAAGAAGTCTGAATGACGTTTAAAACTCCCTAAACCTCACTGACCCGTCAGCGGGCAAGACATTACAAACACATGCTGTGCAGCCAAACATTGTTCAAACATTTTTAATTGGAATGAAGGGACAGGGAGCAAAAAAATATTATGGACTAATGGTATGTGAGTTAAATCAGAGGTTTAAGTTTGAGCCTTAGTGCAGTTGTTTAGCTGCAAAACAGGATAAGCGGTTATAGTTAACGGATGGATGTCTTGCCCAAGGACAATTGGAGGAGGTTCTTAGTGTGCAAGTTGTGCTTTTTGGGGTTTAAATGCCTTGCACAATGGCACTTTGATGGCAGCAGTATAGTCAGTTTAGAGCTTTCTTCAGTCACTTTTCTCAACTAGATGCACGTAATGTATGTCCTGAATTTCAAACACCGGCTTGCCTCCAGGCTACCGCCGCCTCCTTGTTAAACACAAACAAATGTTCTCCTGATGTTAGCTGTCCTACATGTCAGAATCGGCATATAGCATAGCTCCCCTGGCTCTGAGTCACAACCATATGGTGAGGCAAAAACTAACGTCTGTTATTATGTTGTGGGATTGGTAACAGCAGCTGTGTGTCTGTTGTAATGTATGGTTCTGAGCAATAACATACTGTACACTGTAAAGAGAGTGGTGACATAGTTCACATGTTCTGTGGCTTGGCTCTGCATCACTGCCATGTGGTGAGACAATCCTCTGCCGAGTACAATGTTCAGTGCGTCTGACTTACCAAACGGATTATTCAAGTGTGAACGCCGTTAACTGGTGGGTGTAGTGAATGTTACTTTCAGTTGTTTATAATGTTATATAATGTGACGTATTGTTTTGTGATGCTCATTTAAAGTGGCCTTAGCACTTAAAGCAATACCAGTGAGACAGGGCAAGACAGGCAGCACATTTCAGGCACCAGGCAAATTCAAAGTTCCTCACACACACAGAGAACATTAAAATCACAGAGCTAATAATTATTTAATACAAAGGAGTATTACAGAGATTTTTCATGTAGGTAAATTTTCCACAACAGTATTATTATGGTGCTCTTGGGCCTTTTGTGTGTTATTAGTAGTTATATTTAAAAACTCCTGGCTAATTTACTCTATTACTTACCTGTCACTGTACTGTATTACTTTATATTAAAAGCTCTGCAAATTATTACAGTGCCTTTGTATTACCGTTTTAAAAAACATGCGGTAGCAGTACAGTTAGTGCTGCCAAGTGCATTATCGATCAGTGGATCTGTGATTAAACTCCGCTTTAAAATGCTCAGCAGATCTTGTTCATGTATATCAAGCAAGCTACTGTTGCAGTTTCAACTTAAATAATTAATTGATAACAAAAAGTCTTTATGTGTCTGAAAGAACAGGGATGATGAGCAGTGCTGACCGACAGTTACCTGTTTCTGTTGACAAAACACTGTTGCTTTGTCTGCATCTCTTTTTCCTTCCCATCATTCCCTCCTTGTCTCTCTTCCATCTGTGTGCTCTCTCTCTCAACCACCCTCCCCCCCTTCTCCCCTCTCCCTCTTTCCTCATGCAGACAGCTGATGTTGGCGTGTCAGCAGTATAGTAATTTTTCAGGTGCAAGCTTCTGCTCCCTATAGGAGTTAGTATATGTGTGTGTGTGCCCTAAATGTGAATGTGTGCGTGTGATAGAGTCTGTTTGGGTGTGTGTGTGTGTGTGTGTCAGGGTGCATATACCTGCTGTCTGTATGTGTTTGCTGTGTGTGTGTATCTGTATGTGAAAGAGCGACAGAGACGACAGTAACAGAAAAGAGTTTATACATATAGAGTGCATATAGAATATTTTCTGTGTGTGTGTGTGTGTGTGTGTGTGTGTGTGTGTGTGTCCCTATGTATTGCTTGCTGCTGCATGAGGGAGCTGGATCGCTCTCTGCCTGCATTTGCTGCATAAGGTATCTTGGTGGTGTAACTGTACATTACACAGTATGTGACGCATTGGATAGCCCTATTGTTTTTGCTGCATTGAGGATTTATACAGCCCCATCTCCATCTCTGCACCGGGGCCACCTTCTGCTTCAGTGTATCTGCATTATAGCCGAATGCTCCAGGGTGTTCATGCTGCAAACAGCATCTGGGATCTCCTGCATCTCACTCCCGCTGCATCCTCGTAACCGTTTCTACTTGACTAAATGTTCAGCAGGAAAAGATTAAATTGTTCGTTTGAAAGCGGGAGTAAAGGTAGCGTAGGGGCTACTACAGATGCACCAAGCAGAACAGGTATCGCCATGATGTGATCGATCCACACTGAATACATATCACTAGAAAAATGCAATGTTTTCACTACAAGTTACATTTAGTCACAGGGGGCTGCCACTCAGTTTTTCTTACATAAAAATTATTCCAATGAGTTCCACGCAGTGACGTATACAGATTTAAAATTTGGGAAAAAAAGACAACTGGTGCCCGATCATTACTTTGTATCAGCAAAGTTGAGGTATCGGAAATGGTATCAGGACAGAAAATGTTGGATCGTGCATGCCTACTTGCTACAGTTATCTGAACCCTTCGAATTGTTGAGGTTAGTATGATGATTAGGTGATTTTCAACCAAAGAAATACCAAAAACATAGCAATGCAAAATAAAATTAAAAGCATGTTTAAAGGGGATAAAAAGAATTTGCAAATGCAAACAACTCAACTGAAAGATGAAAAAACTTTTTCATTTATGTCTTTATTTTTTTAAAATCTCTTTCCACTTCATGACTGATGAGGTTTTAATGGGCTACATCAATAAATTTCAAAGTTTTCATCTCTCGCTACTTGCTGTAATTTGTGTGCATGAAGGCTAAGTCAATAACATGTCTGCTGCTTGAAAATACGCAAAAGAAAGGAGGTTTCTGCTTTTTTCATAATACACAAAATGCATCATTCACCACTGTGTGGCAGTAATTACCACTTACTTTATGCCCCCATTACTTCCAAATTTTCTCCTATTTAAAGAAGAAAACAGGAATCGCTGCTGTAGTGATCTGTGGAAGCCTTTCAAACTGGCAGAATTATATCAGCTTTGCAATTACTAGTAAATATTTTAATGTCAAATAGCTGTTAACCTGAATAAAATTGAAAAACACTGAAAGTGTAAAACATTCACAGTTCACCATACCTGCTTTCTACAGTACATTGGTTTATGGAATCAGTTTAAAACAGTTTACCCAGCTGTCAGTGTGACTTTATTTTTCTACTGTGCCATTGTACTATAGTATATTTTTAGAACTTTGTAGTGATGTTGATCTTGGCCACCTCTTGCATTTTGCCACCTGTCTTATGCTTGCTAGCTGGTGTCTGGCAGCGCTAGTTATTTGCTCTGTTTCCATGCAACGAGGGATTTTGTGGTGCTGAAGGAGGCATCCAGCATTTGCAGGAGAAATGACAACGTAGATAAACAAGCCATCCTTTCCCTCTCGTTACATTCAAACACTGGCCCACTGTTCACAATGCATGACCCGTGTATCTCAGAGCCTCTTCCGTGCAGATGATCACATTATTTCCAGCATCTCTCTAAACCGGGGGGGATATGAGCATCAGAAAACAAACTCACCGCAGACACCCCGTTCTTCTTCTCTTGTTATCCTCACTCGTCACTCTCTCTCATTCTCCCTCTGTCATTCAGTCACATTCATTACGTTTCTCATTCTGTCAGCCACCCACCCTCGTCCCTCTTCCCTCCCTCTGTCTTTCATACTAGTGGAAAAGTGACTGATTGACTGAATGTCTGTCCCTCTGTGGGAAATGAGCCCGCTAATGTGGCGAACTGGGCTTGTTCCATATTCATCTGCAAGCCTGTGAATCACTTTGCGACTATAGAGGCTGCCGTGTGCATGAAGGCACATCTGCTTCCCTTCCAAAAGTCAAACGGAGCGCAAAATGAGTGGTGAATATAAATCCATTTCCTGTCTCTTTCAGGTCTTCATCAGTCCATCTCTCACGCTTTTCACTTTCTCTCTCTCCCATGATCTTCCTCCTCCGTGGCACCGCTCCATCTCCCCTTTCACCTGCTGTCACATACACATTCTATGATTATTTCCCCGCCACTATTGTTCTGACCCTTTCTCTTTCTCCTTTTCTCTTTTATTCAGCCTATCCTTCATTCTCCTTATCTTCTTTTTAACTGTCTGTGCCGTCGTCCTCAGTAGTACAGAGAGAGGAGGCTGTTATGAAAAGGTATCAGAGAGTCAGAGAGTCAGACAGACTGACAGACGCCTCACCAGCTGGCAAGGAGAAGGGGGAGGAAGAGGCTGAGAGTCATTAGGGATGACTGCAGGGATTAAGGTATAAATAATCCTCATGTCAATCAGACACAATATTATGGTCCAGTGCAACAAGCTCAGCAGACCTGACTGGATAGCTGGGCAGAAGTCCAGTATTAAACAGTGGCTTAACCAGTGAATTATAATATAGTCAACAAAGAGCACCAGGCTACATGAGGCCTGCTATCAGTGAACGTTAAGTAGCTGCACAGTAGAGTATTATAGCTGAGAGCACATCTGGGAAGAGGTCATTGCCTGTTATATAGGACAGCATATTGGCAAAAGGGTTTATCTACTTATTGAAAACAGAAGAATACAACCCTGTCTCCTAAAAGTTAGTGTTCATATTAAACACAACATTGACATATTATCACCTTATAATGTTGTTATGGCGAATGTACTAGCAAACAGTTGCCTACACATCCAGCAGATATGGATTAGCATTCATTTGGAGTCAATGTCAAAGTCAAGTCCCACATTCACTCTCCTTTTAGCTCTGTTATGGTCACCAACTCCTGAGGGAAATATCTGGCTCTTTAGCTGCTAAATGCTGCGCTATGCTCACCAGCTAGTTGCTAACTTTGTCTGTCTGCTCAGTACTGGACATAGCGGGTTTATCGCAGCTTTTTTTTTGTGTGAAAACAGCAGCCTGCTGCATCTGGAATTGATTCTGATGAGAGTATTGACAGTGAATCAAAACCATCAAGTTGCTGACCAAAACAACGAGTCAAGGGTCTGCACTTTATACGCCACCCCGATTTGGCAAAAACATTGGAAGTGAATGCAATCCAGTCAGCAACTAGCACAATAACCACAACAGCCAGAATGAAAAGTGTTTTAGCAGATGTTGCTCATAAATATTGGTACTGTAGTATGCAGCACATTGGCTTGGCGTTTGGGAAGTTTCTGCTAAGTGTGTAAGATTTGAATATTGTATTGTTTGCTGATTGGAGCAGCTGGTTGCAATGGAAACCATGTATGTGAAGAGCAGTTTACTTTTTTTATTTTTTTATTTCACTCAGTTTGAGATGTAGTTACGGTAGAACTTTTTCCACAAAAAAGAAAAATAGGTATAGTTTACACATGTCGTAATGGGATTGTTAAAATAGAAAGTGCTGTACAGGTACCTGGCAACCACACTGCATGTACTCAATCCAGGGTTGTTCCTGTCACTAAAATTACAGGAAGCAGCATTGCAATGGAGTTACTAAAGGAAGCTCTGAGTCAAAGAGTTTGGACATTGCAGTTCTTTGATTTATGATGCCTCAGTCGTGTGATTGGGGTGCACAGTGGTGAGGCCTTTATGTCTGCTATGTTGGCTTTATTACATTTGAATTTCAGTGACTCATCTCCTGCCAGCACAGGCCACCAGAGAATTCACTTTCTAAACTTTGATTTCTTTCGGGTAAAGTTCTGCAAGTTTACAGGTCACAGTTCTGCCGAGGGCAAGTCCTCATAACACACACTTTCTCTCACTTTCTTTCTCTTTCTGGCCCTGTCGTTTTTTCTAAATCTTCCCTGTTTCAAACTCCGTTGTGTGTAATCCAAACCTTAGTCAGTCATGTTTGTAAGTTGTTTGGATCTGTATAGAACTCCATATAAGAGGGGTTTACTGCATCATGGTAGCAGGCCAACACTGCCTTTGCAGTACCTGAGAAAAGCAGAATAAAGGCAAAACAAACAAGCAAAAATTAAAAAAATAATGAATATGATTTGGCCCAGGTGCGGTCATGCAATCTCAAACTGACTGTACTGGGCTTCAGAGTTGATGTTTTGACATAGCCTAAATTCATGTTGTTGTTCATCTGTCATTTTAATCTTTAGATCCAATCTAATTTTAGTTACATTTAAAAGGGACAGGAGGGAGCACTTACTTAAATCCTGTGCATGTTGTCCTGTTGTTTTGTTTATGCAAAGAGAACCATTGAAATGAGAACTACAAATATCCATAAGACTTATGACACTACATGTCACAAAAAGTTGCAGTTTATAAAAATCAGACTCTTAAATTGTATTCCACTAAAATAATGTGCAGCATCTCCTACAGTGCTACTGTCGTGTGCTTTCATTAAAAAAGTCTCTGTCCAGGAACTTACTGCAAATTATGCCTTTTTTCTACACTGTAGTAACAGACCGTACAGTGATGGATTATCAGACCAAAAGTATTATGTCCTTA
Source organism: Maccullochella peelii (assembly GCA_002120245.1). Lineage (NCBI taxonomy): Eukaryota > Metazoa > Chordata > Actinopteri > Centrarchiformes > Percichthyidae > Maccullochella > Maccullochella peelii. The sequence goes on from LKNJ01000862.1 coordinate 134,454, forward strand.
CTATTATGCAAAGCTATTTGTGACTGACAATGTAATGGGAATGGCAAATTAGTTACAAATTGGCTTTCTGGTGTCGAACTTACAGAAAGTAATATCTGTTTTCATAAAATAGTGCTTGTGGTAGTTTAAGCAGGACACGCGGCCATTCAGTGTCATTAAGCACTTATTCCTAATCAGGATCTGTGAAGTGCTAATTTCATGTGGGAAATTTAAGTGTCTCCAGTCCACGTGACTTACTTTGGACAGTGGGAGAAAACCCTGACAACAAGGACAAAGCACAAGAGGTTAAGTGCTGTACAATGGGTCCTCTATGAGCTTTAGACATAATCAACATTCAAAAAGAAAGGCATGTTTTCCATGTGTGAGGGTAAAGCTGCTTTTTTGTTATAAAAGTCATCATACATTTCCTTTTAAAAATATGAGACTGTCCACCCCAGTTGTTTCAGCAAATGGCCAAAATCATCTGTAGGTTCATCACTACAACCCTTATCACATTGTCACATTGTTTTCACATTATTATTATCATAAAAATGTCAATTAAAGCTGTTTTAACTTGTGGAATATATAGATGGATTCTTTTACATACTATATCCTGTATGTTATATATGTTAAATATGATGATTAATGGTAAGGGGTTTTGTATGATAAACATTGCTGTTGTATAAAATAAGTTATGTCAATGTGAATTGAGCTCCACACCTGGTGCTAATCAGCCAATCAATGATGGATAGAGGAAGTGGTGCTGTCAACTCTACTCAAGCTTTTGACAAAAACATCATGTTGAAAAGTGTTGAGCTTGTTTTTAGGATTAAAAGCTTATTGCTGATTTCCTCTTATGGGATTTTCATTTTAAGAGGTCTATGTCTCTGTTAAGTTGCATTGGGCCTGTGTCCAGGGGGCTGAATACTTTTTATAGGCATTATACGGCTCACTTTCCAAAAATGGTTTTTACTTTCTCAGTTGTGCTGCACTGAGAAATGTATTACACTCCCTTGTGCTCCTGTATTGTGGATTTGACACACTGTTGCCTTGCTAACAGCCTTCTCTGTAAGTGCCAATCATCTCAGGATAAAAGCCATATAGAAACATATAGTACCTCTGTCTCTGTGTCTTTGTTCTCTTTCCCTCCATGACTCCTGTACTTTCCATCTTCATCTGTCCTCTGAGTATTTACTTGCATCTGTGACGTCTTAGAGAAGGTGCAGCCGTTGTGTCAACATGATCAATTTTACAGTGAAACGTCACTGCTAACATCCACATGCCCTTCATCAGCGAGCTCTTAAACAAATCAATACATTTCTTAATGAATCAAACAAGTGCATTGTGCTGTATGTGGACATTGATCCACACACACTCTCCTTGTCCCAACACACACACACACACACACACACACACACCCTTTCACACCTCCCATTCTCTTCTGTGGATCTCAGTATGAAAGGGTCCTTTGCTCAATTCTAATTTAATCTCCGATCTCTTTTTCAGCATCGATTTTCATATACCCTGTGCGCCACAAAGTGATATTGAGAGGGGGACTGATATGGAGATGGACATTGATTTGGAATATAAAAAAAAAAATGAGGGGGGTAGATGTGTCCCAGTGCTTGAAGAATGTGTTGAGGGAAGTGGTAGAAAGCAGATCGACAGGGATGGAGGGGAGGTCAGAGCTGCAGCGTTGATTAGATCAACTTCTGCTGATGTGACTCTACCTATTCCTTCCCATTTCCTCTTCAACTCGGAGAACTTCATCAGGAGAAAGTTGAAGTGAATTATGCAGTGGCCTTGCTGGGATGGCTGTCAGGTTGTTCTGCCTGCTGGTTAGGCTTTCTGCACAGGAACCGCCAAATACTAGCCTGAGGTACAGCGTTTGTACAGCAGGGCGTCTTGCTTGGGATTTGGATTCACTTTGTGTCTGGATGTTGGGTTAAGATGTAAAAGCCTGCTAACAGGGTTGGCGCTTGCTTTTCTGGAAGTGATGATGTGTGGAAGGAGAAGGCAGCCTCGTAGCATTTTCAGTTTGCAAAGCTCCTTTCTTACTGAAATCTCATGTCTGCACAGGCAACCATACAAAAAGGTTCCTCTGCCCATGGCCCCCGAAACTGCCATTGTATAAATGGGAGCTTAAATGTGCCCACACATTATTCGCAGAAAATAACTGTCAGCAGTAAGTAAACATACAGTAAGTGGTCATTTCAAGATTAGCTGACTACATTTAAATGACTAGCAACAACTGGTAATGACAGCTGGGACAGAAATGTTTACAAAACACCCTACAAACCCTCATTCTAGTGTAATTAAGCTGACTTGGTGGAGGTCAATAATTCCAAATAGCAGCAGCTGCCTCATACGGAGAGCTATAGGGTGATTACACTGCTAATCAGCCTGGCCTCAATCAGGAAGTGGACTTCAAATGAACGACCCAGGTTAAAAGAGGCAAAACCATGCACAAGAACAATCAAAATATTCTAAACGTGAATAACAAAAGAAAGTACTGTAAGTTGTTCTACTAATCTTTAAGACTAGACAGTATATACTGTAAATAAAATACGGAGCCATGTTGTTCTGAAAATTGAGGGATCAAATTCATCTACACACTGGTGTTAATTTCGTTCAATGTCAAGGACATTCAAGGTCATGGCTAGTGGGAAGTAAAGGATCCAGATCCTTGGTGCACATACATCAGTGTGAACAGCATGGTTCTCGCGGCAGATTTCACAAGAGCTTCCGCATGCACGCAATCATGTAATTGAAATTAAGTACGCCACTGTGCATGGTCATTTGTTGACGATTTAATCGTTGTTCTGTGGTACCCCTGACCAAGTCTGGTTCTGTTCTGCCTCCTTCAAAAACACACTGATAGTAAGATGGCCAATTTAGCTTTAAGAACAAGCAAAGCAGTCGAAAACAACAAATGTGTTTAGTACACAGCAATTGTAGCGGGTGTGAAGGTTTTAGCAAAGAAGCTTCATATGCGGCTTTCCAGCTTTCTACAGCAGCCATCCTGTGTTCTTGCTGTAGATTTGTCCACAGCTCCCACTAGTGTCAGAGAGGAATGGCAACTCTTGCAAGGATGAGAGCTTTTTGTTATTAATAATAATTGTTATTTACTCAATAATTGAAGCTGCAGAGGAGGTGGCACGTGGTGAACCATGCAGTCTGAATAGTGCCCTGAGTGCAGAACTACAGACCAGGTGGACAGTCCTTTAAAGGTTATTCATTAGCTTTTTTTCCCTATTTCCCTTCAAAAGAGTTGGGAGGACTTGAACCACATTCCTGCTTTCTAGTTTTTACTTTGTAGCCCTCATTTACTCATGCATTTTCTTGATTTTGGCAGTCACCTGTAACTCACTCACTATGATCTCCTCTTGCAGAGCTCACTGTGGTAGTATTTCAAAATGAAGGGCAAAAAGCAAAACAAAGAAAAAGTAAAAAAAACCGCAGGTAGATTTTTCCTGAAGGTAGTCATTTTGATGACTATCTCCTAGGTGACAGAATAAAATTAATGACATAACATGGAGGCACAAAAATGTCAAGGTATACCGTCATTTGCGGAGCCCTACAGCAGAGGGGACCTTGCGCTCAGCGAGGGTTTTGGCCCGTCTGTGCTGAGGCCAGAGACCTGCTGGGCTCACTTCACCTCCTCTGCTTTTCCCTGACACATCTGAGCATGGGAGACTGAGAGAGGAAGAAAGAAATAGATGGAGAGAGAGAAGGAGAAGACACTCTTGTCTCCCTTTCCCCTGACTCCTGTGGATATCTGTCTCCCCTCTGCCCTTCACATCCTCCCATCCCTCCCTCATTTCTCACAGTAGCCTGTTTTATTCCTGCCTTGTCTGTGTTTTTTTTTAAATCTCCCTCTCTCTCCCTCCTTCTCATTTTCTCCTACCCTGCAAGGAGGTCAAGAGGTAGAGGAGAGGAGGGATGGTGAGAAGGTCAGGTGGTTAGGATGAGATGAGGGAAGAAAAAGAAACAACAGAATAGAGAACTAAAACAGACTGATGGTCTTTTCTTCGACTGTGGGTGTCCTTAACCTCGCTGTAGCCCCTTGTGGGATATGCAAGCCCACTTCCTCGACCTCAAGGTTGTTCAGCTGAGCTGTATGTGTGTGAAGATATATTTCATGAAGCTTTGCTCATCTTGAACCTGCTCTCACTCAGTAATTACAATAACCTCTCATCCCAATCTTACTGTATGTATGTGAATACATGAGGTGTGGGGTGTAGGAAATGTTTGACTTGTGGAATCCAGAATGGAAAAAAAGAAATGGGGTCACCTGCTCAGGTATTGACTGATCCTCAAACCTCATTAGGAAAAAGGTTATTTATAGAACTAAGATTCGAATTGGAAATGCTGTATTGTATGTTTTTTAATACTGTAATTTTTATTGAGTTTTTGCATTTCAAAGCAGTAACATTTCACATTTCATGTTATATCTTTTTTTCTTGCTGCAAGCATTGTTTTAGTCAGGTGTCTCTCCCTTCTTTGTGTAATTTCTTCAGTGCACCGAAGATACATTACACAACAGTTGTTTGGACAAGCATATCCCAGTTTATAAGAGTTTTATTGGAAAATGTACAGTAATAGAGCTGTGTGACAAAATAATCTCAACTCAAGGTCCACTTATTGTAATACCTTTTTTCAAAGCTGTCACAATCATTGATATGAATGTGGTTGACTAATGGAAAGACATCTCAGTATAATGCAACGCCATTCAACAGCACCACAAACTACAGCCCCCAAAATGGTCATGTAAACGGTTCACGTTTGCCAACTGTCCAAAATATTTTCTTTGACTCTTTGACTTGAAGGTCAGTTTTTTCCAGTTTTGTCGTTGTTCTTTTTGGGACGACTTACTTTACACAAACTTCTCATTACGTTATAGCTATATTTTACTCAGGTATCTGTCTCTTTCTTGTATAATCTCTTAATTTTTGGCAAAAGCATAACTTAGTATTTAAGTTTTAGTGGTACATGTCCACTAATAGAGATATGTGACAAAAGAATCCCAACACATGGTCATTTACTACCTTAACTGCGTTTCCAATGGCATTGCACAATCTTCAACCTAATTGGTTGACTAAATGTTAGAGGCACTTCTCAGGTTATCAAGACAATTTAACAGCATCCAAAATGACCATGCAGTTGAATCGACACCTCTCTAAAATAGTTTCAACAAAAACTGAACCTACATGGGGGTAGGATTTATTTCTGGGTTGTTGTATTGGACTAGGTGTACCTAATACAGTGGCAACTGAGTGTATACCCAGCTGTAGATTCTGGTGTGGAAACAGGTGAGGTTCAGCAGGTAAGTTAGAAAATAAAACACATCCTAAAGCTCAGTATGAATGTTATAGCAACTCTGTGACCTTGAAAAGGTAAATCTGATTATTTAAACATGACCAGCCATTGATTCTTTAGGAAATGTGACAACACCACTGCTCCTAATCAATTATCACATCGCATGATGGATTCACTTGTCAAAAAGTCTATTAGGGATTGCAGCAAACACATTATCAGAATTCTGTCAAAATCTACAATATTACATTATGAATCTTCTTGAATTAGTTAAGTGACTGGACAGTTCTGCAATGTTAGAGAGAATTAAAGAGTATTTTCGCTTTCATATATCTTTGGATCCTTTTAGAAGTATGTTACATAAAGCATTGTTGTTTTTATTGTTATACCATAAAGATCAGCTATATTCTCACCGGAGCTTTTGCATTGTTAATGCGAGATTTATTGCAAGCTGTAGTCATACGTTATAATCTTTGTCAATACCCATAAACAAAAGCTTGTATCAGTCCATTATTATGTCCCACAGCCGGTGAGGTTCTGGGAACTTACAATGGGAATTATTAGAGAAGAAACCCAGACGTTCTGTCTACCAGACAGCCAAACAGCCTTGTCCTCTGAAAGCCATTAAGACTTTAAGATGAGGCCATAAAACCAACTCCAGCCAGCTCTATTACTGGATGCCCCATCTCTGTCTGTCAGTCAGTCCCTCAGTCAGTTGTTCCATCTCTTTGGCCCTCTATGGTCAGCATTAGTATCACCGGAGGGCTGGATAATTACGGAGTTATTATCTCAGTAAGTCCAGAATGAATTTCATCCCAGTGGAAATGGCCATGTAAGTGATTTTTCCACAGCTACTGTGATGGGGGTGGTGGTGGTGGGGGGATTCCAGACCTCTAGGGTGCTCTGCTAATTATTTTTCAATCTGTAAAATCCATAGCAGAAGTCTGACTCATGCTGCAGTGATTACTTGACGTATGGAGTAAGAAGAAATTAATATTTTTTGACTCTCACACCGCAGGGGAGGACACTTTTAAGATTATTTGATTTATTTTATGCCATGTTCACTTGATGTAAGCTTGCATAACAAGTGGTGTGAATGTCGCTAAGCACAGACATCAACAGCAAACTCTACTTACACTAAAAGAAAAAAAAAATCCTTTAGATCATTTTCTTTATTCCGGCTGGTCAGGGGAAATTCATATTTGTGGGATGTTTTATAATCCACTGTTGCTACTAGATCACATACACATGCACACACACACAATGTCCCTCTCCTTGAGTGACACACTTCCTAATTATTCCTCAATATTCACTTTCACCTTTGAAAACTCCCATTAAATATGAATGAGTTTCCCCCCCTCCTCTTCTGTTTTGACTTGACTCAGCTGAGCACCAGCCTCCCCAATCATCAGCTTTTATGACGTTAAGCTGCCATCAATTAGATCTCATTTGATCTGCTCCCTCCCCGGCCACCCGGTCTGATGGTGCTGTGTGCCGTTGGTGGTGATGGCGGGGTGGGATACATGTGGCCCTCAGCAACTTGCTAATTAAAGCAGTAATTAGGCCTAATCCTGGGCTTCAAAATGAGCTCCTTAGCGAGCCAGGTGTGCCAGACAGCAGTGGAGGACGGAATTTCCTTATTCATTCACTGGCTCTTTCTAAATTTACATACATGTGCTATTGTCTCCTCCATTACATATTTGATATAATGTCCTGTATTGGAATATATAAGCGTACTGTGCGCGAGCTGCCTGTGTACATAACTGCAGTTCCATCTGTTAGCTTTAAGTGGAAGAGGGAGGATAGTTTGTGATATGGGCACAGATGGTCTGTTCTTTCTGATAATGTTTCGCAGTTGGAGCCGTCAGTGGAGGGAATCTGTGAATTTAAAAATCCCAGATGAATAGTAATAAACTCACAGTACAACTCTGCAGGTTCTCAGCTAAGATCTGTAGAGTAGAACTGGCCAAGTGAGAGAGGGAATGAGATAAAGGGGATGAAACAAAGAGAGACGGAGAATTGGAATAGTGTGAAATGTGTGTAGGAGGTATTTTGTATTAATATCTTGTAGAGGAAACGAAGGAGAAAGTTGGCAAAGAAAATAAATACAATGAGAGCACAAGAGAAGTGCTGCTTTTAATTAGGTGGCATAAACAAGCGGTATTAACGAGAAAGCAAGACTGGTAGTTTGAACAAAAGGCAGGGAGAATGTGATTTCTTTAAGGAGAGATGTTAGAAGGGAGGGGAGGCAGACAAGAGGAGATAGGTTAGAAAGATTAGTGGTAAGCGGCGAGTAGGAGTTGAACAGATAGAGGAGGGATTACAGGAATCCCCTGACCTCGCCAGGCAGCCATTAGAGCAAAACTAATTACCAGTCAACGACCCTGGAGATAGAAGTCGGTGCCCTGCCATACCACAGTCCACACCCACACTCGCACCCTTCTCTCCTCAGTGTGTGTGCATACTTAGTTTCTTGCTCTGTGTCTGTCCCACAGACCCAATCCATATGATGTATGGATGTATGGGAGCAAAGGGAAATGGCTAATCACCTCAGAGAAATGAGAGCGAGAGAGAGAACACCTTCAAGGGTCCTTTACTGGACCTCCCTCCAGCTCTCTGCCTTGTGCAATATGTACACATAACCCAATGTCCATGTATAAGTCTGACAAAATGCATAAAATAAGTGAGAAATCTTTTTAGCCCCACTAGTGGCATGGTTCTAGGACTAGCGATGCTGGTTGGTCTGTTGATTGGTAGGCTAAGCTGCTTCTCCGAAGATGCACGTAAATGTGTTTGCGACCCTGTGCAGAGAAGAATGGTATCGGTAAGCGTAGGTCGTAGAGGGTCGCAAAGAGCCGATGCACACACCTCCCAAAGCTCAACAACTCAGCATCCTGCAGACCTGCGTGTCAAGATCTTTGGTTGATTCAATTCACTTCTCAAAGTTGTACTTACAAGTATAATAGAAATGTCCTTGTGAACCTGTGCATGTTCATCCTACTTGCAGCCAGCAGAGGTATATTCCAGCTTTAGGCGTTCGGTTCAGAGTGATATATATTGGATGGACTGTGTTGAAATGTTTGAATCCTAAATACTTTGGTGATACCCGGACTTTTCCTGTAGCATCACCATGACATTACCTTTTTGGTGTTGAGTGAACAACTGTTGGATAAACTGCCCTGAAATTCGGTACAAACATCGGTGTTGCCAGGAGGATGCACTGCAATAACTTTGGCAATCCCTTTTCATCTAGCGCCATCATCAGGTTGAAATTTCCATCAGTCTACAGTCTCAGTATACTTACTACAATGAAAACATTTCTGCCTCAGCGTCAGCTGTACTTTGTGTTTGGGGCTAATTTGTATGTTACTAAATGTTAGCATGCAAAATCATCAACTTGTTAACATTGTCAATTTGAGCATGTTAGCATGACAACCGCAATCATACCATCCACTACCATTTTTACATGTACTTCATCAAAACTGCTAAGCATCGAAGAAAATCTTTGGACCTCACCTTTTATCCAACTTTACTTACATGTCACCCTCACAGAGCTGCTAGAGTGGCTGTAGACTCTTAGTCCTGTTTCTTTTTTTCTGACACGTTAACACTTTGGAGATTCAGGGTTTGATTTAATCTCAGGCGTTCTTCAGTGTACACAGGTCTGGAACTGCATGGAAAACATACAGTATTTCATTATTCTTCCGGTATCAAGAAACCATTGGGGCACACATAGCAACTAGAGTTGTAGGCCAAAACGCAACCTGTAAGGCTTATCACATAAATCTCAATATATTTTGGTGAGCAGTTTGGGTTTATAATGGATAGCTAGGGAATATCAGAGAGGGAAATGTTTGTCAAGCATGGTTTCCCTTGAAAGCAGATAGAAAGACTGACTCTTTGTTTGTGGACCCTTTGCTCTCTGCAGAGGCTTTCTGTGCAATCAATATTTGATAAAGCCAGAGTGAGGGACATAAAAAGGTGTGGCGCACATCCAGCCATTGCTCTGTTAGGTGTCAGAGTTCCTTTTTATCACGAGGCTTTGCTTGCCTGCTACAATAGTTTACCTCAAAGCTTAGAGGAAAGTCACAGAGGTACCCACAGAGATAATCAGACAGAAAGACTTTCTCACACACACACACACACAGATATATGAATTTATACACAGATACACAAGCGCATGCATGCACGCAATCTGTTAAAGACACAGGGTTCAACTCTTGACATTTCTCCAACTGCCATCCAACTCTGGATTTAAGTCCAAAGTCTTTAATCTGAGCGTTGCCTTTCATCATTTAGAACATACTCTGCAGACGGTCTAAAGACGTCCGTTGGGAACTCAAATCCATTACCTGTGAGACGCTGCTGCCCTGCAGCTGACTTTGCTGTCGAGCCCTGAAGTGTGGCCATCATCATTAAGACACCACCTTCACACATCCACCTGAAACCCCAAACCTTTGCTTCTTAGTGTGAATATAACCACTAGCAGGGTTGAAAACTACCTTTTTTGCCTTGTGATCTGCATTCCAATAATTCACCTGGCTCGTGAAATGTTATTTTACAAGCCAATTGGATCTTTGGAAGAGAATTAAACAATAGTTGATTACTTTCCAAGTTTTGAGGAGACATTCTTACAGTTAGGTTGTCTGAGAGAGTAATGTTACTGTCAAATCTATACTAAAAATAGATTATTCCATTTCAGTTTTCAAGGCGCAGTGTTTTTTCTGGTTTTAGATAATATGAAGGTAATTGATTGTTTTTTGTTTTGTTTAGACACTATTAAGCATTTTTATCATCATCTACAGCTAATGGAAGCTATCTTTTCAAGACTATAAACCTCACATAATAATCCAAGTGATCTTTGATAAGTATTTGCGATTTTTTTTGATGTTACCATGGCAATGTCAGTTTTTGCTCCACACTTGAAGAACTACTGCTGCACTTTGGCTCCATCACTCACAAGGACAATTTGGAAAGAAGAAAAAAAATCAATATGCTGTATAAGGCCATTTGAGAGATATTATAATTTTCTGTTATAAATGTGATTCTTCTGTACTGCACAGTCAAAGGTTCAGCACCTCTAAAATAGGAGATAGAGGGAATGGCTATGTACAAATGTTTGTAACATGATTTTTTTTTCTGAGTAGGAATATTGAAAAACTGCTGCCATTTTCTCATTTACTGTAATACCTTTACACATTATTCCTCTGCCACAACTTAATCAAATGGCAGGTATGTGATTAAATAAATAATAATAACCGCAATGTCATAGATAGTGAGCCAGTGATACACACAATATGTGCATGACCTACTAAGATGAAATTCCTATTAGGCATGATGGATTAGACGAGGAGGTATGTATGGATTTTATATTCATTGTGATATCAACCTGGGGTCATCATAATAAGTGTTGACTGGTGGATTCATGGTTAATTCCCTCATATATATATATATATATATATATTTGTCTGGGAAAAAAGAGTGTTAAGATTGTAACTCACATTAGAAAGTGTCCAGTAAAGGTAACATACAGGTAACAGTTTTAGTGTTATCATTTACTTATCATAACTTAACTGTTTCTTGCAATGGATTTGATGCTCCAAAGCTGATTAAAAAACTCAAAATAAATCTGTTTTGTATCCAGAAGGCCAGAGCAGAAGTTAAAATGAGAGATTATCTATTTGTGTGACAATATAACAGGTTTGTTTTTGTTATTGTGTTCAAAAAATAAACCGTCTGGTGCACAAGTGTATGGTAGATGCGGGAGTCATGCATGAGGGGGGTTGGGATGATTACAGTATTAGGGCTGAACTGCACAGATTCCACTTAGACTTGTTTTGTTTGACTAAAATAAACTGTTGTGTATAATCATGACTACTTCATTTAGGCATGTTGCCTCAGCGAAATTAAGGTTTATTTGTCAGAAAGACAGTGGGATATTGTGCAATAATTGAGTCTATCAAGGCTTCTGTGGCATATCACTCCCATTGTAAGCATTTTTATCTTTTTATCTTTTCCCCATTGCACATCTCTCACTTGTATGAAAAGACAACAACAATAACAAGCAAACAAGGAGGGTGAATTGGAATATGATGTTTCTAATTAAAAGTTAATTTATTCCCTGCTTGCGTGCTGTTTCATCTTATGTAACCACTGCTATCAAGCAATTAAAAGATAACCTTGCATTGGGAGGTCAATATTTTCCCACTTATTCTCAAATAAAATGCACACAAATAAACACAAATCACAAAAGTGCAAGCCAAGGCCACAGTGCCCCATGTTTTATTCATGGAGCCATAGCCTAAAGTAAATTTGTCCTATAGTTTCAGGGGTGCTTTCGATAAACACACTACCTAAGTACATATAGCATCTTTGACGTTCTGCTACAAATTATTATAATGAGTATTTTAATGATGTGTGTGCTGTAAATATCATCGGTGTACTGTAGAAACCTCACATGTGAGTGCTGAAAGTGCTTGAGACGCGTGTCTCACGCGGGCTGAGTTGTCTGCTCTAACCTGTTAGCATGGGCGCTGAAATGAAAAGCAAGAGCTTCCACGACGCACACGCACACGCACTGCTCAGGTCGGGCGGTATGGCCCGGCCGTTACACCAGAGGCACCTCAGCTGCTAAGTAGATTACAGTGTATTATTCCAGTGGCCTTAGGCCAAAAAGTTGAATATGGATGATACATTATTACAGGTGCTAGCTTAACGCAGACTGTATCATGTTAATCAGTGCTACTTTATGTTACAGGGTGCATGTCTATGAGGTGTGAGCAGCAATTTTCCCTTCTCAGACTATTTCATTTATTTATTTTTTAAAAGCCTGAGGAGGGAAAAACTATCCAGTATTTAAAACTAAGAGCAGAATTTAGATTTTCAGGTCATCTTGCGACCCCTTAGGTTCATCTTGCAACCTATTGTGGAGGTCCTGACCCCATGGGAACCACTAATTGTAGGTCTATAACAGATCAAAAATGTATACTTTTAGCTGACATGGCCGTCCAATTCAATTCAGTTTTATTTATATAGCGCCATATCATAACAACGTTATCTCAGGGCACTTTGTCATAAAGAGCAGGTCTAGACTGACTCCTTATGTGTACAGAGACCCAACAATTCCCACCAAGAGCAAGCACAAGCAACAGCGGCAAGGAAAAACTCCCTTTTAACAGGCAGAAACCTCGAGCAGAACCAGGCTCTGGGTGGGCGGTCATCTGCCTCGACCGGTCACCAATCACAGGCAGATATCATAAGTAATACTCATAAATGATTAGACTACCTGACACACACATTTCTTAACTTGGCCCAGACATATGATAAAAAATCTGAGACGCCATGTTTTTAACGGCAGTGTTAAACTTTTTTTTACAGTGCAGGACCTGAATGACAAATGTAGAGTCTCATCCAGGGACCCAGGCTCATTAAAACATATTAGTGCTCCTGTCATGTGGGGCCCACAGGCATTAAGCCTTTGGCCCATTTTGGGTGTACATAGTTAAAGAAATCATGATTCATGTTGAGACAACCCAGTAATCTTAATTACAGCATTGTTTTCTCTCTGTGTGCGAGTGTGTGCGCGTACATGATATAAATGTGTGAGCCTTTGTGTGTATGTGGTGAGGTCGAAGCCTCTGTGATGTATGAGGAGATTTGAAAAGCTTCCACAAAATGTAAGTAGGTACTATTTTGGCTGATTTGTGATCTCTATTGTTGGTACACAGTCCAATAATAAAGCAGTGCATTAATTCTCGTACACTAAATGACACGTGTTTCACTTACAGCATAGGACTAAATTGCTGTGTGTTCACTGTACAGCAGCTATCAGAAGGTGAATATAAGGTTTCTTTTATGAAGGAAAAGAACGTTGCTCAAGAATGTGCAAACTTTTAAATAATGAATCTCAGTAAGCAAAAATAAATGATTTGTTCAGCACTGGCTTGGCTGAAACAGTGTAGTGTTGCCAGTAGTAAAATTAGTTTTATAACAAAGCGGAGCACCAAGTAATAAAACAATAAAAAGAATAGCATATACAACCTTAGATAAAAACTTTATATCAAGATATTACTGATATTTTATTTACATTGTACCTGTGCTGCAAATCTGTTGTTCACGTGGGATAAGATGTTTTTTTTCACTGACAGTCACTTTGAGGAAGTTTGACGTAATGAGTTGAAATTCTTAACATCAGCAGCTCCGATGTTTGGATGCTTGTCACAGTCGCATCTCATTTCTGTCACAGTCTCACCTCATGGAGAGAGGACGGGAACCAGAACGATTTCCTCATTGTGAACTCTGTGAAGTGTGTCCACTGTGTTTCAGGATGTCGTGCATAAACCAGGAGGGATTTGTGTGGTTATTTTGCAGCAGACTGGCGTTGGCTGCGCACGATTTAATCGAGGTAACCACAATGGATCATTTTGCATAATGGTGCATCACTTTTCAAATTAGAGGCTGCAGATGAAACTCACATGTGTCCTGCTGCCTTAAGCGAAAGGTGACGAGTTTTATAGTTCAAGAGGTACTGCTAAAATCACCCATTAACCCTTTGAACTATAATTTGTTAGCGGCTATAATCAATATTTTTATAATAATGTATCAAATAACAGTGTGAAGGCAATGTGATGGGGTTTGATTGTTTTTATGAAAAAAATAAGTTATAAGGCACACCTTTTTATATGATTTTTATTTGATTTTAAACAGATAAGGACACCCATTTTATACAAAATTTGAAAATAGGAGGGAAAACATTAAATATTTGATCTTTAATGTCATAATTCACACATAAGCGCAACAGGACATACCGTTTATCCCAGATGGGGGAGGTTTCTAATGATCTCTGATCTATTGCAAGCCCTGTTGCCTATCCGTAAACTAGTCTATTGGTGTTCTCTTCGCTAATGCAAAATGGAAAAAACTAGTAAGCCATGCTGAATGAATAATCATGACATCAAACCATCAATAAAAGTCATGTGACGAAGCATTTTGGATTCAACACCAGAGGTGGAAAAATCGTAGGTAAGGCTGTTTGCTGACTTTGTAAAATGCAGTTACCTTACAGTAACGTTAGCTTGTCACTCAAGTGTGGCAGCGGGGGCAGGGTTTAGGATCAGGCCATGTGGGTGGCGTTCCAATTAATTTGAACAAATAACTCATTAGTTTGAATTTCTTTGAACATGAAAAAATGGACTGGAGAAACTGCTGTTACTGGAAAGAGTAAGTTTTTTGACATTGTTGCTACACCGTACAATGTAATGCAATCCAATAGAAGTGTTCCGCCATAAAGTCTGCTTTTATGATAATGTTCAGTTTTTGTTGATACTGTCATAGAGTTCTTAATTAAATTATATGTTTTAGCATTAAGGGTCATGTGATGTGTAAATGGTTAAACACAAAAAGTTTGAAACACCTCTGGATATAATGCAGTCCAGTACAACACAACCTCTAACTTTGACCTCAATAATAAGCATATAACTTACAATGTCAACAAAAAAAAGGAACACTTTAGATATTACCTACATTTTAGTTTACGCCTATTGATGAAATCACCAAATTACCAGGAGAGTGACTTTGTGCTCAGAACAGGCCTGGTCTTTTGATGTTTATTCATGGGATGTTTCCTGCTTCACCTCATCTGCATGGATCTCCCATTTACTGCGTCTTTTGCGCAATGCTCGTAACCAAAACAAAGCACATATCAAGGTCAGAAAAATACCAATAAGAAGTAATGCTGCTTGCGCTTGCCTTTCCTCTAGAGTCCCTTTTCTCGCTTTCTGATGGAGTCTTTTCCGCTCTATCATTGGCTTGTCTTAATTTGTCTCTCTCTCCTTGAATTCTTGCTTGTTGTCTACATCTCTGTTTGCCTCCCCCTTTCCCTCCTTCTCTTTATCCCTTTATGCTATCCCCTCTTTCACTGCTCATTCTTTTACTCTCCAACTTTACCCTCAACATTTCTCTATCTGCATCTCTTTTTTCCTTCCTCTCTCCCCGTGTTATCCACTGGTCTCCCCTGATGCAGCAAAATTAATTAGAACTCATCCCATTAACTCAGGCTCGGCGTATGCGGGAACAAGCTGAGGTGTGGGTGTAGGTGTGTGTGTGTCAGCTCAGTGAGAGATGCTGTAAGGACGCAATGTACCGACCTGAGCTCGACTCCACCCCCCTCAGGCACCGAAAGCCCACTGGGACAAACAGCAGTGGGAATGGAGAGAGATTTGTAATGCGATGAGAAGATGAGGAGGAAATAGAGATGGAGGGAGGAAGGCTGAGAGGGAGGAAAGATGTAGGAAGTGAAAAAGGTGTGAGAGGAAAGAAGGAAGGTCACTAGAAAGAAATGTAGGTGTTAAAGTAATGTTATTTGGAATGAGTAGAAGGACTACAGGTAGCTAGTTATCATGATTGGCGAGTGACACAAAGTCAAAGTACATCAACACAAAACCCAAAGAAAAAGATGCCACAGTGTTTGATTGACACAGACTGACAGGTGCCTTCTGGGTAGTGAAGTGAAAAACACCACAGCAGGGAGAAATGAGACGAAAAAAGAAAGTTGTAATGGAGGTTTGGGGACGAAAAGACAGCAAAGGACAGCAGAGAAAAAGAAAATGGTGGAAAAGAGAAAAAATTAAGCAATTAGAGGAAGTAAGAGAGAAAATGGGTTAAAGTAAACAGGGAAGAATAAATAGGATATATAGAGAGACACTTAGCACTTAGAGAGAGTGTGTATGTCTGTGAGTGTGTTTAATGTAGTGGACACTTTACCTTCCTGGAAAAATGTCACTTCTTGGAAAACAGTGAATCTTTAACGGTGGCCTCATCCTGCACTTAGCAGGTGTGAGCATAAAATCCAAGCAATAAAGCCATCACAAATTATTAAGTAATCATGCTCTTCTGCCCCTCCTATCAAATCAAACAGCTTTTTTGTCCTTAACTGTGTTATGTCCACACCCCAACAACTTGTTTTAGTGGAATCACAACATATTTAGGTGGTAAAGATGCCTTGTTATTGCGTCTTTAGAGCCTGAAACAATCTGTGGCTGTCTTGTGAAGATACATGCTGTAGGTGGACTCCTAACATACTGTACATACTTGTGCACAAGTAGGCAGTGTTCCGTTTACCAAACCAGAACAATCAAGATATGACAGAGAAACTTGGAAATATAAACCCCTTTCAACCCCGGAGAAGTACATTTTTTCAGTAGGTACATGATGTACAATATATAGTCAAGATTTCAAAGGTGTGTACTGTAAATTCGCTCTTGTGTGAGCCGCTTATGAGCTGTGGTTACCCAGAGATCCCTTGTCCGTTTCCTTGTGCAAAGATGTTTATGGGGCATGTTTTAGTCTAAAATGAGTGTGTGTGTGTTCACTATCACCTACAAAATGGATCATCATACAGGATCTGACCTCAGACAAGGTCAGAGGACAGATAGAGGCTGATAATGATCGAAATGAGACAGATTATGGAAGATACTGTGGGTGGTGAACAAAATGGAAAAGAAGAAAGGGCTTTTTAATTAAATGAAGTAAAAAAAAACACTGTGACCTTTGACAGACAGGCAGAGAGAGAATTAGTCAAGCTTTTCTCTTATACGTTCTAATTTGTTTGCTAAAAAAGAGGACAGAGAGAAGTGGTATAAGAGAGATGAGCAGCGGGCTGCGTAATGAGAACAACACATCATCATCAGCTCAGCTCACATCACTTCTCTCAGCCACCTGAGGACACGACACACACACACACGCAAACCCATGAAATGCCATCTGTTCGGCTGCCCGATATCAACGCTCTGCTCTGGGTCCAACTCCACCCTCAAGCACACACACACACAAACACACGCATATCCAGCTAACACTTGGTTCGGTGTGAACCCTAACCGAGACGTTGACTATGGAAACCCCCCTCTGATAGTCATAATTCAATTGATTTTAAATCCTGTTCAACCAATTATCCAATAACAACTGTACACCTGTTCTAGGTTGACTATATATGTCATGTCTTTGTCCATTTTGACTCTCACCAGTGTTATGATGTTTCATCCTGCGGGGATCATGAATGTCTGTAACAGGTTTTTTGGCATCTCATCCAGTAGTTGTCGAGGAATTTCACTCAAAACCACAAATGTCAACCTCATGGTGACACCAAAAGTCAGCAGGATACATCATCTGGGAATCATGAATGTCTGTACAAAATTTTGTGGCAACCCATCGACCCATGTAGTAGACGCTGAGATATTTCACTAGATAACTAAAAAAATCTGATCTGCTGTAGGTGCTAGATGAAAGGTCAGGGGATCGCCAAAGTCAGTAGGATTCATCATCTAGGGACCATGAATGTCTGTACAACATTTTATTTCATGGCAATCCATCCAACAGTTGTTAAGCTATTTCGGTCTGGACCAAAGTGGTGGACCGACCGACCGACACCGCCATCCTAAGAGCCAAGCTGCTAGCGTGGCTAAAAATTAATCTACATTCCTATATTTGCGTGAACAATGTACTATATATGATTTTTTTCAAAACTCATGAAACACAGCAAACTGATGACAAATAGTTGAGGGAAGCAAATATTGAACATGAGACTTTTAATCACTTGCCCTCCCCAGCCCTCAGCTCACAACGATGTGCCTAACAACCACTTTGGGATGTCTGTGTGTGTGTGTGTGTGTGTGTGTGTGTGTGTGTTTGTGTGGGTTTATAGCCCAACTTTAAGGACACAGAGTCAGATGATCCTATTGATGGTCTCAGAGAGAGAAAGACATGGAGAAGGGAGATACAGCAGGGTTAATGGCTGATTCATTTTGTCTTTGAAGTGCTCTTCATTCAGTTCATATAAAGGATCTTCTCTCAGATGAAAGTGGGCTTGAGAGGAAAGTGGAAAGTGAAGTTGAGAGGCGGTGATGGAGACATCCATTTGACAGGGTCATAGTTCCTCCTCCTTTATTTCCATCTGTGGCCTGTCACTCACGCCTTCATTTCCCGTCTCCCTGTTTACCTGCCTCACCTGTCTGCAGGTCACTTTCTCTGCTATACAAATTTCATTCATTTTAGTGGGATGGCAGACTTGGCACAACATAAAAGAATGGATTTGTAGTCTCTCACATAAACACACACATGCCTGTCTGTCTCATTGCCTGTCTGTCCTGTTTAACTCTCTGAAATGACCGGCCCATTTTTAAAAACGGCAACCGAACCGACCTTGCGTGCCAAAGAGAAACATTACACAGCTGCTCCCTGCCATGCTGGCAGACATCGCCCACACTCAGGTTTTAATTTCTCTGCTAGATACCACAGGCATCAGAGCGCACATTTGTTTGTGTGCGTGTGTGAGAGACAGAGAGAGACCATGTGTTAGTTTTTGAAGCCAGCGAAAAATCTGCCAACCACCCACCAGGTCCTAACTGGCTTCAATCAAAAATAAAACTCCATTTAAACATGCGAATATAATTCCAGAGCGGATAAAACATGCATCTATTGTGTCAAGTTGAGGTGCTGGACCACACTTTACACACAGATGTACACTGTGTGTAAAGTGTAAACTTTACACACTGGACCTCAGTGATCAGATTGGATCCCGACAGAGCAAAAATACTTAAAACCCAGGTCAAAATACACTTAGAATACCCTGGGCATCCAGTCATCCTACCAGTTAAACGTGAGGTGGTTAATAATGTTTTTGTCACATTAAGTGCAGCTTCAGCCTGCTTCCAAGCCACATCTGAACGTCTGAGAGTGGAACCAACATGAATTGCACACTGTATCAAACAGGTGGCAGGCAGCTAGCAGAGAAACTATATAATTATTCAATTATTCGCTGTTTACTAATCTGCAGAGAAAAAATGTGTGAAAGCTCCTTTCAATCTCAATTTTTAAGTTAGCATGAACAAGAGGTCCTACAATTACAACTGGGCGAACGCTATCTGCTGAGGAAGATCTTGTGAGCTCCAGAAAAACTAAATGGACCTTGTGTAAGATTGTATTGTCACCTATTTAATAGCGTGTTTAGACGATGTTGATTGCAGCTTTCTGGCTGCATATTTATTCTAGACCTTGGGAGCACAAATCTGTCATAAATATTTTGAACTCAAAGGTCACTTCCTGAGCTTTTGACTGTATCCCACGGCATACTTAAGCACCGAAAAAGGGATATTGTCAAAAGATCTGGAAACAGAACCTCCCATTAAAAACTCCAATTACAAGCATAAGCCAATATACAGACATATATATAATACTGCTAATACAAAGCCAAATGTTACAATCGTGAAAAAATATTTTGCCAAGTATGTCAATATATTGCAGCATCCATGATGTCTTATGATAGATCAGTCAACTATTAGTTTACCTTTTGTAATGTCAGCAAAATATGAAGAGTGTTATGGGACACTGAAACAATATTTATAAGTTCCAATAATCAAAAACATTTTTTTCCACAATTTTAAACAATACTACCCAAAAAAAGCTAAATAACTGATTTGCACAATGTGGCTTTTGCCTTATTGTGACAAAGTTTCATGATGTTGTAATTGTATGAAGTTCTTTTGCAAAATCTGCCACTAAAATGGACCTACAGGACACGCATGAAGGGGAAACATTTGAGGTAAGGTGTTCAGTTTTGCAGGGCGCAAATATTATGTGAGCATTGATATAAATCAGAAACGCATGTAAATCAAATCGACACAATACAAGATGCATTCTAGTTCCACATGGAAAAGTGTGTCTGTACTGAAGAGGCCACCTCCAAGGACGGTACTGTTTCTCTTCCTCTTACACTTCCTCTTCATATCTCCACTGGTGGTTAAGGAAAGTGACTATTAAATCCTTCGGTGTATTTACACACGAGTTTAAAGTTTTGGAGTCCTGCCTAGATTCCGTGGAGAAAAATAATTTACAGTATCTGCAGAGGGATTTATTGGGCTACCACATGTGAACGTGAAGTTCCAGTCAAGGTATGAAAGGTGGCTTTAATTACACTAAAAAATCTATTAAATTTGGTTTCTCAATGAGCTGTTGTTTTTTTTGTCTGTTTGAATTCATGAGAAGAGAAGCAGGTGTAGTTGGTTTTTCATTAATGCACTGTGTGCAGGAACACAATTAACTAGCACACACACACACACACACACACACACACACACACACACACATGCTCACATAGCAGCTGTTACTTGAGCTCTTGCATTTAATTGTGTGATGATGTGTGTGAGGTAAACTGTAAGTATTTTGACTTACATTTGCATGTCATAGCTGCTGTTTGTTTGTGTGTGTGTGTGTGTGTTTTGGGTTGGATTGTGTCATTTCCAAACAATGAAAAAACAGCAGAGAAGTGAAGAAAGAGAAAAAAAGAAGAGGTTTACACTGGGAGGAGGTGAGAAAAAGATGAGGAAGCAGAAGGGGAGCTAAAGAAAGAAGGTGTGAGATAAAAGATGACGAAGAAATCAAGCAGGATGCAAATAAAATGGGAATAAAAAGACGGCGACTAGAAAGCAGTCAGAAAAAAATAAGAATAAGTGGACAAAAATAAGATAACAAGACAGAGCAGGACAGAAACAGAAGTGTGAGACAAGAGGAGGATGGAAGAATGAAGGATGCATCACAATAAACAAACAGAGGTGGAAGTGAAGGGAGCCAAGGGGCCACAAGAGGAGGAAGGAGGGATAGTCAAGGAGAAAAAACAGACGAGAGGGTGCGATAGTGAGCTCCCACAGCAGGTAAACAGAGATGGAGAGCAAGGGAGGAGAAGAGATAGTAAACCTCCTCCAGTAGGACTAAAAAGTTATAATGAGAGACAGTTGAGAAGGGAAGCTGGAGAAGGCGTTGAGGGATGGAGAGAATAAGAAAAGATAGTGTCTCTCTCTCTCTTTATGTCTGGCTGGTCAGGATGCTAACTATGTCAGCTCCTTAAGGACCAAAACACAGGTGTCGGAGTAAACACGATTAATGAGGGATGATGGAGGAGAGAGGTGGAAGGGGTGAATGAATGAGAGAAAAGACATACTACCCACGTCAGAGTTTTCGCTTCACTTTCTTTTTCTCTCTGCTTTTCCTTTTGTCTTGCTTTCTCAGTGTCACTTGCTCTTTTTCCTATCTTTCTACCTCTCAACTGGTGGGTGGCGGGGTGGCGTGCGTGGATGGAGGAGTGGGTTGGCAGCCCTGTGGTGCTGACAGCTCCTGATAGAGCTGTTCTAATGGGAGCAGATGATGATTGACGGCCACGCAGCGAGCTGACAGCACATAAAGGTCACATTAGCTCCCACTGCGATAAATAGAGGAAAAGATGGAAAGAGGCAGAGAGCGAGAGAGAGGAAGCATGTGGATGAGAGAGAGAAGCTGAGAAGGACCGGGAGTACAGACAGACAGTCAGGCACACAGACGAAATGTCAAAAAGGCTGGGAAGATACGGGGAAAATAAAAATAGAACGGCCAAACAGAGGTAGACAGAAAAAAAACGTTAAACCCATCGGAAACGTCTGCTTTTGTCAGCCAGGGATGACTTCAATCTAACTCCACTAACAACTATCAACTACTATCAACCTTTCTATCTACTTCAATCAGGAGAAACTTCAGTATGAGTGAACAAATATGTATTGACACCTGCACCTGGGGGCAGAGAAGCCGTGAGCAGTATAGGATACCCCCCGATGGAGTCCAGACACTGGTTGTGGGGGTGGAAGGATGGCTGAGGATCTGGATGTGATGAGGAGTGGACTACTGATGGGCTCGACCTGGACACTGAATGTGGTCAACTGGAGGTGAATGGGGTGGAGGAGGGTCGCAACGATTCCGCACTGAAATGACAGCTGACAGCAAGCGAGAGGAGAACAGATTTAAAGTTTGACAGCAGCAATGTGATTGGCTGATGGAGAACGTGGCGAAATCTGGTTGGATAAGTGAGAGAGTAAACACCCATAATCAACTGATTAAGAGAAGCAGGAAGAGAGAGAGAGAGAGAGAGAGAGAGTGATGTAATTGAATGAGGCATAATGATAGTCTTCCTGATTGTACTTCATATCTCTTCACTTGGCAACATCAAAAACATTATTTTCACACATGAAGTAAGTATAGTATTAACAATGGATAAAATGACTGTCTGATGCAACAGTGGTCACCTGTTGTGATGAACCCACAGAGAATGATTACCCAACTGCTTTCATAACAGCTTTATGAAGCCTTTTAGTCTTTTTTGGGTCATTGTTTTTTGGCCCTCAAACTCTGCCCTCATCAACCTTGTTTGCAGCCAGAGCCTGCAGCGGTTTTCAGCAAAACAAACAAACAAAAAAAAAGAGTTCATAAAGCACCAAACAGCAGAAAGACGAAGTTCAGAAAGACAAAGTTAGACAAACTTACTGGTGGATTTAAAATCTAAAGTGCCAGATGTTTCCCTCAGGAGTTGGTGGAGATCAAACCAGCGCTAAAGTAGAGCTAAATATTAGATTTACATTCACATGGACAGAAACATGACTCCAAATCAATGCTAATGTTGCTCTGTTTCTGCTGGATGTGTAAATTCGCAATAGTTTGCTAACCCATTTGTCATATCAACAAAATGTGCTCTGCCCCCAAGTGGTAAAACAGTTCTGTTATTGCAGGCTTAAAGTTGCACCGATCAATATTTGTTATATCAAAAGACTGTGTAAAGTGAGCAGAAGTTAGATATTAGCCAATTGCTGGTGATATAGTGGAGCCTTTAGATACGGAGCCGGATATTTCCACCAGGAGATTGTTGAAACAGAGTTAAAAATTGTTAGCAAGTAATGTAGCAAACCATTTGCATTTTTCAACTCTTTAAAATCAAATCTTGACTGCTTACATTTGCCAGTAGTATTGATTGAAGCACAGCTAATGGATGCAAGACTGTGTGGGCGTGTACAAACTAGGCTTGACTGACGTCTCCTTTAATCTCCCGTTAGCTTTATTGCACCTGTTAGTGAGGGGCCACTCACACCTTTATAAGTCTTACTAGTATGTGCACAGAAGTCTTATCAGGCAGAACAGCTGAAAACTCCTGTGTGGCTGCACAAGGCTTTTGTGTTTTCCAATCTTCTGCATTATGCTATGGTGTGATGGAAGACCAAGACAGCTGCTGTGTCAATAAGTTGTGTTGATTGCAGTTACAATGAGGTTCACATATGTTTTTCTGCCTTGACCTTCGAAATAACTGGTTTATGAATGGAAACCCTGTGAAGCAAGATCTTTGTTTAGGCTATTTCCCAGAGGTGTTAATTAATTCAACACTGGGGTAAATCATGAAGCACTTATTTTGTGTTGTAGCAATACCCTTTTAAAAGTCCACCTAATCCCTGCTGGTAAGATTTAATTTGTCACTTTTGTTCTGCTTGTCCGCTGCTAAGCATATGAGGTAATGTTTTTGTTTTTCTTAGCTTTCTCCTTTGTCACATTAAAAAAGTTTCAGCGTTTGTGACAAATGAAATCTTTTGTTACTTTGAAAACTGCCAATTAAAGTGGTGATTTTTAGACTTTTAAAGCTAACATGCAGCACTAATTAGCGACTTGGCAGCAATTCCTTGTTTTCAATGCCTTAGTCATTATGATTTAATTACTTCAAAGACAAACACCTTTTTTCATGTAGTGTTAATGTTTGTTTTTTTTTCCAACCCCTGTTTATTCTCTTGCAACCTTGACCTACTCATAAGCACCTGCAGATACATACCAGCTGATTTTCTCCATTCTATACCTTCCTCCTCCTCTATTTCTTCATTTTACCTTTCTCATACATTCATACATATTGTATACCTCGGTTATTCCTGCCACAAACTACATGCAGCCAGACAGTCCCCCTATGACAGGATCCTGACATTTCCTGATGGATATGGAGACAGCCGAGAGAGTTTACCTCTGCTCCCTCCTCCTCCTCCTGCTGCATCTTTCCTTCCTCCCTTTTCTCCCTGCCTTCTCTCCTCATCCTCCCTTGTGTGCTGTGCGAGGACAGAGAGAGACAGATGATGTGTGTGTATATGGAGAGGACGGGTGTGTGTGTTTGTACAATGTGAGAGTATATGTGGTTGTGTGTACGGATTGCTCTCCGTCTCTCTGCAGGCTGTTTATACTAGTCTGGAGTTTTCCACCGATCCCCGTATGGCTGGTGATGTGTCCCACCAGCCACACACACACACAAACACACACACACATACACATACACAAGTGACCAAACATCTCATTAATGCTAGTGGGATATATGTGTGTGTGTTCTTGGTTGCGGTTCAGGGCAGAGACAGTAAGTGCACTTGCTGTGGTTGTTTGTATGTGACGTGAGAGAAAAGAGGGAGACAGCACTGGTATGCATATTTGTGTTTGAGTGTATGTGTGAAGGAGAGAGACAAAGTATGTGTGAATGTGTGTGTTTTTCACAAAGACAGTGCGTTTTAGCCTGTGTGCATGTACTGTAAGTGTGTGTGTTAAATACTGTCAGTGGCCAGATGGTTGTGGAAGCTGCTGCATCATTTTAGAACAAAGGAGAAGTTTTCCAGGGTGATGTTGTGTGTGAGTGTGTATGTGTGTATGTGTGTGTGAGTGCTTGGACATGTGCGTAAGTGTTCCTGCCCTTTTATCATTATGAGAACCAATAATCCTCCAAACTCATTTTGCAGGTCATCACTTTGAAAAAGGCATGCAGTGGCTTAAAGTGAGGGTTAAAGGAGAATTTAGGTTTATTACAACTAAGGGCTTATTTGCGTAGTTTTTGTCACCATTGCTATGGGGTATGGTTGCAGCGTATCCCGTGGGAATATGGGTTTGGGTAATTTGTTACGTATATTTTTAAATACTTTCTGACATTTTTTAGGCTAAAACAATTGAGAAAATAACGGACAAATTGTTATTTGCCGCCCTGTATGAAAATAAAGGGGTACTCAAGCAATTTATTAGTCTTCTTGTGATAAGTTGAGGGACTCATAAGAGACAGAATAAAAAAAGAACGGTCAAAATCGATGCAGCAGATGTTGAATGTCCAAGTCATCGAAACTCCAAACCCCTTTGGCATTTGCTTTCTATCCCTTGGGGGCCCTTTTTGCCCTGCTAACCTCCTACTTTCATTCTCTAAAACATCTTCTTTTCTTTACATATTCTACATAGTCCATCTCTATCGACACTTACTTGTATACAATTCCATATTCACACTTACACTCCCCCATCGCCCCTAAATGTTATGTATAGGGTCTGGTCTTTGCAGCATGTTTTTGTGGTATGTATATGACCAAATAAAGAAGACATCCCAAGTTCGCAATCTGGGTTTTCTGTACAAAATTTGAAGTCTGCAAGCCCAATCCGAGATAACCCTGATGACATCAACGTAGACATTAAAGAGCTCTCTACAGAGCCACAGAAGACATTATACTGCTAACCTGTATTTAAAGTCCCCTTCCACTCAAAAAATGTGTTTTGTTTTTTGTTTTTTAATTTGGATATTTGAGCTTCTTTGTGCAGAATGATGTATGTGCAGTCTGTTTTCATCATTTCATCTGCTGAAGGAGGAAAGTTTCTTTGTTCTCAGCTCAAATCAGATTTTTTTGACATCACAACTTTTGAAGCCAATCATTTTCGAATATGCAACTTGCACAATTGTGATGTGGACACTTCTAGTGCCACATACACTGAGCATGGACTTTTCAGTGAAGTAGGCGATGTCTTGCTTCCAGCAGTTAAAACCTTTTGAAATGACAAATATTTGCATATTCATAGATTCTTGACTTTTCAAAGAAGGAGAAGGAGTAGATGTTCTTTTAATACCATATCAGACACACATTTTTCAGAGCAGAGTATTTATATATGTCAAACATATCTGGAGGGAATATTTAAAGACAGTAAACTGAACTTGAGTAATATGTGTAAAATCAGTGGAGTGACCCTACGAGACCTTCTTCAATGATTCAGTAAAAAACAGCCCCCACAAGGAGAGCACTACATATGCATGTCTCTACGTCAGTGTATGTGTGTGTAACATTAGGATGAAGCAATGACATAGCATCCCCTTTTTTCATCTTCACGACTTCATTTCTCATGATGAATGCGTCCCCATTCTTCCTTGCGCTAGTTCACTTTAGCTAATTTATTGAGATGAAATGGCCTTATCTTGCAAATCACAGATAATGACGTAAAAAGGGGGAAGGTTGAACGAAAGACAGAAAGAACAAACAGATGTGTTTTGAAGTTCTTCCACCAAGTTTACCCATACGCCCTTGCTCAAGTGTGTACATATAAGCCACTGGACTCGCGGCTGCATAGTTAAATGGATCCTGGGAGACTTAATATACAGTGTAGACGACTCTCAGTCAGCGGTGCACATGCAGTATGAAGGGTAGCATGGAGCCCAGTGGTGAGAGCATTATCATAAATAGTGTTGAAAGTGGACAGTGAGAGACTCTGCCAGAGATCCTAAATCTTCCCACTGTTTGTTTGTGTGGCAACGGGAGGTGAACTGTAATGCCTAAGCTCTTCCTCTGCTTGTTGTTGAGGTTTGGTTTTTCAGCGTGCACTTGTTCTGCTATTCTTGTGAAAACCATTTTTAGGTTTTAGACCCTAAAAAGTGACATTGAGTAGTTTGATCCTCATCTCTTTGGTATTTGAATTTGCTTAAGGGTTAGGGTTGAATAAAGGTTAGTGTGAGATTAGGATGAGTGTTAAGATCCGTGAGGTTAAAGAATAAAATACATGGAAAGTCCTCATAAGGGTAGAAATACACGTGTATGTGTGCTCCTGCTTATACTGCGTTTTTATTTGTGTATCGTTTTCAGTGTCTGCATTTGGTTGTGAATGCTTGTGTGTACCCTACACATTTAATACATCATCAAGTATTTTATATTGACTGACACTTTGAGACAGATTACTTTCTATAGAAATGTGTATTTTAGCTTTTTGCAGTTTTCTTCCCTCTATGCGATGATGCAATTATTTAGAATTAACACTGCGTTCAAATTGCTTGAGTTATTGTCCTTTAAGGGAATATTCATGAGGCGGAAAAAGTCTTTATCCCTCATTTGATTTAAGTACTCCCAGCCGCAACAGAAACGAAACAGCCAAAAGCTCATTAGAAATGCTGAGTCATTTCTGTTCAGGGGAAAGCTGAGTCAGCAGAATGCTGTTCTGCTGCAGCTTTGTGCACATGAAGTTGACTGACCTTTTCCTAGGTCTTATAGCCTAATTTTCTCCCAGACGTGTGTTTTTGTGCAACAGATAAACCCCTCATGTCTAATCCTTAGCTTTTATGTGTCCTTTTTATTTATCAAAGTCTTCTCTTATTTGATCTGAATTTGGTTGAAGAAACATGATGTATAGAGAGATGACTCTGACACAACAAAGTTTACTAGTAGTCTCTTGTACCATTTGTAGAAAAACAAAGCTTATGCTGCTTTACCCATGTCATTGATTGGCTCAGTGTAAAGAAACAGAAAGACGTAGTTGGTCATAATGCAGAAAGTTGTTCAAACTTCTACAGCTTTGTTCAACAGTGCTCTCCCTGAATTTGTTTTAGCGCCAGTAGTGCCATAAAATCCCCAAATGTACCCCTACTCTCACTGCTGAAATAAAAAACACATGCAGTTCAAAACATAAACAGCAGGCTGGGAGGAATGTTTTGGGTTTTCGCTACCGGGCACTATAACGAAATCTTCAGGGAGAACATCTTCCTATCATATTGGGGATCCCAATATTAGATTAGGGTGATGCCAAATATGTCAGACTAAATAGCAGAGAAATGTTACTGGTGCTTTTTATTTTCCATGAAATACTAGAGACACTCACATTGTTATCTCACACAATATAACATGCTAGCTACAATTAATCAGTGGAACAATCAGATACATATTCTATATGTGACTTTGTCAGTGTATGCAATTTAAAGGAATAGTTTGACACTTTGGGATATACGCTAATTTGCTTTCTTGCTGCCAGTTAGATGAGAACATCGATACCAATTTCACATGTCGGTATGCTATGTTTAGAGCTAAAGCCAGCAGTTAGCTTAGTTTAGGATAGCACAACTACTGGACTGGAAACAGGGGTAAGCAGCCTGGCTGCGTCGAAAGGTAAGAAAATACACCCACCGGCACCCATAAAGCTCACTAATTAGAGAAAGAAAGCGAATAAGCATGTTTCCCAAGACATCAAACCAATACCTTAAGAAACAGTTTAAGAGGTTTAAGAGTAAAACAAAATGTTCTGTGGCTTAACGTTTTCCAATGGACAATTGCACTCTCTGGCAAGTGCAAAATGGAGGAGAATTTGATTGCAGCAATTCAAAGCTGCCCACTTGTACAGCTGAGTCTGAAGGCCAACAAGGAAAAGACTCTAAACTAATGCTGAGACATTGGTTGCATCCATTGATAGATTAAATAATGGCAAGCGCTGAAGGGCTTTTATTGATTGTTTTCTGGTTATTTTCAAATATTACTATTTAATTGGGGCCTGCTGGCTCTGTAAGTGGCAGCAAAGTAAAAGTATGAGAGGCATTCCCAAATCAGAAAAAAACAAACCCATTCCTGTTCAAGTGCACTACAAAGTCGGCTTATGATTAGTCAAAATAAAGCGTCACATGGTGAGTGGTGAGGGGTTAAGGTTTGGTTTGGTGTTTATGTAGTGAGTGTAAGTCAGTGGAGTGTCATCATTTAAAAGAAACAAACACTGCAAAAAGATGCGCGGAGTGAAGTGAATAGGGTTACAGGGTGTCGGCTTTGATACATGTCAAAGAGTCAAGTGTGCAGGCATCTCCCATCTCAGCTGCTATTGATTGGCCCCGAGGAGAGAGGGAGAGGAGAAAGAGTGAGGGAGGGGAAAAGAGAGGAGAGAGCAAAAAGAGATAAAAGAGGAAGAGGAGACTCAAGAGGAAGGGGAATGTGTCTGAGGTGAAGAGAGGAGGTGAAAGAGGGAGGCAGCGTGTAAGGCAACATAAGGGGGGTAAAAAAAAAGTCAAACTGAGAGGATCTGACGAGGAGGGCCAGGGAGGAGAGATGAAAGGACACAGAGAGAGAGAACGAGTGGATTTGGCAGGAGGATAGCTGAAAAAGAGGTGAAATGAAGTTCACCAAGGAAGGAAAGGAGTCTTTCATATTTCCGTAATTAGCTGTTTCACTTTCCTCCTCTCTGTCCTGTAGAGAACAGTATTTCTCTCAATCTCAGCCCTCACCTCCCACATGCTTCCATTCCACTTTATCCCAATTTTTGTCTCTTTTTCTCTTTTCGCCTTTCATCTTCCCTTTGTCTCTCGTACACACTCTTCCCTGCCACTCAACACACACACTCACACACACACACCTCCGAATGTGTCCTAATTTCCTGGACATGTTGGAGCATTAAATGAGCTCACAAAGTGAATGTCAGCAAAAATATACACAACCTCGGCCGTCAAACGAGGGATGTTATTAATGGTTTGCTCTTTCACCACATCCTGTGTCTCTCTGTGTAACTTGTACTTTGTCTTTTTCTGTAAATTTCCTCACTGTCAGTCATTACCCTAGAACTACAACTCTCAAAACAAAACACAACTGCCTCTCTTTTGTCTGCCTGCTTGAATAGTGTTATTTGTCGTGTTTGTTTTCGTGCTTGTTATGTTGTTTACTCTGTTTATCTAGAGAGAAAATAGAGTTGAATTTGTGTGTGTGTGTGTATGTGTGTGTGCAGTGAGAGAGACATGCAGAGACGGACAGACAATAGCACTGTCAGGGAAAAACAGAGACGAGCAGTGAGTGAAAAAGCGACAGAGCGTGATGGGGGAGAGAGGTATAAATGGCAGTAGTAGTTGAGGAGGGGAAATTAAAAAGGCAGAGGAGAGCTATCAGAGAGCCTTTTAATTAGCCATCCCGTTTTATCACCGTCGGCGAACCAAGCCAAGGTACCGTCTGTTGTCGTGTCAGGAGAAAGTTGGAAAAGCACTTTTCTCGGAGGCAGTGGGCATGAAGGAGAGACAAGAGACGAAAGAGGCCAAGACAAGAGAGAGAGATTCAAAGAAATATGTCACTGTTTATGAATAGGATATTCACAAATTTAATGAAAATTAATCATTACAGTATGTTATGCATATTTGTAGTCATGCATTTCCCAGCATGCATTGCACAGACAGCCAGAGACATATCAATATGATACCTATGGAATATTTAAGCAACAACAATGAGAACCTGTGCTGTGATACTTCAGCAATAGAATCACACTAAACTACAAACTGTTTCTTTCTATTTAAAAATAGTTTTTGGACCATTAACAAACAATCAAAAATATTGTAAGAAGAGAGTTCATTATAGCAGATAAACAAACATTCTTTGCTGCATTTCACTCAATAATTATCCTCTTAAATTCCTTGTTTTAAGGTTGTTAAAATCATCTTATTTCATAGTATATACTGTGTATCATATTGTTGCAGCTCTTCATTGAGTCCATATGATGTTTCCACTGAGTGAAAGACCCTGTTTTTTATGGCTGCATCATTCCAACAAATGGAAATGTCTGCTGCATCATTTTAGACACATTTCCCCGAAATTTAAGCTTACAAATTTGGTGTCTTGGGAAACTGTGGGATCTCCACTAGAACTTAAAATAAAGTTATGTGGGTTTGAACAAAGTTTGGCTGCACAACATTAATTTGTAGTAGGTTTAGTTACAAGGGATGCGATTGCATAAAAGCACTTGGTAAATACTTTTTTTGTCTGATCACAATACGTATTTGGAAACAAATCCCAAACAATCCAAATGTACGATACAGTACGTTGTGCAATACAGAACAGTCTGCAATATTATTAATATAGCTGAGCTCAGGTGGAAAGTAGGGACAGCGGTTCAGTTTTATGAGACAGAGTACAATAATTTCATGTACCTTGACACTCCACCTCTTAACACCACAACACTTCTGTAACCAAGAGACGTTGTGGAAAAAAACTTTAATATACACTGCCTGGAATAGAAAAAAGCATCAACTTGCTGCTGTGCTGCTCTTGTGTTAATCGGTCGAACATGCCACACCAACACTGTACGCTGAAGTGAAGCATTTCATAAGCAGTGCTGCATGCTCAAGTAGGCTGACAAGCTCATGCTTTGGTTTCAGCATGCACTTCAATACGTTTTAGTGGCTTGAAGAGTTCAATTCAAGAGTTGTATCCACTAATTTACAAGAGAAAAAAGCAAACTGAAGAAGGTCTTAAAAAAATGAACCTAACTCTGATGGACAGCAACTAATGTTACCTCTGATGAAAGCATGTTTTATGTTAAATTAATTATGTTAAAAGCTCTTACTATGACTGTGTGCTCCTGATCTCATCTTTCCAGATCCTGCATGAGTTTTCTGTTGAGGCACTGGTTTGAGCTTAAAGTTGGCTGATGTGCGGAGATTCCTTCACCTGTATCTTGTGAAACCTTGGTGGCATTCAGACCCAATGTGCAAACCATACCGTGGCTTGGGTTGTTGTCAAGATAACAACAGTAGTAGAAGATGCCTCTGGCTCTGGTTGCTCTTCAGAGTTGATTGGCTTAGATTTTTTGGTAAATCCAAAATTTGCGAGTTTTATTTTTGACATATCTGTATGCTGACAACAAAATGAATAATGACGATTCGGCGTGCAGACTGAGTGGGACTAAGAATGTTTTTTTACTGATCTTTGAGCAAAGTGAGTGAAGTTTATGATATTGCTCCGCCACGCTTTGATGGTGATGGCAAGAATAGCATGCATGTCGGTATCTTTATTAAATCATACATCAATAATTAGCCTAATTTTATGCATGATACATGATCATGAATATACAGAAAAATAGAAATGCATGGCAAAAATAGCATATTGTCAATATTTTAGAGACCCTCCCAAAATTTCACAAATCATGTTTTCAGGGGAGCTCATGTCTTATTAAGAGGAGCCAAGCGCCGCCTGGCTCCCTTGTAGTTTGCACCCTGTTCAGACCCCTGAATATGGAACCACAGACCTAGGAGGTAAATAACAGGGAGAAGAAACCATCTTTTTTCAAAACTTGTATAGTTGAAGGTGCAACACCACTGGCAAAACATTGACTTACTTCCATCACATCCTTCCTTGTACGGTGAGAAAATCAGGTTGGTTGAAGTGCAGACACAGTTTGCATTATGCAGAGCTCTTGGGGCTCTGAGTTGCCTAAACGGTGCATACCATCATCCTGCTAAACACTGCACATGACAACGAGAGCTACACATGAGAGCACAAATGAGCAAACATACAGGCTTTGTGTTTGATTTGTGTCTGCCTCTTATTATACTGGATGAGAGTGCGTGTATGTACAGTAAATGCCTGCCTATCCACGTGCATGTGTTTTTATGGGCATTCATGCGTGTACATGAAAGTACATGTGGGATGTTGGGACTCCATAATATACCCTGTGGTTCCAAAGCATCCATTCTAACTGTCCTCTTTATACTAGCTAGATCTAATTGAATCTAATTGGGACAATTAAAGTGAAATTGGACCAGAAGAATTTATTGAACCAGTTATCTGTAGTAATTAGGCAGTAATTGGCCTATTGTTATCTTTACAAGTCTCCTGGAAGGGCTGACAAAGACCCAGCACACAGACCTATAAGTGAGATTGGCACGTAGTGCACAAAGAGACACGGCCTTCCTGTTGGTGTGTGTTTCCTCCTCTCTACATATACCTGTTAACATATGTTTCTATCTGCATGCCAACAGTATACAGACGTTTGCATGTTTATGTTTTCTTTGAGAGTGCGTGTGTGTATTTCACTGCATTTTCACTTCGTCCTACAGCTGTACCTATTGATGTCCAGCATGCTGAAAGTCGTCTATGTGTAGCAAAATCAATGAGGGGCCACTTGCACACAGAGGACAGCTTCCAGTTTTCTTTTTTCACTTCTACTCTTTCATCTTCTTCTAATTGTTTGTCACCCCTGCCTCGTATACCATTAGAGCACTTTGTCGCTCTTCCTCCTCAGGTTTTCCACAATGTTCACGGCTCTCATTAGTGTTGTTTCCAGCTGTATGCTACCTGCCCAGCAGACAAAGTTAGCGATGAGCTGGTGAACATAATGTAGCATTTAGCAGCTAAAGGAGAGTGAACATTGGAGTTACATTCATCAGGTATACAGAAACATGACTCCAAATGATTGCTAATGTTGCTCCATGTCTGCAGGATATGTAGATAAGCAACTGTTTGCTAACAAGTTTGCCAAAATATCTGTTAATGCAGGTGTAACTCATAACCAACGCTAACCCCCCGTAGCATCTCTGCATTTTATTTACTTGACCAGTGCTTTACCCTGTAGCTCTATATATGTTCTGTGTGTGTAGCATGAAGGGGGCAACGCCTTTCATTTCATTGTGCAAACTTGTGTTGTAAAATAACAAAGAAATTAACCTTGAACTTAAGCCTAACTACCTCAAGATTAACCCCAACCGCTTGACAGTCTTTGGATCTTATCCCCTCAACTGATGTTCACCTCAACCAACTCATCCTTGATGCTTCACACCATTTTGTGGTATTAGGTTAGCTAGGGCTGCCTTTATTCCTCTCTGTTTCAAGGGGCATACGTCGGCCAGTGCTTTGCCTGTGGCACCCTATTCCAAACCGCCTTGCCAATGGATGGGAAAGCCATTGAGGAAAAATAATGTAACTCTAACCCCGACCCTAATTCAATTCCCAACTCCAGTTTTTGTAAAACCCTCACGCAGATTATCTATAAATTCCCCTTCACATTATAATAAAAACACCTCAGTAGATATTTATGGACAGTATTGAGAGTAAGTTGAGTATTAGCCCTGGACCTTAACACATATTTGTTTTGTACAGTTTGTACTATGTAGTTTGGTGCATGGTGCAATATGAAGTTGTCACTAAGACATCACTTAATTAGTGCTGATAATGTAGATGAAGAATATGTATGTCCCAAAGGCTCAGAGAGAGATAAAGTTGGGAAAATAAAGGTGCCGCATTAGTATGCTGTCTCAAACTGTAGAAATTCAAATCAAATGCAAAATATTCCATTAAAATACCTAATGAACTGAAAACAATAGTGAATGTCTTTCTGGGGAAATGCATTACCTCCACTGCAATCCCAAAATAGTGCAGAGCAGCGCACAGGGAGGAGTTCTCCTTCAAAGAATAGAAAAGAAAGTGATGACAGCTATGTTCCTTTATAATGTTATACCTGTGAGGATGAAATGAAAGACTACATACATCGATGAGACTGGCGCTATTAAAGAAACCTTTAAAGGGGAAATCCTCTCTAATATTAAAGTGGAAACAAATGGTGATCACCTCGCATTTGTACATCCACTGTCTTGTTTCACGTTGCTTTACTGCACTTATAGAGAGGAGGAATGATGACAGCGACCAATAACTCTTTCAATGTACAAATGGACATGTGAGTATTTATTAAAATACACTTGAAAAAATCCAAATCAATTTAATGTGAACTCTGACATCCTGCCGTTTATGTCTTTGAACCTGGCAGCGTGTGTAGAGGCAGGGTGTCTTCAATACAAACTCTTTGTATCTGCATGAGGCCACCTTTTGTAGCACACAGTCACAGCTGGAGGACAGATTCACAGTGACGCCTGTGGCAGCTGTGTTGAGGACAGAACGCTCCCCACCAACTGCACTGTTTCCCTTTTTGTCACTTAGTCCTTCCTCCCTGTGTCCCCATTTTTTCTCTCATTGCGGCTTAAGGTACATCGCCTACCACCCTCTACCCTCACCTTTCGGTTTTTTTCTGTTCTTTTCTGTTTGTCAGTGGGTGCGTACCCATTCAGTCCTTTTGCTCTCTTGCTCTCCCTTCACATCTTCTCGGCGTCGGCAGTGTCGAGACAAAAACACCTCCAACCTCTGCTTCTTTCTTTCTTTTGACTCCTGTTTTTTTCACTCTGTTCTTCCCCCGAGGACGCTGTGTCAGGAGCTGCCTGAGGAAGCTTCACCATCAGGGCGCTCCTTACCTCCCTTTTCCCCTCCCTTCCTTTCTCCCCTCCTCCCTCCATTTTCCTCACTATTCCATCTTATCCCCATGGGATTCCCGGGCCTTAATTATTCATTGTAATTTGTAGATTAATTCTGCATGGCTACCTTCCCCATCACACACATACTCACACACATACTCACACACACTTATTCCTTTGCCTCTCTGTCTCTATTTCTCAGGCACCCCTCTGATTCTTACCTCCTCCTTTGCTTCATCTTGCCTTTCGTGTCTCTATATGTCTTTTCCTTTCTTTTTTCTTCCATCTCTACTTCTTTCCTCCCTCCACCTTTCTCCTTTAATCTTTCTCTTCCCCTTCTGATGCTTACTTCACTTCTTTTGTTCTCCTTGCATATCTTTCTCAGTCTCTTTCCTCTTCTCTGAGCCTTCCCCTCTGGGTCTATACTAGTTTTCTGGTTTTCTCTGTCTTTCTCTACCTATACATACTTTCCTCCTCTCTCCCTTCCTCGTTCTCTCCCCTCTCCCTCCCAGTGACAGGTTCCATTATCATGTTTCTCACGGCTCGCCTGCTCTCCTCCTGATGGATGACCTCACGCGAATATTAATTTACTGTAGCATTAACAATATCACATCTTATTCTACACTTACCTCTCCTCCCCCGCTTCCCTCTCCTTCTCCCTCCCGCTCTACCTGCTCTACCCTCCAAACACCCTTCAGCTAGTTCTCTCATTTTCTTTTGTCACTTTGCTTCCTCTCTCTTACTCTCTTCTCATGTCTTCATCTCTTTCTGCACTTTTGGCTAAAGTTAGCTCTCCTCATTCAAAGTAAATTCCTTCACATTATTGCATACACATTCAAAAAGACAATAAAATAACTCA
Source organism: Maccullochella peelii (assembly GCA_002120245.1). NCBI lineage: Eukaryota > Metazoa > Chordata > Actinopteri > Centrarchiformes > Percichthyidae > Maccullochella > Maccullochella peelii. The sequence goes on from LKNJ01000862.1 coordinate 170,504, forward strand.
TTACAGCTTATCATCTTTGCATTTTGAATGCCAATGCAATCTTCGCATCAACACAAACCTATAGTGTATATACATTATAGGTAAACAATATTAAATTGAGTGGCATTTACCGAGGCCCCATGAAATCCCTCTTTCTGAATCCAAATGTTGAGGCAATCTACATAATTCATGTTGCGCATCATGACACGCAATGCATAATGGAAGTGTTCAGTGAAAGGTGCTTGCACGTTATATAGATCGGCGGTGCGAATGGAAAGCTGTTGACATGAGAGGAGATGGAGGGAGGAGAGGAGGAAAGATGTGGAAAAGATGAGCACTGATGAATGCGAGAAGAACAGCCTTTTGGCTCTGGCACTCATTGCTCATACTCTCTTTATCTGCTGCTTTCTCACGCTATCTCTTCTCACTTTTCCACCACCTTCCCCCTCTTTCTTACTCAACTTTCCCCTCTCACATTACACCCATTTCTCACTCCCATCCCCCTTCTCACTGTGTTCTCCAAATCCCACTTTTTATCCCATCATCTCTCTCCCTGTCTTGAGAGGCTCATGTTCACAGTATTTATCATCACCTGTCCAAGTTCATTTGATCAGGAGGACTCTTCTCAGGGCTTGGCTGCTGCTGCTCTTATTTAAGCCAGACCTATCCTAACTCACAGAAGCAAATAAATACAGTATAACTTTTTCAGATAAGACCTGTTCGCTGGTTAAATTTGGGCTGAGCTTACACAATCACTCATGTAAACCAAAAATCTTTTAATATTTGAAATGAAACAATCCTGTCGTCATATTTGCTTGTTGTCCCCTGGCATTGCTAGTAACAATTTAGATGTGATGATAAAGGCTTTGAGAGTCTGGACATTTTTTGGTTTAGGTACCTTGAAAGTGCTTGAAAAACGATTGAACTTTATTCTTGAAAAGCTATGCGAACCCTGTATAAGATGCATGCTTTTGCAAAATCTGTGCAGTGGTGTACATGCTTCTGTACTGCAAGGCCAAATTGTAACAAGAGATGCTGGCTAATTTAGCATAGTTGTGCAGAAATTACAAGCAAAGATAACCCTTTGGGAACCAGTGTTCTTACTCTCTTTTGATATTTTGCAACCTCACTGAAGTTATTTTTTTTACTGAAAAGGGTGCAAATAGCCATTTTAAGAACATGAGAGTGAGGTGCAGACTAACTAACTCATCTTTTGAAAGAAAAAAAAAGTGGTTAGCACTATCCCCTCACATCAAGAAGGTCCTGGGTTCGAATCCTGGCTGGGGCAGGGCCTTCTGTGTGGAGTTTGCATGTTCTCCCCGTGTTTGCGTGGGTTTCCTCCAGGTGCTCCGGTTTCCCCTGCCATCAAAAACATGTGTGTTATGTTAATTCTTCTATCAGTGCCCTTGACCAAGGCACTGACTTAGAACTGGAGTTGGTCCCCGGGTGCTGCACAGTGGCTGCACCTGCTCCTAACACTTAAATGCAGAGAATGAATTTCCCTACGGGGATCAATAAAAAGGATAACTGTGATAACCAATGTGAGCTTCAATGCAAGTCAAAATTAAAACACCAGCACTCCATGCAATAAAGCATGCAATCAAGCACTGGAGAAGAATTGTGTAAGAACATAAAACAAAAATATAAATAAAAGACATGTCAGTGGGTTTTTTTCCCCCAAAAGATATTAGGGGGGGAAAAACACGGTGGCGGTAATGAAAAAGTCACCTTGATCATTTTTGGATAATTTTATTTCCGACTAATGGTCTGACAAATCTGCTGACGCATTTCAGCATCTTTCAGCCTTCATCACAGCATACTGTACAGGACATCAAAGGACAAAAAAGGACATAACGCAATCAACAATCACCAATTCTATTTACATCTAAAAATATACATAACATTTCCTGCTTTGTGATGTACAATTGACAGAAACACTGAGAGTCTGTGTTCTGAGTAATAATGCACACAGTGTTGATTTTAAATCCCTGCTGGTCAGATTAATCCCAACTCTAAATTAATTTACATTATGTATTTAGATGATAATACAATGAGCCTCGTATACATCTGCCACTCAGTGAAATACTTAAACAGATGAACCACAGACAAACATGCAAACAAAAAACTGGAAGGTGTGGGCTGCTTCTAGGGAAATGAGGAATAATTTCCTTGTATTCACTTTTTTCTTCAGCTCTTATTAACAGTATGTGTCAGTGTGTGTGACAGTTTTATTGATGACCTTTCAAGCCAGTGAATTAACTGTGGAAGACTAAAAAGGATTCAGGAGACAACAAAGATAACAAACATGACAGTTTGATGGGAAGAAAAGAGTCACAAATGGATTATTAGTAAGAAAAGTAGAAGCTAAAATAATAGGGCTAAGTATTATGTGTGTATTTGTGAGTGTGTGTGCAAGAGAAAGAGAGACGTAAATAGCCTGATAGATGAGGAGGCCACCGTGTGGAAATAACAAGCGTTCTGTATAAATACTGTTATGAAAGGTACAGTAGTATGTGTTCTATAAGAGGTAAAAGTAAAAGATGCATGAAAAAGAGCTGCAACGCTGGAAATAGAGCATGTTATTGAATATCAAATAGAGGCTCTTCATTAGATTTGAATGAAGCAGGGTTAATGTGCGCAACGGACAAAACCGTCCATTAGGCACAGGCAAAGTGAAAGTTGAGGTAACAACTGACATTGGTCTAGCGCTCGATAGTTTGTCTAAAATTAAACCTAAAAGCACCACAACGCAGCATAAACCGTGTAATTACAACTTCTGTGTTCGTCACGTGATGCACTGGCCCCAAAATACTTTTTCCCATAGACTTACATTGTGAAAGAGACGTCTGCAAATCAGCGGCTAATTTTTTTTGAGGTACATCAACTTCCCAGTACGAACACTTAAAAAGCCCTTATTTAAAATCATTATGTCCGAAAAGTTGTAAAATTCACTAATAGCTGAATCATGCCATTCATGTGAGTGAGTCCGAGACCGAGCGGCGGGAGGTGGGGTTTAAGGAAACGCTAGTGCACTTGCTCGAAAAAAAAGTCTAACTTTTTTGGCTTCATGCACCACTGAGCAACTTTCATAGGAATGAACGGGGCCCCCACCTCCGACGCTGTGTCAAGTTCTCTTTATACATCCATGAACTACACCAGCAAGACGGAAACATGCTATTGCTAGTCAGTCACAGTAGTTCTCAGAGCTTCTTTCTATTTTCTCTGTACTGTACCTTTACTCCCCCTGGCATTTTCAGTAATTTAATTCAATAAAGACTTGTTGAAGAGGGAAAAAAAAGCTGTCAGAGCTAGCTAGCTTGCTAACTGTCACTTGGCAAACTCATGAGCTTGGTCGCCACCAGGACAATAAGTTCACACAGTTGGTTCAAGAGACTTTTTTGTACCACTGACTCCCGTCTCATATCTGTCTGCAAACCATTTCTTGTGGAGCATGATTTTGCAATACTGCTAATAAACTACAATGACTTCTACCGTTTTGGGGCCTCTCTGGCTCTCTGTACCCTCTCAGGTCAGCAATGTTAAGATGGTTTGTTATTGGCCAATTGTGCGTTGCCCCTTTAAATGCTGGTGTGACTGGGCCTTTCTCATAGTTAAGCAGCATTTATAAACCAGGGATATAATCAATTCTTTTTGTTCCTCCAAATAATTCAGTATGATTAAATTCTATATTTTTGGTCTATTTTGATGCTGTCTATTCATATTTTAGAAGAGAGTGTGATTATTGCTCATTATTAAACATATTACTGTAACAAATACCTACTTTACACTGTGTGATTAATGTCAACTCCAGTTCTAAATGCTAAAGATCTCAAACCACCCTAGAGTCACACTTGCAGCACCAATTTTTATTTTCCTGATGAACGGTTTTGAAGTGATTGCTCTCTTGTTGTCAGCACCTACAAATAAATGAAATAAATGATTGAGTACCTCTTTGATGGGTACTGTGTCACCTTTGTCCTCCATGTGAAAACGTTTCTGCATCCTTGAGCGACTATTCTCCCGCTGACTTAAGTGTCACTTTTTCCAAGTGTCTGTGAGTCTAACTGCCAACCTTAATGAACTGGAGGTAGTACACTGAATTGTAATTTATGACCTAAGCGCAGGCAAAGCTCTGTGCTGTTGTGAAGTCACACTGAGCCTGAGCAAAGACAGGATTTGAACAAGAAATTTAATTAAAGGTAAACAAGGTATGTTTTTCTAGAAATGAATGCACCACCTGCGCTAAGTGCCTGTGCGTCTATTAAGCTGTTTCCTATCAGTACATTTGATTATTTCTTTTCTTTCATCTTGTCAGTCCACTGAAGGGAATTCGTCATCACAACTAATTTTGCTCTTGTAGTGTGTTTAATTCTTGACTAAAGCATCGTGCTTAAGTGAAAGCAGGTGCAATAGACGCAGATGAGTGAGCAATTCTTAGACAGGTGATGAGAGAGCAATTTCAGAGTTACATTCAAGCCACTGGGTTGTCAGCTGAGATCCTGTTTCTTCAGACTATCGGCTCAGACAGCAGACAGATATACGTACAGACCCACTCGCACACACACTCAAATGCCAAGGCGGTACACACTCATTTGCTCCCTTGTTTGGTTCCTCTAACTTAGAGAAACAATCTAAAATAACATAATTGTACAAGTTAATCACGTGTGTGAGCTTGTGCAACATCAGCCATGTGCCACATGGCATGCATGTGAAATATCTCCACTTGACACACACACACACAGACGCAGCATCAGACTGGGACTTAACAGTTTTGGCCTCCAGCAAAAACCTCTCCTATCTCCCTGAGCACTCACTGGATAGAGACTCTACTGCACTCCTGCTCACTCCGTCTGACAGATTCAGTCTGGGGAGAGCAACTTAAAGCAACACTTACACACTCTTCTGGGTAAAATACACTCCAGTGGAAGGGAAAGACTGTGTGCCCGCTGGGAACCAAAGGAAAGGATGTGCTGTTGCATGTTGCTGGCAGCACAAGGATCTTAGCCCGACTTAGGCCCTAGAAGTTACAAACATTTCAACTGTTACCATAATAGAGCTGTCTTTTAAACTTGTGTTCAGCAGTTGCAATAACCCATAAATAGCATTTCCCCAATTGTTTTGTGGCAGTAGGTAAATCTTGCTTTAAAACATTTAGTGCGTAGTAAGTTAGCTAGTCTATGACACTTAAGTTTAATTTATACTTGCTTATTTTTTTAGGTTTCAAGTTTTTGTCAAGAATATCTGTGCTATCTGTGTTAGCTGTGCTTATATTAGTGAAAAACAAGTAAAAACTGGATTTAAAAGATGGGCTGGCGATATTCTATATTTTTGTAGTCCACAAATCCCATAAAAAGACCAAAAACCAACAACGTGTTAGTCCATCTTTCCAACTTCCCTACCCTCTGTGACACTCAGCCCCAAGCCCATTTATTCCTACTGAAGACATGTAAATCTTACAAGATGGGTCACGGATATATACTTTCATTTAAAAAAAAAAAAAACTTCCTGAAACATCAGGGCACTGTAGTTTTTAGCAAACATTTCTCAAACAGGAGTAAATTGCTAATTTGTTTGGATCACTTTTCATCCACGGATTCGGGGTGCTAGCAAATATTTACAGCAGCAGAACAGTGTCTGTGGGACTGACTACAAATAAACTACAGTGCCCTTGTTTATTGTAATAAAGCAACATGTGGCCTAGTGATTATAATTATTATATGAGTTGTGTTCATTCAAGAAGATCAAGAACACCTTGTTTACTATTGTAAACAATGACTATGGTTAATTTTGGTGTGTGAGAAGTTAAAATCAGTTTAAAAAGATCTAAAATGTGTTTTCTGACATATCATGGGATATTAAGGCTGCAGCAGGTTTGACATCAACCTGACACAGTTGGTAACAGGTGTTGAGTGCCTACCTTTCTTTGTAAGGCCTCGACAAAAGTACCCCACAGCTGTGATTGGTTGTTGCATGATTCGCTTCCCTGCTGAGAATAACATAGGGGGACGTCAAATTGCTTTGAAACAGCCACTCTGTTGGTGTGGGTAAGGATGAATGCGATGGACCAAATTGTACATGCAAACACACACACACACACACACACATACATACACACACACACACACAGCACACAGCAACACTTCTTTTGACTGACAAGATCACCCAGGACTGACACAGTCGTAATGGCCACTCCAGGCCATTACTTCACTAAACCCCAGGGAAAGCAAACAGGATGATAAAAACACAAGAGCAATAGAAAACCTAAGTGAGCGTAGGTAGGAAGAGAGATTGTAATACTGATATATTTTCTAAATTGATTGATGACTGAGTAAATGTCCAATTAATCTGCTTTATGATAGCAGGATGAGCTCTGCAGGATGAAATATGTATGAGGGTCTTTCAGACAGCTCTGTGTTTAAAAATTCTTTTCATCCTACGCCCCGAGGAAGTGTATCAGATTAGTCTCTCTGTGTGTGTGTGTGTGTATGTGTGTGTGTGTGGGTGTGTGTACTTCATACCTCCTGCTCAGACCTCTAGGAAGCTCTCGCTCAGGGATACAAGCTCAGAGGGGAGTGGGCTTCGTTCCCGGATACACACATAAAAATAACCATAAACATGCAGAGATGGGCATATCAAGCACGTGACCCACCCATCTTCAGAGACACACAAACACGCGCAAACAGACAGAACGATGCAAACACTCAGCCACCCAAAACATGTGCTCATGTTCCACCAACACGTCGCCTCAGGTATCTGCAGACGAGGAGGACGATGCTACCCGTAACGCACACCACACTCGGCACAATTACTTCCACACAAAAACAAACACGCACAGCTGAGCAGGAGTCTCAGGCCGAGTGATCAATCGATCTAGATTTCATCTAAAGCCAATAATGGGAGAGGATCCAGAGGCTGTGTGGGCAAGGTAATCATTGTGTTAAGTTACACCCACCGCTATCTCCCCTGGGCTCACGACTGCTACACACACTTGTTTGTGTGTGTGTGTGTGTGTGTGTGTGTGTGTGTGTAAGGAGTAATCCTGTTTGTATTGGAACAATTTGGCTGTTGATGTGGGGCCCATGCACACTATGTGTTTGTCTGTGTGTCAGTGTGCATAATTGTTTTTCTAGTTCAATTTCTCCTCCTCTTGACCACATACAGTACAAATACAGACAGCTCTTTTAACTACGTAATCTTGTTATACCCTCTTTATATTCTCATTACATCATTTTCACTTCCCATAATACACTGATACACAGATTTTCCTTGCTGAACATTTCGATGAAAATATATAGTACTTTATGCCGTCGGTTCCTGCTGAGGCTTATACGCCTTGACTGTGCTTTTGTGTGTGCCTTCGAGGTGTGAATGGGATGTAAAGGCTGCCTTATAGATCAGAGCTACTTAATGCGGTTTGTTTCCAAGACAGCATGGATGGTCTGCCAAGGCTTAAATAAAGACATAAAGCATGAACAGAGGAGAGAGCGATAAACACAAAGAGACTATCATGCACTCTCTTAGATAAACAGAGATGCATCTCACAACAAAGCTTGTTCAATAAGATTGTTCAATAACCCGACAAAACAGTAAAGCTTTTAAGTCGAGTTTGATGCACAAATTCTAATTATGTAGATTTTTGTGTCTATCTTTTCCCCCAGAAGCAACCTTCAAGCTGAAGTAGCAGTGTGTTTTACTGCATGTCACATATTAAAAGCGCATAATTCCAATTTATTCACGCCACTGGCTTATTTACCTGTTTACTTGACCGCAGCAGATTTTGAGAATATTAAAAACCCTTATCATACTTGATTGAATTTACATTTGCTTCCCTTGTCCCGCTGTGTTTCAGCTGAATTATCCATCCAATTATCCATCATTGTGCAATTGTACAACATGGTGAGAGTTCTGATCACTGAGCCAGAAAGGCTCTGAGTCTCTGATCCTCTTATCTTCCCTCCACATCTATAAATCCAAGATCTATGTCTGTTTTTTATTCCCCGAGTTCTGCTCTGTAAACTTCCACATGCTCCAGTATTTCTTTTGAGTGTGTGTGTGTGTGTGTGTGTATGTGTGTGTGTGTGTGTCCGAATTGGGATGATGTCTGGCATTATGCTTTAATTTCCATGGAAATAGGTTGCGGGAGAGTGCCCAGAATGAGATGGAATATCAGAGGCCCCAGCACATACCAGTTGGAATTTACCAACCGGCTTTTTGGTGCACAACATGCGTACACACACACACACACACACACACACATACACACACAGACTCCTTAGACTGCCTCATTCATGCTGTGTCAAGCTGCTATTTACGTATAATGCAGGATGGAAACATCAGAATCAGTTTGAGAAGTTAACTTGGCCGCCATGAGAGACATCTACATGTCGTGAAATTATTATAAAAGCACCCAGTTGTTACTGAATTTTGAAAAACAAAATAGATGGTTTTTACAAAGAATGTTGAGGAACTGTGTTATCTTAGATCCAAAAGAGATTACAGGCCCTCAAAAATGGTGCTGATGGAACGGTCACGACAAAATGCAGTCTCCTAAACTGTGTCTAATTTGAACTGGCTCAATAAGAGCCTTTTCCAATATCTTCCCCACACCTGGGGCCTCTGCTGCCACACCAAAATTACTCTCAGACACTGCCTAGTAGGCATGCAAAGCACCCTCTTGCAGACACTCACATAATCACAGAGGCAAACATAAAGACACCTGTGCCAATAGGGTGTAAAGAAAATAGGTTTTAATATTACCAAATAACACATGGTGCCATGGGGAGATAATCAAATTGAGGGAAAGGTAGAAGGGTGTAGCTCGGTTAGTCAGGAGTAGAGGATCATATAACATACAATGTGCAGGTATGAATGAACAAATGATTAGCTGAGGTGAGGGTGCAAGGTGGAGGACAGATGAAGGGTTGAGGAGAAGGAGGAGTAAGGAAAAAATGAGTGGACATGCCCTCAAAAAGGCCTGGCATAAACAAAAGTAGAGAAGCGGGACTTTAATATTCATAACCCGGGACCAGACAGGCCTGTCGCTTTCATGTGCACAAGGAAACAAGAGAGGACGGCATGGAGGGAGGGATGAGAGAAAGATGAGAGAGAAAGCGATAAAGGCAGTAAATGAGAAATGGAGAGGGGAATAAAAGTTTGCCGTTAAGTTAGAATATATTTCAAGCTCAATTACAAAACACATTTAAGACTGAGCCTTTGACGTCCTTGTTCCTCTGTTCTTTCTCTTTATCCTTCAGTTTTTTTATCCCTCCATCCCTTGTCATCTTTAACAGCCGCTTCCCTCTCCCTCTGCCTCAACTCTTGCCCTCTGTCTTTTACTGGACTTCCTCTTGTTTAATTTCTTCTCTCTGTTTTCTTACTTCTCCTCCGGAGGGCATCTCTGCGACTTGGAGCCTTTAAGTGAGCAACAGTCTGGCTGATTTCAATATATTTTCAGAGTGTGGGTAGAGCCAAACCTAGGCGACAATATCTTTGAATATCAATTCCAATAATGAGATGCCCTTTATTTGACTTGCAGACACTTCAGTGCAGGTAACTTGCAAAGTAAAGTTAAATCCAACACTTCCCTTCATATGAGAGTTATATCTCCCAACATTTCTGGAGGTGTAACAACAACGAAGACCGTGAGCTGACCTCAGGGTGGGAAAGAAAAGAGGAATGAAGGGGAATGGCAGGGTTTGAACTGGACAGAAGAGTAGGTTGGAGAAATGGCTGAACAAGAAAGGAAAAATAAATGTCCCTATTTAAAATAAAAAAAGATTTACTTTCTGGTTCCAGGATGTCCGTACAGGAAACTACTGTATGAGGTTAGAGGCCCATATCTGGTCAAGTAGCTGTCATTTAACCCACAATACTGTCTCCATTAATTAACTGCCATTTCCAAATGTTAACAAATGTCCCACTTCAATGTGGCAGCTGACAATAAAAATGATTTGTTTGATCTATCTCCTCTAACACAAAACCACCATTCACACCTAGTGCACTGAGGTAATAACCATGCAGTATCATTACCAAAGATTAATAGGGCTTTTAATATAGTCATTAAACTCCAGTCTGAAATATAGATGACAGTTGTCAGCCGAGATAGTATTCTGTTCCATTTCAGGATGCTTTGAAGCTCCTTGGGGTGCCAGAGTTATAGGTGCCACTGGTGCTATCAAGAGCTAACAACATCCTTTGGCATTTACACTTCACTGGTTTCCAAACTATGAGCGCTGAGCTCGTCTGCACTGTGGCAACCTATCAGGCATGTAATGTCCCTATCACAGCATTTCAAAATGTAGCTTTTAAAAGATTAAGAAAAACAACCATAATATCCATTTTAGGTTTCTTATTTAAAGTATGTTATACATTTTTTTATTCCCTTATTAGACAATGGACAGCTGACAGGAAATGAGAGGGGGGATGACATGCAACAAAGGTCCCGAGCTGGACTTGAACCAGGATCATGGACAGAACCTTAAACCCCTAGACAACCGGGACACACCCATTTGACATGAACAGAGTCCTTGTTCTGGAATGTATATTCAACAATGCACATAAACAAAATTCTGTCAAATGTAAAAAAAATGTACAACTGTCACTTCTGTCATATGCACAACTTTGCGTATTTGTCAGATTAATGAAAACGGGACGTCAGCAACGGACAAGTGCCCCCTTGTGGCCGTTGGATATGCTGGCCATCTGACCACATTCATGTTGAATGTTTCCAAACTCTGGCGTTAAAACTGGACTGTCAGTACAAACGCAAGTAAGAAGTAGACAATGGACGCTCATCATAAACACATTTTTTGGCTAACCATTGTTTTCAACCCAGTTACTCCAAAATGTGTCATTACTGGGGGCCTTTTCCAGTCATGATCACATACAATAAGGCAGGGGTACCCAGTACAGCAAGGAAGGACTAGGCTTTCCTCCATGTTGGCGGTTTCATCCACATCCATCAAGCAAAGAGTTCTGCTGCTCGCTTTCAGGGTCCACTAAAATAGCATAGCAAGTTGTGCCAGGTTCTGATAGCCTATTACACTTTGGATCCAGTTCCCACCAGACAAATAATCTGATTTGTTAAGCTCTGGTGCTAAAAAATCTCTTGTCAAACCGTTTATCTCCCACTCTTTTTATTAGCAAAGAGCAATGTGCAAAACACTTAGCAAGCGTCTCAGTTTAGACAGCACCATCACTTTTGCTATAGGTAAAATGGCAAACATCATTGCAGGTTCTATAAACTGCAGCTAATTAATGTTAATTCTGTAACAGCTGAAATGAAACTGTTGTCTGGTTAATGTACTCCCTGCAAGCTGGTGTCTGCACTCAGCCAAAGGTTGTTTGTGAGGGAAAAGACACATCACTCTTCAACACTACCCCATGCCCATGGACCACGTGTCCAGCAAGAACAACAGAGTGGTGACTCTTCTCCCAATTACATTTCGTGCATATAAATAATTTAAACTGATCAACTTCATAATTCTGAATCAGGATCTATGGTATTTGCAGCAAGTTGTTCACGAAAAGTATGTAAAAGTAAGTAGGCTACACCCATTTCAGTGTGTCATATACTTTTATATCTAATACCGCTCATCTCGTTTATAGGTTGTAGCTATGGGTTGTGAACATTAATTAAGCTGCCAATAAAAACTGCAGTGTTTCTGCCTCTCAGCCAACAAAAGGAAATTACAGATCTTTGAGTTGTACAGTAGTTATCTATAACTTTAAATAGTTGCAAATGTTGAGAGCTGAACCTTATTAGATCAGACAAGGGATTCAGTAAGTGGAAACAATACCGGCTTCTGATTCGATAAATTGCTTTCAAAGCTCAACCCTACTGCCACTCTGTCAACTTAGTTTATTGCTGTATACAGTAGATTACACCCCAGGTGCTAAACCAAGCATCATGATCAAAATGATCAGCTTCAGGATAAATAACTCCTCCACAACTCCTCCTTAGACTCACTCAGAGAAAACTGCACTTCATAAAGGCGCAAAGTATTTTTTGACGTTTACATAACAAAACAAGTTGACTAATAGCGTATTCTTATCTTTAGCAACAAGCTGGGGGAGAAGTATGTTATCAGACAATTACTATTTAAATCATTTCATATTTCTGTGCAGATGGAGTTTAGTGCTTGAAGACTCTTTGTCTGATTCACTCCTGACCTTAGCTATAAACAGCAGAACCAGTCTGATTATAAAACTACCATTTCATAATGTTGCTGTCAGTACATGAATAGGTTGTTGCCACAGCAATAGCTTTTCCTTATGTGAACTGAGGAGTTGTTTTAGTACAAAATCCCCTCAGTAGTAGTCATAACCCTGTACCTCTGGACCATTTGACAAAGGTTTTCAGGTTTTTATTTGTCACATATAATAAAATAGCAAATCCCTTTAGATTTGAAACGACTAGAGATATTTCAACCATGCCACAACTGTAAAGACTGGGTTCAGTTAGAGAAATCCACATATGTATTGCCAGATCTGTAGGGCTACAAGAGGCAAAAAAGGCAGCTTTGGATGCAAATCAAACCATCTTAACTGGATAAAGTTCCACTGTTGTATCACCCTAAGTATTCTTTGAATGTACATTTAATAAACCGGTGTTACCGCAGCAATCCAGCAGCAGAAATTTTGAAAAATACTACTACGATGCGATACCATAAACAATAGGTGGACCAAAGGGGTTGTAAAAATGAGGTAGTACAGTAACAAGAAAACTGGATTTATTCAATAGACTTGCTGTCACATTAGTTATATTGTCCCTCATGCCAGGAAGAAACCAGTGAAAGAGCAACATTTATACAACATGTAAGTACAACACAGGAGTCATAGAATAAAAAAAAAAAATAGACTAAAATACGTAACAGTTAGCCCAACAGTCAAATAACAGTTATTTAGAACGGTGCTCAGTGTATCATGGACAGCGACAAAGAGCTGGTAGTCAGAGCTAACCAGCCACGAGAAGCTACTGTCTCTGCTGGAAAGACAGGGAGTCTGGTGGAGCTTTGACAGTCCCTAGGAACACATTTAATTTGTATGCACAGTATGTGTATTGTTGGAAAAATCTATATATTATATTAATATCATCATAAGCCAACAAGAATCTTTGCTGGCATGTGCACATTGCAAAAAATTAATTGTGTGGAGTTCCTCTTTAACTGATCACAGAAAAAATAATTTCTGAAAAAATCCCCCCAAAAATGAAAAGAGTAACTACTGATAACGCTCCAACAAAGGCATTTGGGGAGGAGATAAAAGATGCCTGTTAATATTTGCTTTGTCACAGAGCTGGATCTAACAATGTCAGTTAAACTGCAACTGTGTCAGTAGTGGTTGCTACTAGCAACTAAATGTTCAACTGAAACCAACTGCGGGTGGCAGAATAACTACACTTTGTCTAAATAGTTTAACCTCAGTTTTCTGTATGTGCACAAAAGAGTTACGCACTAAGAAGATGTGAAAATGTGATAGTGATGAAAAGAGAGGACAAAAAGGGGAACAAATGTCTCTTTTATAAGTACAAACTCGAAGAAATTATACTGGAGTTAGAGAGTCCATGCTGTACTCACCAGCATACTGTAAATAACACCTGTCTTCGTCTGACAAGTATATACGTATATAGGAATCGTATCGTATATGTAATTGTATATGTAATCTTGTTGCTATGCGTCACATGCTCAACATGATAATTCACTGGATTACAGTCAAATACAGTATATCTCATCTGCTTGATGTGGGCGATAATGCCTTACATCCCCATTCTCCGAGATTTAATGTGTCGTTATCTTGGGTGTGGTGTACATTAGATGGGATTGCGTGTCCTCAGGTTGATGTCAAAACATCATCTAAAAATCTTTTCTATCTCCCTGTTATCACCTAATGATCATGGGTCTTATCTTGATCCCTCTGTTCTGACTGTTCACTGTATCACTACTTGTGTGTGTGTGTGTGTGTGTGTGCTGCAGTTCCCTTCCTTTTAATATCTAATCTCATTTTAACTGCCACCACTAATAAGTTTGATTTGGTTAGCCTACATTCAGGAATCGCCTGTTTTTTTCTGGCTTCAGTGTGAGGACAGGACTTCTGGAGTGCTGCATCAGTCACTGGGGCTAATGCTAAGCTAGCTACCTGTTGATGGTCAGTAAATCCCTCCAAATGCTTGTTGTTGTTGTACACGTTTTAAATACAGAGGATGTGATGTGTGAGTGTGGAGGCTTTGGAGTAGTTTAAAGGCACTTTTTAAAATTAAAGGAACTTGACCAAAAACTGAAAGCAAGTCACAAAGGCATCGCAGAACATCAGTTTAAAAGACAAACAAAAATGCCACAGCAATGAACCCTGTCCTGAAAAATATACAGACAAGACAACGTCCTATTTGTCTTTTTTCTGCGGCTGTGGTGATGTTGTGGATGGAAGTATCAAGTGATCTGTTTTATCCTGACCAGAGCCTCCATCCCTCTCTTTCAGGTGTATTATCTGGCTGAAATTAAAGCCAGTCTCGCCCCACAACAGAGATTACAGAGAAATAGCTGACACAGTGTAACTGATGACCTCTATCTACCTGTCTGTCTTTCTGTCTCTCTCCTCTCCCTCCCTCCTCCTGTCGCAACTCTGATCGGATGAAAACTACTGACATCATAAACTACTGTCTCATTTTCTCCTCCAGGCCTCAGCTCAATAACAATGTCCGTCAACATTGCATACAGTCAATCAACCAAATAACCAATCACTCTGACATTATTCAGATTTCATTCAGATGATTGACAAACAGTGCTTTTCACAATTACAGACAGACAAGCCAGTTGGGGTTCAGAGTTTCACGCAGTGCACCCTGCAGAGGCCCGACTTAGCGGACAGCCTCTCTGACAGCAGGGGGTGGTGGATTTTCCACGAAATAGAAGGTACGCAGGATTGTGGATTGTTTGCTGGATTTTGGTTTTGGCTCATTACAGCATGCACGCAAGGACGGAGCGGTGATGTCCTGGGTTTTTACATTTTGCATGTTTTTTTCTTCTTTATCTCACCCCCATTCTACGTTTTCTTTCATTTTTCAGCATTTTTATTCCAGGAACAAAAGAGACAAATACATACACACTTACAAATTATGTGGTGTTATCGCTTCAGGCTCCTCTCGTTTGTTCCTCTTTTGTCTACTTTCAAAATGTAGACATCAAATATTCACAGCAAATGGCTATGAGAAAGAAATATATTCATGTTACTAAATATTGATTGAGTTAACATACTTTGGGGAGGCAAAGAGCAGAGAAAGTGAAAACATTTATGCTGATGATCATACATCACATGGAAATAATTGAAATTTGCTGCCTTTAGGCTCTTTTGAATAATCAATGAAGTAAAAATTGCCTGAAAAGGGAAAATAAAAATATTTTGCGTTCATGTGTCCTTGCAGCAAGAGGTCAGGTGTGGATGTTACTTCATCTGTGTTCACTTGTTGAGGAGGTTGAAATCAATTTAAATAAGATTGGAAATAGTGCATGGGAGCTTTCTTTTTACTTCAAGAATATCCTGAGGGCTGTTTTGTTCTGTTTTTTCGCAAAAGAAAAGTTTTGACTTGTAAACTTGTCCAAATACACACCAACAACAGGAAATCCTTGGGGGTTGTATGATTCTGGATTTAGAATACAAACACCTGAATTATTTTTTCTTCTGGTCTGACATGGATCTATAGTCTTGAATACAACACACAGGCAGTGAAACATGCCTGCAGGCACACACACACCTAACCTCTCTATATAGACATTGTGACTTGTGGTTTTAATGAGGACTTGAGGCTGCTCAGTTACATTGTCTGAGGTTTTCTGGAGAGCTGATTAGTGTTTCACTCTAACTACAGCAGAATTAATTCAGTGATGGTCTGAATTATTTCTTTCTTTTCCAGTCCTTATAATTTCTCTACCCTATCCACATGACAGAAAGCTTAGATTTATGCAGAAGATATTCTCACGTAATGTCTTTTCAAAACAGGGGGCTCATCCATTTTACATGTAATACGAGGAAAGACGCGTATAAAAGAGGCTGTAAGTCTAAAACCACATATATTTAATAAATAGGGGAGGCAGGGGAAATGTTTTATCACACACAGTCGTCTAATTTGGAACAAAAATGTTTTCACTTTAGTTGATGTCTTAGATTTTTCTCCAACATTGCTCAGAAAAAGAGTATTTTCAATAAACTTTACATTTCACAAATACCTGTACAACCAAACAAATATTTATTGCAAGCGCTGACTGTCTCTGCACCATTTCTAAATTCTAGTTTTGCGCAGAGCAAATTCTGGGGGATTGTGTATGTGCATGCGTGTCTATGCATAAATGGGTTAACTGTGTTCACTGAACTCAGTTCTTGCCTTCACATTTGTTTTTGTTTTTGGCTTGAGTCTGTTTGCATTTGTGAATTCACAGTTCACAACCACGTGTCCTTCACACAAACCGTAATGATTTGGTCACTCTGAATTATCATGTGACTAAAAGATGACACTGCTACATTAGATATTTTGGCATTATGTTTATGGGTTGTAAGAGTTCCTTTAAGGAAAGCTAAATACAAAATGACAGTTTGCATCATTGTGTACTGCCTTTATATATGCAATATCCAGTTAAAGCAGGTTGGTCCTCAAACACCTTTAGTCCTTACACTCCTTTAGTAAGTCAGGCCACCAGATCTACTGACTATTTAGTCTGAATTAAATTCTGAACAGCTGGATTTGTTCCTAAACTTATAAGAAGCAGTTTTCTACTGCTCATTTGTCCCTGCAACAAAGGGGAAATTGTGTCTCCATTTATCTGTCTTGCACTGGTTCTGGAAAGTCCTCATAAACCACCAAACCTATATGTATATAAATACATGCACTTTCTGAAATTTAGAAAACATGTTAGTAAACATATATTTTAAATAAGTGTTAAGTGTCTGGGCCCCTATTCTCAAGCTGCAGATAGCTTATCAGGGTAAGCTATCTGAATTCTGAACCTGTATACGTTGTGTATGTGTGTGAGGTTTGTGAGGATTCCTAAAGGAATAATTGGACAAAATTACTGTCTGCATTAATGCTGTGTACTGCCTTTAAAACTGTGTGGGGCCCTTCACTGCAGTGAGCCTCATCAATAGCAATTTTCTTGAACACAGAAAGGAAGGAAGGATTTGCACATGTACAGACATACGCAGACACACACATACACATACACACACAAACCATTAGCATTGATCAAGACACTCTCTCTGTTGTTCTTGGCAAACATGATGACAGAAAAAATTGATGATCCCTTCACACACACACACACACACACACACACACACACACACACACACACACAACGACACACACAACATGACAGACTCTCAGTCTCCATGGAGCCTCACTGGAAATAATTCATGATTGGCTCCTATTGTTAAAGGCTATGTCAAGCACCAGTCTGTGTACTGCAAGGTGATAAATAGCAAAATAAACATATATTTACCCCCTGACAGCTCCTTTTCAATTAAAGGGAAACACTCATGATTTTCAACATTATCAGCACCAAATAATTGTTTGGTTAACGCTCCTCAACAGGGATGGTGTCAACAGGGACCTAGAAATTCATTGTTGTCACATTGGAGAAACTTTCTGGCCTCATAACTACCTAAAGTCTAAAGCAATTCAATTACAGTTTAACAAAACAATCCTAATTTAAGGTCCACTTACTAGCTTTTTTTCTGGAGCTTTCAACCATATACCAAGGTCTTCATCAGTGGATGGAGTTCACTCAGTTATCATGGAGATGAATCTGTTGTCATACAAGCAAAGTAGCTGTTATGATTTCACTTCATCCATAGCACTTTTAGGACATCTCGTAGTTGTAGGTGTCGGCTTAAAAGTTAAATTCTTTCTTGATCTTTTAATGTCCTGAGCTTTCAACTATATCACATGGTGTAAATCACAGTGATTCATCATAACAGCTAACAGATCTATCTCCATGACAACTGAACACTCCAACTGCTAAGAAAAAGCTAGTAAGTAGACCCTGAGTTGGGGTTGTTTTGTCAAAGCGCAATTTTTAAGGTAAAAAACAAACTATAATTGCAATTCAATTGTAGTTTATTAGAGTGTGATTCATACACCACATCATCGAAACCCATAGGTGAGCACAGCCTCTCCTGTGTAGCCTCTGCTAGTTGCTACAGTAACTATAAGCAATGAATAGCCTTAAAAAGCAAGAACCTTTCTTTTTCTCTCTCTATGATCTTTGTTACTGAGGCTGTAGTCTATGATTGCATTACACAACACTTCCATTAGAGAAGGGACAGAAATCATTAGTTCTTGTCCACATCTGTGGTAATGTTCTACTGCTGTACAGTAATGTTTTCCATGACAGATGATGCTACACTTTCTACATTTGGCCATTATGAAGGCTACTATTAAGCTAAAATGGTAAAATGTCAGGAATGTTTGCTGCTTGTCATGAAATACTGCAGTTTTTAGTGACATAACTGTTTGAACATCGAAACATTGCAGCGAGCGCTGTAGCCCAATGGTGTTTCAGGCTACGACCTGCATGAGGCTGTATCCATTCATTGGCAGTGTACCGCTCTGTAAGTTTGCGAGGTCTACTGTATCAAAAGTAGTTTCTCACAGTCGACATTTTAATTTGTCAAACTCATGTGTAACTAATAACATTAATAATGCCCTGCTCCTGGTACATCCTGGCTCACTTTCACACTGTCATGGGTTACTGGGACACTTGAAAAGAACGAAAGAAAGTTAATGTTATCAGCAACACCTACAAGTGAAAATGTCTGCTGTAAAACAGGTCTATTGTGCATTCTGGCTCACTGACGTGTCTTTAAACACTTAAATGTAATGGAGCCATATTGATCCCACTCTGCCATTGTAGAAACTAGGCATGTTTGTCATCAAACTCACAGTCAAGTGAGAACATCGTGTCAATTAAATGTTTGTGGGTCCAGTACAGAGACATGTCCTGGGCAGGTTTCGCCTACTATGGCAAAACAACTGGACGCAGGGGGAAACAGTTGTATTTTATTGCCACCCTATGCACGAGACAGTGTGAATTAATGGAAAAAGTGGAAATTGTTGAATTTAAACAATAATTAACTGTCTAATTAGTAAAAACTGCAATACATGCACTGATCAGCATGATATATTACATTAGCCAAGGCAGTGGTGTCAGTGCAAGCTGTTTTTAATGGATTTTTGAAGACAACATGAGCACACTACGAGGAGGCAGAACAAAGCTGCAGTAGAGCAGCAAATTGAAGCTGTTTCATTAGCAATAATGACAATAGGAAAAAAGTTCAATTACAGCAGCTGTTATCCTTTAAATCCTTTAAATAAACATTGGCAGGAGGTTTTAAAGACAGCGAAGCACTTGATGAAGGCAGAGACGATAGGTGAGTGTAGGGTGTGGGGTCCACTCCATGATTGTGTTGGTCACATGTGAATACTTGCTAATGGTATTCTTCCTAGTGATCAGCCACAGCAGGACCCTTGCCGCTGTGTGTGTCTTTTTTTTCAACCTGTCGTCCCACCTCACTCATGAATAATTTATGACATACCCCATAAAATCACATCTTTAGAATCACAGATTAACACACCAGGGGCTGAGGGTGATAGGAGAAAGAAAAAAAAACAGGGGAAGAAAAGAAGTGAGTGAGAACCTGACCACCTTTTTTCTGTAAAATTTACTTGAGAAAATGTGATGAGAAAGATTAAAAACATGTTATTACTCTGACCATTGGTTCTATTGACTATATATAAACGTTCTGTACTCAGAATGCTGCAACATTGCTAAAACTGGTCCAACTAGGCAACATACATGAGCAGTCAGAAAGCCAGACAGGTTTTAAACAAACCTCCAGGTTAGTCAAATTTAACTGGAAGACAAAAGAAGCCTAACAGTAAAATTACAACCCAAACAATCCATTGCATCCACCACAGCTTTCAGTCTAACTTCTTGTTCAACTTTGAGCTACCGAACTATAGTTGCCATAGTTGCGCGCACACATGGTTTCCTATACCTGTATAAATGTCTGACCACTTCTGTTTGTTGCCCTTTGGATCTACTTTTAGCTATAATGCTGTGTTCCGAGACCTTAGCAGTTAATTTTGTTGAGAACAGTTTCATCATGACTGAGAACCGATGGCCGGACCAACAAAAATAAACCCAAGTTGTAATGAATCACACTTTTCCTTTAAACAAGTCCCTCAGCTTATGTTACCTTTATGTCACTTTGTGTGTATAGCCTCTGTAATTTTTTCTGTTTCACAAGCCATGTGTGTAACCTAGTGATTACTACAAGAACTGACTCATATTTGGATGCATTACCAAGCATCCAAAAGACTTTTCTTACCACCACGCAAACTCTCTAGGTTTTTCCCTCTGCTCCGATCGACCTCAGTCCTGCTGAATGAATCAATACATTTACATGCTTGAATTTAATGGAAAAAACGGCAGCTCTACTTATTTGAAATTGGGGTGAAAGTAAATTCTGTGGCAGCTGTGTATTTATAGTACATTTCAACAGCCCCATCTCATCCAACTATTGCTCTCTCCTGCTATTTGTGCCCTCATCATGCCAGTGAGTGCTTTCTCTATGGCCTGCTTCCACGGTGCCATCAGCGGAGAGAGGCTGCTTGCATGCTAGCACATGTGTCCAACATTTTAGGAAGGGCTGTCAGGTACATCTTTTCATGAAGTAGTTTTTCATGACACATGTCTTGCTTTCTTTTTGTCCCTTTTTTTAAAAATTTTTTTTACGACAGTCAGATTTATGGAGGTAACAGATGGCAGACACCACACTGACTATCACAGACCGTAATCCAGAAGGGATTTAAAGGGAGATTAAAGTTAGTTGGCATCCAGTGATTGTACCATGTATATTATTCCCTTTGTTAATGAGAAGTTGTGTAAAATCTTTTGTGTTTGCTGTATAATTTAGCTAAAAAGTGGGTGTAAACATTGTTAACACCCTGCTTGTTAAATGTAAGTGATTAAGTTTAAAATGCCAAGAGGATCTTTCTTTCAGGTGTACGAAAGACACCTTTACGTACGACACAGTCACGAAATGTGAGAAATATGAATGTATTTAGGCTGCAGGTACTGAGGTATGTTATCACAACCCGTGAGGGGAGTTCTTTGAATTTAATGAAGTTTGTCACCCTCCTTAGTCTGTTGAGAAACTGAATGAACTGAATAGTGTAGTGCGGCACATCTGTTCAGAAGGAGCTGGTAATACAGAGTAAACAAACCTCTGACAAATTGATCCTTGCTACAATTATATGATAATTTTAGTTTTCTGTTGCTCTGTTATTTGTTTGCTTCTGCTTTTTTAAATTCTTAGTGTTTCACGCAGGTTGAGAATTCATTTGTGGTGGTGGGTGGGGACAGACTGCTGCAAAACAGCATTGCATTTACAACAAACTTTTAACAGAATTGTGTTGTGACGACAAAGTTTTCTTGATCTGAGTTTGGGGAATGATTGTTACGTTGAAAATATTCTGTGATGTGTCAGCTGTACTTTAAGTGGTTTAAATATGTGGAAACTACATTTTGGGTAAGAGTAACATAAAGCACCAGTTTTACACATAAATACACAATACTTCAGTACAGATTTGGCTCATTGACCTCAAAGTGTATATTACACTTTCAGGATCACCGCAGTATGAGCACAATCATCCTAAGCTAGTGTTTGAAGGTAAATTACCTCACAATAAAAAATAAATAAAAAATAAATAAATAAAAGTTGTTTCCTTGGAGCTACCTAAAAGTAGACACTGACTGAAACACGCTGGAGGTGCATGATCCTTGATTCTGTTTGCCTTTTATTTGCTGATTTATTTATGTAGTCTGCTTTCCTTCCGTTAATTACTCTCCTGGCTCCTTTGGTGTCAATTTGTCTCACCAACATCTCTCTCTTTTCTTTCTCTCCTCTCTGAAGCGACATGCTGATAAAGCATTTAACAGTGCCAGAAGAAAGTCTCCAAAACATTTCTCAACTGAACATCTGTATACAGACTCTGTTTGGGAAATGACTGGTTTGAGGTTCTAGATCATATTTGAAGATGAATATTAGTATTAAAATGATTACATATGTCAACAAAACTGAGTCTGTGCACTGTCGAGGGGGTTTGTTGCTTAAAAAAGAAGTTAGCCTGTCTAATATCAACATAAAGTCACTTTGGGGCCTATTTCTCACAACTGCACCTGCTGAGGGGCCACTTCATTAGTGTTACAAACTTGAGAACAAATAAGGCAACAAATTAGTCAATAACAAATGTCTATATTTCTTCTTCTGCCCCCCTTGTGACCCTTCTGTTGTAGATTTATGTAGCATTGACAGCCCTTCTCTCCTCGCTGCGACAACAGACTGACAAGGCATCAATCTCTGCTCCCTAGCCGAACGCCACGGCACAGAACACCCACAGAGATGCCAGACGATCGATATTCAGAATAAATTCTACCTTCCGCTTACTGGCACCGTGGGAGGAAGGGGATGGAGAGCAGACACGCGCACAGACACACCCACACTCCTATGTGCACACACACTTACAGTACACACACACACACACACACACACACACACACACGCACACATCACTCCAGTGTTAGGGAGGGCAATGCAATGGACACGTCAGCGTGCTGCAGGCAGGCAGGCAGGCAGTGAGCAAAACCCCCTGTGGTGAAACCTTAAAGTGTCATTAGCTTCCTCTGTTGCAGACACCACCTGCCTGGCTGCCATTCAGCATCTTACATGCATACAGTGTGCCCTTGAATGAAAAAAGAAAGGAAATACATTCTAAGAATACGTGTTGAAATGTTAGGAAAAAAATGAGTGAGTAAACTCACCAAACTTTGCTTTTTTAATTGACTGTGTGTGTTGTTAAATAGACCAGATTAATCTCTGTTGCAGGCTTCTCCTGCCTGGCTGCTTTTCAACTGTTAAAACACCTATCCTAAAAACATACAGGGTAACTAATGTTTTAACATATGTGCACATGCACACAAAAAGTTTCATTGTCATTTATGTGATGCACTACTTTTCCGGTCTGAAAACTTCTACAGCTCATCCCTCTGCATGCAGGGTGTCTGTTACTGAGATGCACTCTTTTTCACCCTTGCACTATCACTATTCAGTGTTGAAAAACCAATTGACAAAAGCTATCCGCACCCCACTCTTCCTTTCCTTCACATGGTTGTGCAAGAGTTGAATTTCTGCAGAGAGCTTGATCGCTGCAACATAACAGACGGGAAGCTTACTCAGACGGGAAGTGGCATCTTCCTCAACTCTTCTACTTTTATACTCAGCACCAACTCATGAATGTTTTTGTTGTGCTCCATCTCCGTGCAGTATGTGGGGGAGATGGTTAAATGTCAGCCATGACTGGGTCATCCAAGTCCTGCTGAAAAAACCTTGAAGTCTGAAATCCCGATATGATTAACAGGAGCCAGAGAAAAAAACATTGCGGCTACACACATTTTTGATTATTTTTTCAGACTTTCCTTCTAATCATTTTTTAGTCAGTTACAGGATATTTTCACCTAAAGACGAAGACAACTTTTTGGTTTAAGTGGTTGCAAGTAGAAATTGCTTCATTTTATTGGGTCACGAGCCGAAAAGGTTGGGAACAATTGCCTTACTATCTTGTGCAGCTATTGATTATGCTAAACATAATTGAGATATACTGTAGATGTCTACTACATTTGTATTTTTTTCCACTTCCCTCCCCTCCACAGACAGATATGTCTCGCTCCTCTCGCCTGAAACCAATCTTCCAACTCACTCTACTCACTACAGCCTCCAATAAAGAAAATGCAGTCATCAGTGGAAGAGGTATTCATGTCCTTTACTTTAATGTAAAACAGTTATAAGTAAAAAATAAATCCTCCATTCAAAGTAATGCACTAAAAGTACAGAAATACTTCCATAAAACACCAACTATTTTTTATTCCGGTTGAATGTTTAATCTCCTACAATGTATCGTATTTTGTAAGCTCAGAAATAGATTTGTATGTAAAATCTTAATGTGCAAAGTACCTTAGTAACAATACCTGCCAAATATTGTAGTGGAGCAAAAAGTACAACATTTCCTTCTAAACTGTAGTCAAGTAGAAGTATAAAATCAAAGCACTGAAAAGCAAATACCAATACCTCAAAATTGTACCATAAGTCACATTCCACCATGACATAGTGGTTATAGTAGAATAGTTAATCGTGGGGAAAATAGTATGCAATGTTGAGAAGCAACCACTTAACAGTAATTGTGTTCTCTCTCTCTCTTAGTTTTATGACCTCTCTCTCTCTCTCTCTCTCTCAGCTTCCTCTTTCCCCCCCGAAGCACTAGAGATCTCTTCTCACTTCCTTTGATCCTAACAAACCACATCTGGAATAATTCCCATGACAGGAAAGCACGGAAGCCAGAGTGACGCCACCATACCATCGTCTTTGAAGAATTTGCTGAGTAAATGTCACTCTGGGCACATACATACACACACCACACACGCAGGCGTACACATACACACACACATGAGCACAAACTCAGCCTACCTCAGCATCACCTCTCTGTCACCTTCCTTAATAACAGCCGCAGTACATGACAGTCTTAGAAACGCTCCAGAGTCTGAGCTGGGAGAATAATCTGGAGAGTGCAGACAGACATGGTAAAGGTGATGCTCCTTTGTCACTGCTGGCTGCAGGAGGAAACTTGGTCTTAAGATGCTTTTGGTTTAAGGGCCTAGGACCATTTAAACCACCGGGGTCAGAGAAAGGCCAGTTAAATAAATGCTCGTACTCCCAGACTCTCTGGTTGCGAGGGTGCTTTCTGCATCACACAAGGACATGAAAGCATGGCCTCAAAAGCCAACAGGGTCAAGAGGATTGAGAACTGAGTGAAGCGCAAGTTAACACACTACTGTGATATAAAAACTGGTAGGTGACTAAAGAATAATGTCTGGTTTCATGGAAATAGCAATTGACAGGGCAAAAACAACCCCACCAACAAAAATATTTCTTTCTCATAAAAACGTTTAAGCATTAGCATGCTAACATGCTCACAATTACAATGCTAACATGCTGATGTTTAGCAGGTATAATGTTTACTATGTTCAGCATCTTAGTTTAGTGTGTTAGCATGCTAACATTTGCTTATTACCACTGAACATAGCTGAAGTACAGCTGAGGCTGATGGGAATGCCATTAGTTTTGCTGGTATTTGGTCATAGACCAAAGTATTAATTAAGGTGGGCTTAAGAACAATGTCGGGTTTCATGCAAAAAAACAAATGAATAAAAATCAATAAAAAATAACAAAAATATCAAAAAGTCAATAACAAAAATTGCTCAAAATGTAACAGAACAAAGAACACAACCAGCCACTAACAAATATATCTGTCATATTGAACTTATCCAACCAAAAATGATATTAAATATGAGCAAAACCAAAATGCCTAAAACCACAAAACTTTATTTATTTTATATTCCTCTGTATTTTCCTAAAGGGTTAGTTGATCTCAAATTCGTTTGCAAATTCAATCTTGATGATCATTTGTCAAAGCAAACAGGCTCTCAGGTAAGACACAAAAACTCTTGGCTCTGGCTTGTTGACCATGCTAGTAAAACCTCCTGAGGTGCTTCGTGACTTTATGATACTTCTGGAACTTTTCAAAGCGAGAGAGAAGGACGAAGAGCCATGGAGAGGAAGACGGAGCGTGGGTGTGTTTGTACATTTCTCTCAGCTTGGGCAGTGGGAAAATGAAGTGGTATTATATATGAACACAAGGCTGTAATATAAGCTGCGGTACACAGCTTGCTTTATTTCTGTTGCATCAGCCAGCGTAGGCTGTCCTCCTCTCGCTCTGTGTTTATGCAACTGGTTATCAGATATGAGCCAGCCTTCTTATCATATTGTATGTCTTCAGGCTGTGAGTGGGTTCGCCCAAACTTTCCCCAAACTAAACGATTGAAACGGAACAGAAACTTTTAGTCCTCAAGACTCGTTGCCCGCTGTGTGAACCCCAAATGCTCAAATCCCATTTCTGCAGTGTGGAGAAATGGAAAAAATGGAGGGAAGGAGATGAGCATAGGGGAAGAGTGGGAAGAAAAGATGTTGGGGGAGGAAGGGGAGGGGGATGGCATGCTCAGTTGTCTTAGTAGATAAGAAATAAGCTCATATAGCTTGAAATCTCCCTGGATGTGCTTTCAACAAGGTGCATAAGCAGATATAAATATATTAATGGGAACAGCCTCCACATTTATTAAAGAGGGAATCCGCCATATTTCCGTGGTGCAGATGGCACCCCGAGGGGTAATGAATGACACAGTGATTCATCTGTTCTGTGTGTGTGTTTGCGTGTGTGTGTTTGGTATGACTCTTCAAGACATGCAGACATCTGTGAGCTGTCATGGAGTTTGTGTGTCAGTCAGGGGAGGGCCAGATGTTTTGCCGCATTCATGCTATCTGTCTGATCTTAACAGTAGTTCACTCTCTTGTTGTCATGTCACGGTCCCAGCGCTTCTGTTTAATTAATACAGCATTTATTGACAAACAAAGTCAAAGTCAAAGAAGGCATTCAGATATTAGTTCTGGTATAAAGAGAATCATCTCTTTTCTCTTTTTTCTCTCTGTGATTTTTTTCAGTTCCTCTCCTTCCCCTCTTTAAACAGGTTTACATTTTTCTTTTGCAGCCTGCCTATAGGCTCCTATATTATTCATGAACTCCATATTGTTTTTGGCTGGTGCAGAATACATGTTTTCTCTCCTATATTACCTACAACCCACATACATTTTCCTCGCTTCCTCTACAATTTAGCAGGGCTAAACTACAGGATTACTGTAGGTTACTGCATCCATAATTCATTTTCATTCCACTTTATTCGTCATCATATGGGAGAGATATCAATATGGGAGAGAGAAAGGGGGATGGAGTGAACCACCCTTTGTGACTTAATCTGAGCTAGCTAAGATAACCTTAGCTAGTTCTTATTTACAGGTATTTGCCTGATGACGCAGAGTGGTAAACTCGTGCTCAGTGAAAGGTTTCTCAAATACACGTCATCTTTCTTCTTCTTGGTTTGAGCTGAAGCTAAAAAAAACATAAAAAATACTTCATTAAACGCAAAAGTGTTGAGTTAAAATTTTTACTTAAGTAAAAGTTAACAATTAAAATAAAATGTCCTTATTCTCGTTGTAAAAAATAGTCCCTGACAGAGGGTTCAAATATTGTATTATTGGATGGTATCTTTCAATTAAATCCCCCAAATTGGATTTATTGATGTGACACAACTTCCCCAAAAGATGCTAAATGAAATAAAATAATCCAAACTTGGACATGTAAGGTTTTCCAGTCTCAATTTGAAAGTATTGTATGTCCACATTTCTATTGTAGGATTACATGCTCATGTCTAGGTTGAGAAAATTCTATAAAAACTCGATGATTGATCATGTCATCAAGTTGAAAGAAGTTCCTTAAAAGTGTAACTTTTGAAGATACAATATTTCTACCTGTCTCATGTTGAATAAAATATTAATCCGCAGAGCTTTTGATAAATAGCGGCTGGAAAAAATACAATATTTGGAGACTGTCTTCCCAAGAAAAATAACAGCATCAGTCATTTCAGTAAATGCCCAATAACAACATGTTAATGTGACAAAGTGGGCATAGGAATAATGACTCTTGTCCTTTGGGAGCAACATTGGAGATAGTGTGACATAGTTATAGAGCCAAAAACTTCATAGAGGGAGGAGGTTGGGGTGTATGGATGGTTCACAAAACATTAAAGTTTGACACAGGAGGAGTCGTTATTGTGCCTAAATCTAGCCAAACCTAAACTATAGCGGTTCTGGAAGGCACCGACAAATGCCATCCTGCCAATAGAGGCATCCGATCAGAAAATGCTTTAGTTTTGGTTTGTTTGTGCAGGGCAATTACTATTTATTGTTTAATTTGGAGACTTGTTAAATATTTTCCCCTGAAATTCAGAGAGAAAGTTAAAAAATCCCCAACAATGGAACTACAAAACTCAAGTAAAGTCAGAGTGCCTCAAGTGCCTTTTGTGTAGAGTTCACTGAAGACATTTCTCCTTATAATAAACACAGATAGGCACCAATAGTGCTTAAAAAGTACTGTAAGTGCTGCCGTCATGTTCTCTGCACTACACGGCTGCCTGCATGCTTTTCAAAGGCCTTTATTTGTATGAGTTCACAGTCTCTTCTCAGTAGAAATGGCCACATACAGTGAATATGTTGTCACGGACACATGACAAGCTAACAAGAACACATTTTGTTCCTGAGACTTGGTGTAAAAACAAATAATTGGAAAGATTCTGTAAGCAGGAACAGTGTGTGCACAGTGTTACCTTGTCTTACCTCTTTGCATTACAGTATGTACACTGGTGAGAAGCCTTCCTCACGATACAGATTTGTTTTGTCACATTCTTTAACTCTCCCTCTCCCCTCGCAGTGACCTTCTCTTTCTTCTCGAAGTTTTCTTCTGAGTGACGGGTGGATGAATGCCCGCTTGTCTTTGAGAAGTTCAAGTCAACTTTTCTACTTTCTGTTAGTTTCCCCATCTATTTTCTCACAGCTGTCTTTCTGCCAATCTCGTCCCCTCTTTCTGGCTCTTGCCATCATCCACCTTGATATTATAAGTCACAGAATTCTCTGCCAAGTAATCTCTCTTATCAAATGTGATGGTATGCAAATGGGTTGATTATAACATGACAGCAATCAGCGGGGCCCTTTTTAGCCATCATATTGGATCCAAAAATGGCTGCCAACCTTCTTGCGTTCTGTAGAAATGACACTAAAGCCAGGCATTAGTGAAATGGGGTGACTCATTATGCGTCAAGTGTGATTATGACTCAAAAGGCATCATGCACTTGTAAGATGTGCATAATCCATATCATTCATGTCCTGTAGAAACCTTGTATTTCTAGATGGCTATATTAACAGCAGGAAATTGGACTTGACCAGAGCGGGACATTCATTTTTCTGACATTTTAGAATAAATTCTCAGGGTTTTCCGGCAAAATGGAAAAAAACATTGATAAGCGAGATTTTCTGTAAGGCACCAAACATGTAATTAAAGCACCGTTTATGCAGAGTTCATGCATGAATCATTTTCTATTAGTTACCAACAATGTCTCACTGATACCCTCTTTGTGAGCAGGGTCAATGTCAGTTCCAGGGGTCAAGTTAATTATCCTGAACTTGTGGTCTGATTTTCATCCATCCTTAACCTTTAACTCTCCTGTTGACCTCGAGGACCTCTTACACACCCCGAGTTGTGCTGTGTATGTGTGTGTTTGTACTCGTAAGCCTATTTCCACGTGGGTGTGTGCGTGCTAAAGACCTGTCTGCGCACCAGACACTGAAGCGGTTTCATTAGGATTGCTGGTTCCCAGGAGGGGGGCATGTGAATAATTACCAATTAGACTGTTGTCAAGAGCCAGTAGGGGTGCAGCGCTGTGGCAGCCATGGAAGGTTAGGGTGGGTGTGTGCATGCCTACATACTTGTTTGACATGAGTATGAGTGTGTGTGTATATATGTGTGTGTGTGAGGTTTTCTGATTGCACTCCCCGAGCACTGGAGCGTGCGGTCGTGGCTGTTAAATACAGAACGTTGTTTAATCTAATGCTTCAGTCACTTGCTGGGGTTCTTGTCAGCTTTGTCAGCTAATTATAAAGTAGCCACACGGATTACACTCTCTCTCTCTCTCTCTCTCTCTCATTTTTTTACTAATATTTTGCCGTCTTTTACTCTCCGCTTTCTGCGATTTCTCTGTGAGAGCTGATGTTGACATCTCATTGAAAAGCTATGAGTGTTTTTAGAGGGGGCACCATATGTAAGTGACCTTGTTTTTCTTATGATTTAAAAGCCTATTTGCCTGCTATGCCTCTGTAAGAACCTGCCACAACAAAAAAACTGACCTTTTTCAAGATATACTCTCTGAGAGAAGTGTCATGTTTTTGCCTGAGCTGAAGGTCTATGTACTTATAAAGTCTATTAAAACGTATTGTATGATTTCAAAAAGATGCACACGTTGACCTGAAAGTTGAGTTTTTCTGCTCTAAATTTCTGGAACACCTTAATGTACTCTTAGAGTTTACTGTTTATACACTGTTTCTCCCTTTTATCACATTTTATTGTTGGCCTCTTTGCTTCTGTTTTATTCTCTGTATCTCCATTTGCTGTTTTATTGGTTATCTTATTTAATGTGTCTCTTGTAGTTTCATTTTATCGTAAAGCACATTGCGAAATTTTTACTGTTAGCGAGATTACTTTTTGGAGGTGTTTAAGGTTTAAATTGTATTACAATGTGAATCAGATAAACCATAATCGTAAAACCAATCTGATGGTAGCTCAGATGAGATGAGCAAAAAAGCTATCTGGCATCTTACTCTGACTTAGTGCTAAAAAGGCCTTTACATCAAGCGCTGTATGTGGTGATTTACTGTATATTTTTGTGTGTGAATGATTTATTACATAAATGAAAATGAAATGATGGACAGGATAGGTTGATGAAAGAGGGCGATCTATTCTTTCAGAGGCTCATTTATTCTCCCAGGATTCACCTGTTTGGAGAAAAAGGAGATAGAGGAGGGCCAGGGGCGCCTTGCCCAGTGAAGGCAGTGCGGTTGCACTGGGGCCCCTGGGGTGGGGGGGCCCATAGAAAGAGTGGGCCCTCCAACAATGCGTTGGTAGAGAACGGGCCGTTTTGTATATGGTACCTCGTATATATAGCCTAAGTAACTAATTTCACTGTACAATCTAACACATTGTTGATAAAATATATACCGTATACGCAGGCTGGTGTGTGTGCTTCTTAACTCGTCCCATCATAATAGCGTGCACTGGGGCCTGTCGTAACTCCTTTACGCCACTAAGGATGGCGACAACACAGTATGGTCAAACTCACCTCGCTGCCTCCTCACCCTGCAACATCTCCACCCTCTTCGTCTATTTTTTTCACTCATGCCTCTCTCATCATTCTGCTTGGCCCGTTCCTTGTCAGGGTGAGATGGGACAGGATGATAGCAGAAGAGGCAAAGTGGTTAGGTGATGGGTTGCGTTGTTAGCTCTCCACTTGTTTTTTCCCCTCTTCCTCCTCCTCTCACCTTGTTCTGCTTACCTTTTTCTTGATCTCTCCACCCCTTTTGTCTTCCTCTTCATCTTTTTTTTACCTACAGCTACTCTGTTTCCTGTTTCTCTCTTGTTCTTCTGTTTCTTTTACATCTCTCCTACATCTTTCACCTTTTTTCCTCTGCTTGTCCCGAGAGATGAGGATCATGTCAAAGAGAAAGTTCATAGAGAAAGATAGAGACGAAAAGTATAACTCACTGTGCTGTGGCTTGGACTATCATAACATGTTACAATATTTCTCAATCTCGCCCTCTATTTTTAATTTTCTCTCTTCCTGGGTTTCTCTCCTTTGCCTTTGTCTGCCTCTGTTTTTTATTCTGTAGTTCAGGAAAACAATAGCCTTCAAGTCCCTCTCCTCGTCTTACTGATTCCTCTCACCCTTCTTGCTCCTCCAGGAAATAAAAAAATAAGGAGTGTTTAGCCACAGAGAGAGACTTGTACACCAGAAAAGACACTTGGACTCTTCATCTCTCTCGCTCTTTATGTCTCTGTCGGTCTAATCTTCTCATCAGCAGCTCCTTTATCCTATGCACCTACCCCTTTTTCTCCTCTCCTCAGCATGTCTATCTCTTTGTTTGGCACTAACAAAGGCACTAATAAAGCCTGAGGCAACAAACAAGACCCTGCCTGGGGTTCAAATACAACCCTGGAAGGAGGACTGGATATGATTTTAAAGTTTTAGCCATGGCTGTATGGATGGCAATGTCGGCCAGTCAGTCCACCACTTTCAGTCTAGACTGAAATATCTCGACAACTAGAGCAAGGATTCCCATTAAATTTTGTACAGATATTCATGGAGTACCCTAATGACTTTGGTGACCCCCTGAATTTTTCTTTAGCACCACCAACATTTTAATTTGCCCAATTTCTTGGTTTGTGATAATAATACCTGCAAAACTAATGACATTCCCATCAGCCTCAGCTGTAATTTCTGTTTAGTGCTTATTAACAAATGTTAGCATGCAAACACGCTTAACTTAAAAATCACACCTGCCAAGCATCAGCATGTTAGTATTGTCATTGTGAGCATGTTAGCATGCTTATGGAAGCATTTGGCTTAGTGCTTTGCTGTGCATAGCATCACAGAGCTGTAGACTTAGTCTTGTGTAATATTAAACTGATATGTTACCTGAGTTTGGGTACTTAAAGGGTAATTCCAGTCTCTATATTCACTCTATTGTTTTACAAATTATGGGGTCTAAATGACTAATAGTTACCAAAAGTTTTAGAATTGGTTCAGTAGATCGCCTCTGCTGGCATCCGCGAAACGTAATCCTTGTGGGCAACTGCAACTGTGAAAAGTATGTCCACTAAAAGTGCTTGTTTTTGCCACTGACAGGCTCAGATTGTTTTT
The DNA here is from genome assembly GCA_002120245.1 of Maccullochella peelii. Classification (NCBI taxonomy): domain Eukaryota; kingdom Metazoa; phylum Chordata; class Actinopteri; order Centrarchiformes; family Percichthyidae; genus Maccullochella; species Maccullochella peelii. Next base: position 202,996 of record LKNJ01000862.1, read on the forward strand.
GTGTCTGACAACATTATGGAAAGGATCCCTACAGAGAGCAAGATCCTTTTTGTTTAACCAGAAACAGAAAGTCTCGCACAAGGACAAGTCTCGTTCTGAAATCCCACAAGAGGTTAGAGGTTGTTGCAGGAAGACGACGGTGGAAATGTGAGTCAGAGTTGTTCTTACTCTTCAACAAAAAGGTCTGTCTCTGTAGGGATCCTTTCCATAATGTTGTCAGACACTTAGAATAACAATCTGAGCCTGTCAGTGGCAAAAACAAGCACTTTCAATGGATATACTTTCACGGGCACAGTCAGTGATCAGTCAGTAATCTGGAACTATCTCAAGATGATGATTACAGTATTATCCTGACTAGACATGTGATGCCAGCTCTTCGTACTTGGCAGTTTTCAATAGGCAGTGCTACAGACTCATTCAGTCGTTACCAAAATGCAATGAGGTTGGATACTCATTGCCTGACACCTCACAGAAAAAGAGACATAGAGACTAACAGTGAGAGAGAGATATTGCCTGGGACATATTGAGATAATCACATGAAAAAGTATTTTCTTTCATTTGACCAGCACTCTTTCCTACGCTCTCAAACAATTACAAAGAAATGTTCCCATAAAAAAAGACACTCAATCTCAATCTTCATAAGTCGGCGTGTGTGCATGTGTGTGTGGTATGTACAAGTTAAAAACATTGCTATGGTGTTGCTCAACAGGATGTGAAATGGTGTGTGAGAAAGACAATGATGAGTTTTGACTATGTGTGTGCACAAGTGTGTTTGTGTGTGTGTGTGTGTGTGTGTGTGTGTGTGTTGGCTGAGCATGCCAGCCCTGTCTGTCAGCAAATGAACTCATCTCCCGGCATCACGCCACCAGCTGCTGCTGTCCTCTCCTCTTCCAACTCCTCCCTCACGCATCTTCACTCTTCCTCCACAGCTCCTAAACGTCCATCAAACAGACACACAAACACACATCGCATGATACTCACACTTACAATCCTTTTTATCCTTCAAATCAAACATAGAAGCACTGCAAATCAGAGTAGGTTTGTGAGGCAAAGATATAAGTGGTTCTTGAATCAGGAGATTTACAAAGTGGTTCAGGGGATTGCAGATTAACATTTCCCAGATTAGAGCGGTGCAGTGGGTTACTGTGACTTGAGTGCAAACCCCATCATGATTCGCTACCAGGACAAACTGAGTAGACCCAGTGACCCAGTCCCCTGCTGATATCTCTATCACTCCCTGGTTTCACTCTCTTCTTTCTCTTCACCTACTGAATCTCTATGTATGGTGAAAACAAGAAAATGTGACTATACTCAAATGTGTGCAGCAAACCTGAGCTTGGCAGATGACGTGATAGACTTGTTTATTCCCCTGTAGAACATTTACTCCAAACAAACTTGTTAGAATGACATCATCCAGTGGTGATTTAATAATAAAAAAGTTGTTGGTATATTTAGATCAGATGACCTAATGAGGAAATATAATAATGGTTATTTTTGAAACACTTTCACGTGACAAACCTCATTCATTTCCATGGAAAAAATACAAGCGTCACCAGAGGACAGAGGGCCATAGGACACTGAGCCATGAGTGCTTTTATATATTTTTCTGGGAATTCACATTCTACAATTTAAAATAACTAACACATGCTGGAATTGTATTGCCTGATTCCATTATACATTTAGGTTAAAACCACAGGAAAGGATTCAGTATTTTCCCTATACCTAGACTTTTATTCATAGCAGCGAGGACATGCCTTAAACAAACACACTTTTAACATATGTTATGGATAAGCTAAGTAATTGAAACATTTTAAACTTTTTATTTTTGGTATCTGACCTAGAAAAGAGGAAAAAAAATATTAATTTATAGTCCAGAGTGGTTCACTTTTTTTGTATCATATTTGATATAACAGAGAACCTATTAGAGTACTGAACAGGCCTGACATTTGGCCTGAGTCTGAACTGGCCGAGATCATTCCAGCCTGAGCTGTAGCTTAAACTCAGATTTTTCAGTATGCATTATTGCCAAAATAATTGTAATTTTTTTAAACCCACAGTACACATGTAGAAATGTGCTGGTCCCAATTCAAACTGTCAAGCATTTTGGGGTTTATCAGGCTCAATAAAAGTGTTCCTTTACATGTCAGATGACCAACATCGAGATGTTGGTGTGTTCTTGGGGTTTTATATGATATGTGTGATGGTGTGCTTCAGTGTTGTGGAAAAAAACCCAAATTGGTTGAACCCGATGACCGCCCCCAAGTCCTATTTCATTTAACGATTCTTCTACTGGATTTAGGGGCTGTCACTATCAATTAACTTTGCTCACATCAGTCACAGCTGGAGAGAAGAGCAAAAGGTTGGCTGAGGGGAGGGTGGAGGACAGATAGATCATGTGGTTGAGAATGAGGGAGCAAAAGCGAGGAGGGAAGCGAAGTGATACACACACACACACACACACACACATTCGCACACTTGAGGCTGACTGCTACAGTACCGTGGATGGATGGATGGATGGTGGTGGTGGTGGTGGTGGTGGTGGTGGCGGCAGCGGGGGGGGGAGGGTTGTATAATTTGATTTGGATTTAGTGTTGCTTGGAAGAATGACACAAATTCTACAGGGATTAATCCGGCTTTAATTCAATCTGGCCGCCGCAGCCTGAAATAGCCCCGCTCTGGTCCTGCTGTTCCTCTGTGAAAGCTGCACACAGCTGCACCTGGCATGGGGTCCAGAGTCCACGTGTGTGTGTGTGTGTGTGTGTGTGTTTGTGTGTAACTGTAAGTGTGTGAGCATGAGGAAAAATGTGATTGGGTTTAAGTGTGTAATTGTGTATGGATTTGTCTGTGTTTGAAAGTACAGTATCTGTGTGAAGAGTGTTCATGTCTGTGCTGTGGCTATCAGAACAGTGAGAAACAGACAATACAGCAGCCTGTGTTTGCTTGATGTGTGTTTTCCTAAAAGCTACAGTAGTGCAGAGTGAGACTTTCAAAATCTCAGAACTGCTGTTCAACACTACAAGACATATTTTTGTCCCAAAAAGTTGTCATATTGACTTCCACCTCACTGATTACACGATTATTCCAGTTACAAATATCTGCGACTGGGGAAAATGATCATGATGTACACAGAAAACATGCAACAAGTGTATATCCACTAATTTTCCTGGCCTAGTTTCCTGTTGTCCTCTCATTGGATGCTGCTCATCTTTCTTTCAACAGACAGGGTGCAGCAAGTACAAGTGCATCTTGTTTTTGGCTATGATAAATATTGCAAACTGTCACAGTGTTTGAGGCACTATAGGCTTAATTGCAAAAGAAGGAACTGCATGTGTGTCTGTAGGCATAAAAAAAAAGTGTAATTTTGGGATCATTCCAGTGTCATGTTCAGCCAACAGGGAACATATAATACTCCCTTTTTTCCTGTCTCACACAAACACACACACACACGCACACACGTACTGCTCTCTCCCAGCATCTGCCTCATCAGCATTGTTTGGCTCGCTGCCTACAGGCAATCTACAGCTCACCACAGTTTCCTCCTAAAGGGCTGGTTGTCTGGTGATTTGGATCCCACATCTGATGTTAAAACATCCGTAATCACAACTACTGTGGCCTCTTTACAGCTGCGCCTGTCCTCAAAAGGCCTATGGAAATATTGAGTTTATGCACTCTGAGTCCAGACCATTTAATGTTCCGGCAAGGATAAACTGGGTAAAAATAATGTTGCATTGGTCCTGTGGCTTATTAAACATAACATTAAAAGCTTAAAGTAACAGTAATGGCCCACTGTGTTTTAGCAGCACTGTAAAATAGCTTGTTATTTGTACAGCATTCAAAGGAAGTTGGTGAAAAGCTCAAATGCAGATCTCTGATGCAACCTGTTAACAGTATTTTTAAATATATGAATCAATGTTTCGACATCTTGCCTTTGTTGGGATCACCTTGTGCCAAAACGCTACTTCATGAAAATAAAAATAAAGATTTTATCATGAATGCGCTTTCCCCTGTTTGATTTGATGTTTACCTGCAACCAGATCTCACTAGCATAGTTTGTTATCCTTCAATTATTTGTTCAGCCTTACCAGTAGTGGGACTCAAAATGTTGAAGCCTGTCCTCGTGGTAAGTCTGCATTTCGGCTAAAATAAAATGTATAAAGCGAAAGGAAGGAACATTCTTGTGTCTCTGAAAAAAAGAGCAGTAAAAACGTCGGAATCAGAATCCTTTTCGTAACAGACAAGAAATTTGACACTGTGTGCTCGATGAGCAGCCAAGGAGAGGTGGCCTTTGAACGGCACACCAGATGATGCCCAGATAATAAATTGGCAACAGATGCTTCCAGTATGACAAGAGGAGTATGATATATAGTCTGGATACTACAGCCATTGACTCGGTTAGAGATGGATGGATAAAGACAGAAATAGAGGGAAAGGAATACATGGATAGAACAAAATATATGTGACTAGAAACAGATATGAGCAATGCAGAGAGAGCATTTTAAATACATGTGAGCCAGCAGGTAAAAGTAAGGGTAAAGGGTGAGGGGACAGGGTTAGGGTTAAACGTTTTTGACCACTAGTGGTGCTATGGAGAAATGTCTTGATGAGTGCCCGTTTTGCTCTTCTAGCTCACATATGCGGATGATGCACATATACGCACACAAGCATGCAGGTGAAGCTATACACATTCCCACAGAATGCAGAGGGTGATTATGCAAATATTAAGTGAATGTAAGCCATAAAACACAAAGAAGACAAACAGGTGAAACATATCAGGAACAAAAATGGACAGACGAATGACTGGAAATATCTAAATCGACCAATATGAAGGTGAATGTGACTGACATTTACCTAGGGCTACAACCATACATTATTTTTATTATAGATTCATCTGTTGAATATTTTATTGATTTATCGATTAATTGTTTAGTCACACATTTTTCACAATTTTCCAAAGCCCAAAGTAACGTCTTCAAAATTGCTTCTTTTGTCTGATAACAGTCCCAAACCCAAACATATTTAGTTTAATATTACAGAAGACTAAAAAAATGAAGCAAATCATCATGTTTGAGAAGCAGGAGCCAGTCGTTTTAAAAAATGACTTAAGCAATTACTTGATTATCAGAATAGTTGCCATTTAATTTACTGTTGATCAACTAATCATTTCAGCTTTACATTACATTAACCTTAATTATTTTTTATAGTATATGACAATATTTATAATATTGTCGTGTCTATCAAATAAAAGGGGGGGTGTATATATATATATGTATATATATATATATATATGTATATATATGTGTAGCCCATTAATCATTAATCATAAAATTTCCCAGAGCCCAAAGTGACGTCTTCAAATTGCTTTTTTTGTCGAACAAACAGTCCAAAATCCAAAGACTCTTCATTTACTAACATAAATCACATATTTACATATAAGAAGCTGGAAACAGCAAATTAATCAATTATGTTAATTTTGTTAGCCAATGCAAACAATGACGTAAACAAAGCAGGTTTCAAAATATAAAAAAACTTGAAATGATTTATGAGGAATTAAATGCATTCAGCACCATTGGTAGGCCTCAATAATACACACAATGCATTTTGGCAAGAAACACTGAATGCAAACATAGCTGTGTTTGTTTACAAGAAAACTCCACAGGGTACCTTTAATGTTAAGCTTGGGGTTAGGAAAAGGGTATAGGTCAAAGTTTGGCTGCAACATTCTCCACTGGAAACACTGTTAGACAAACATCTTTATAGAAAACAAATAATTTCAGCAAGCTTAATAATAACAAAATTTACCTTCTGTAACACCATAAAAGGGTCTTAAATACTAACTACTGTTTCATATTTTTCAGCTATCTCAGATCAAAAGGATTCATGTGGAAAACAAATCCTGACCCACATTCTTAATGGTCCTTTTAAATTCCCACCGGGGCCACTCATGCTAAAAATATTTATACTCGCTTTAATGCAAGGTGCTTTGGATAAAAGCCTCCACTAAATAGCTGATATTATGTTGCGTTACTCACATTTGGATTCACCACTGCTGCCACAAATTAGGACACTCATTATGACTCATTAGGAATGAGTCTCACACTCAGGCGCCAGAGGCCTCATTTATAAAGATGAGCCTTATGATAAAATTTCATCACACCAATGTTTGTCTACAGAAATTCATCGCAAAGAACTTATTTATAAATCTCGGCCTGGATGATTAATTTTCAATGCTCCGTTTCAGAGCCGGACTTGAAATACTTTTCCTCACTTTTTGCTATTGCCACTGCTGTGGTGTTGCCGGCTCCAGAGACAAGTGAGCAGAATACAAATCAACATTTTGGTCTTGTACAGTATATCAGGCCAGTGAAGTTGAGCTGCTGGACTTCTTCGAGTTTAATTAAAGTAACCTCACCAGTTGTAGTTCAAGGATTTGCCCAAGCAACTTTTCTCCAGGTATCCATGGAGTCAAACAGCAACCTTTCATTAACAAGTCTACTTATTTTATATTATATTTTCTTCATACTGATTGATTCTACCCAAAATTTCTATATAGCTCTTACATCTTTCCAGAGGCCTCTTCAGTGCAGTCCCACACCATAAAAATCAAACATAAAGGCACAAAAGAAAATACCCTTTTCAGTCTATTTACACTCATTCCATAATGTGGGCTCTTCCCATTTTTAGCCGCACTAGTGGCATCGCTCTAGGGATGGTAATAATGTCGGTTGGTTGGTTTACCATGATCAGGCCAAAGTTTTAATTTGTCCAATACTTTGGTTTATGACAAAATACCCTTAGCCTCAGCTGTATTTATGTTTAGTGCTAATTAGCAAACGTTAACATGCCTCATAGAGCTGCTAGTCGATATAGACTGTTACGCTGTGTCTCAGTTTGCGTTCTTACTTTCACTTGCTATTTTAATGCATAAGTGCATTCACACTGACAATTATGGCAAAATGCAGTGCACTATGAGTACCTGGATGGTGCACTCAGAACAGTCGAGGTTGAGTGTGGAACGCTGGTCTACGTAGCAGGAGGGGAGGGACCACCAATCTATGAAAATGGCAGCCGCGGTTGTGATTGTTAGGGTGAACACCGCACTAAAAGTAACAGCATTTGTTGTTGCGTTTGTTTTTATTCACTTTTAATCAAATTAAATTGAAGTCAAGTGAGCAAACAAGCAAGCAAGCAGATATTTTGGCGGGCGACAGTCGCGGCCAAATGTTGGCAATAATGCTCCGTCCAATTCGCCATTAAAAAGAAAAAAAAGCAGTCAGATGTTGCAATCATCATTTCCGGTAAGTGCACAATGGTCATGTTCAAATTGAGACACCACTACCCTGTCAAAATTCATGCACTGCAAGTAAGTACATAGTGTACACAGTGTACTACTTTGAAGTGTACTAACCATTGAGACGGTCCATCTCCGTTGTAAAGATTTTGGAAATGACTACTCCAGTAAGAACAACGTTAATCAGGGCAAGGCGAGCAAGCCTCCTACAGCTTTCCAAAATAACTTAATTTAAATAGAAATCATCTTAAATCCTAGCCATTTAGAAAAAAGTGAATGCAGAGCATAGTCCCCTGGAGTTCCCTCTACAGTAGCTGTTGTAGCAAACAGTATAGCAGTTGCAGAGCATTTAGCCACATGTTGCATTTCTCCACAATCAAGACAGTGCGTAAAATGCTGTTATAGCCAATAGTCATAATGGAAAAAAAATATGTGAATAGCACCCAGGTTGACAGACTGCCCTTCAATATCAGGTAAATGAACAGGTTAGTATTCAGGTTGAAATACAATATTTAGATAACATAGTCCCAGACTCAGACACACCTAGATTCACACTTCTCCTCCTCCTGCAGACTGCCCTGCTGCGGCCCTGTGCCCTCATATCCACTCACACACAGGCAGGCGGGCCTGGCCTCACCTCAGCGAGCTTCTGTCCTCTGGCCTGAAGCCTGCTGGACTGTTATAATTCATCACAACACACAGATATTCACACACATTGCGATACACATGCACAAGCTCTGGCCTTGTTTCTAGGACTTTGTGATATATTTTAATCTCTTGTGCTCTCTGTCCTTGTATCTCTGTAGGCCACAAATGTGTGGGTGCTTGTGTGTGTGTGTGTGTATGGGCATGTGACTAAATAATAATTCTTAATACCTGCACACATGAAGTAAGTGTTTAAATGCCCTTTTGTTGCAGGTAGCTGTACGTCAGTGTTAGTTCTGCATGGTTAGCTAGGTGACTTGGCATTTAGACTGCTGCTGATAGCAGCACCCTGTGGTAAGGAGTGTGTGTATGTGTTTTTGCGTGTGAGCGCATTTGTGCATGCTAATCATGTCCCGTGGTAGCAAAAGAAAGACAGCTTGTAGAGGAGACTGAGGACGCCCATTAGCTTTACAGCCCAGGGATTGTATGGTTATATTGGAAGTGAGTGTGTCTTCATGTAAAAGCGAATACTAATTTGTTTGTATCCATGTGCTTTTGAGCATGATGTATATGTGTGTGTGTGTGTGTGTGTGCATGTGTTTTTTCAACTGTGTAAGCTGCATCAAACAGCCAATGAAACAGTTGTGAGTTCAGTTTTTATTATGAGATTTAATTCTGAAAACAAAATTCAAGAACTAGATCAACTTGATCAACAAACATTTGATGATAATGTTGCCTTTCCCAGACTTTGTTAAAAAAATATTAAAGCTGAGTGTAGTTAGTATAAATGAAATCATGATTCTGCAACGGCACGGCCTATTTCTTGCTCATAATTTATTCAGAGACTGCTTTTGCTGAATAGTTTTGGGAAAATATGATCAGAACAGCCGATATGTTTTTCCAAATTGAAAATCAGTAGCAAAGTCTAATCACAGCCCAGCATGTGGTATGTTCATCCAATTGTTTTATTTTATTTATTTATTTTTATGCACATTGATCAGCATGTGTAAATGTCCTAGTGTTTGCAAAATGGCTTATTTTCAAGTTATTCCTCGACCAGATGTTGAATTAGCCATAATATTCGTGATAAAACAGCATGTAAAATCAAAACAGGAGAAGGAAGAAAACATAAAGGCTGCTGAAGCAAGAATTAAAAGCTAAACAATAGAGTGAGTGAACCAATATGCATAGTAGGAAATTGTCATGGGGACATCTTCATCATAATATACTTTTGCACTTTTCTGCCTGCCAATTCGAACATGTCCTGTCATTTCAAACCTGCCATTCCCTCTTTGTTCTCAGCTTTTCTCAGTAATGTGAACACCACCAGCTGCCCCTCATTCCCCTTATTCAGTGTAGGTACATTCCCACTAGCACTAGCCCTCTAGCAGATCATCTGTTGTGCCGCTATAGCCGCAGAATTTAAGGTTTTATACCGTTCTGCCTGTCCAAGTGAAGTAACAAAGCAAAACGCATTTCTGAGTGTGAGTAAATATTATTTAAAAAATAAAACATTAACAAAGACCATGAAAATCAAATAGCCGGTGCAAGCAGTTAAAGCATGACAGCAAGTCATTAGTAGGTCCACATTAATGCATCGTGCATCCAAACTGAAATGGCATCTGTTTCACTTTAATTCCTACATCACCATGCCAGACCTCAATGAGGAAAGACACCATTTTAGTATGTTTTTTCCAGGCTGGGAGCTGTGTGACATGGCAAATTATATCTGTGAGTTTATGTGTGGCCTGTGGGATATACTAATGTTTGGCCACGTGGGTGTGTGTGTGTGTGTGTGTGTGTTTGTGTGTGTGTGTGACCGAATGTGTGGCCTGTGGGATGTGGTATCATGTCAATGTTTGGGAGGAGCCTGGCTCGTTCTGTAATGGCTATTGGCAGCTTTAATTGTAGCTGGGCTGACAAACAACTACAATTCATCCTCCTCTTCATTTACTCCAGTTAGCCTACGCTCCCCTGCCGCCATAGTGTTTGTGTGTGTTAGTGAAGGAAAGCAGTTTGTCTCAAACCAGCTGTTGCTTGTCCGATATGGTTAGAGGTCAGAGAAGCAGTTGTGTGTGTTGTGTACAGGGAGTAAGGTGTGGGTGTGATGTTTGAGTCTTTGTTACAGATGTTTTGACAGCTTGGAAAAGAAGAAAGAGAGACAATCAAATAGTTCTGAGTGAAGGGGAAAAAAATATATTTTAAAATTCTTTTTGAACCCTGCAGTGAATTTCAAAAAAAGAGCTGATCTAATCCCACTTGACTGTGTCAACCTGCCTGTCTGCTTCATTTCTCTTTGTCTCTCTGTCTCTGTGTCTGTCTGTCTGTCTGAGGTTCGCGGGGAGGTCATGTAGTCATGTCCTGTCTTTCTCTGAGCGTGTTCGTGTGTGCGATCCTGGCCCGCTCACGCTTCAGCGAGTCCTCGTTACAGGTGTTTGGATAAGATAGGAAGGAAGAGAGGGAGACAAAAATAAAAGATGCAAAATAGTTTGAGGCATGAGAAGAACTGTTTTTTTGAAATCTGGGTCCCAAGAGTGGACGTTTGAAAAGCACTGATACAGCCTCAATACTATCGGGGTTCACACAGAGTTCAGCCGTATTCATGCTGATTTGAACTAATCTCTTGCTCCTCTTTCTCAGCCAGAAGACATTAGCAGCTTCAACTCTCTTTTTATCTTTATCTTTGTATAGCTGGGGTTCCATCCAATTACTTTTTGTGAAATTATTAAGTATATTAAAAGAAGCTGACTGGAAATGGCAAAAATAAAAAAAATTTAAAAAAGGTTTTCACAGTCTTGAAGGAATTTATCTATAAAAATGAACAAGAAATTATTCTAAATATGGATAAAAACAAGTTTGTGTGGTAAATGATGATTCACCTGTAGGAATGGTATGATAAATTGTAATAAAGTGCATTTTAAAACAGCTGAAAAGTGGTTTAGATGTCCTTGAAATGTCTTTGAAACGTCTGTCCGCCAGAGCCTCAAAGAAGTGTCGCACAATTTCCTGTCAAAGTTGTTGCATTTAAGGAATCAATATTCCAGTTCTTTGTTTCTGTTGACAGCATGAATATATATATATATATAATACATTGGAAGACACAAAAGCACAATAACAGTTTGACAACACCAATACATTCTGAAAATATTCTTTTTGTCATTCAAGAAGTGTTTTTATTCACTAAAACTCCAAATTAGTTTAGCAAATTTCAGTAGTTTCCCTTGACAACCAGTTAAGATTAACACTATAGCTCGTGTCTCTTTCTCCCTCTTTTACCAACTTTTCCAGAGTGCCTTGTTTCTGTGGAATATTTTAGAAGTTTATATATGTTGTTGACTTACTGGTGGTAGCGGGGTCCATCTTTCAGAGCTGGTTCTCTTTACTTGGCTCTGAGTTGACTGACTAGCACATCATGGGTTGACTGACAGTGCTGACTAGACAACTCTGTTGTGCGCAGCGATTCCAAAGACACTGATTGGTCAGAAGCTGGAGATCCCGCCCTCCCTCCTTTGCGGATAGCCTGTTTCTTTTGCAACACCCTGTGTACAAAACATTACATTGCATGCACACGCACGTAAGTATTCTTGCCACCCAGATTGCGAAAGTGAGTTTGCAAGCCTGTGTCTGAATGCACAGACTTTGCAGACAACAGAGTTTGCAGACAGAAAACAAAATGTACAAGTCTTCAAAACTAAGCTTACAGATACAAACGTCACTGCACAAGTTCGCAAAACTACGGTTACAGATACAAAACCCTGTTTTCAAGTACGCCTTTTAGAATGCTATAATATTCCATAGGTTTCTCTCAGTCTTCTTGACCTCTCCTTCTCTCTCGCTTTCAGTGCAGAAATTCCTATGCACCTCGCATCACCAGCCATCACAGTTTGATGCTCCTGTCCCTGTCCTCCCTCTGTTCGTCTTTATCCCGCCTTTATCTCCCCTCTCTGTCCTTCCATCCATCCATCCGTCTATTCAGCTCCTCAGGGGGAGAGCTTTGAGGCTCTCCGTCTGCTCCTCCTCCTCCACCACCGGTCCTGTGTGAAGGAGAATCATATGGAGCCTTTGAACGGATTCTGCACTGCTCTGGGTGCTGTATGTTATCTCTTTTCTGTGTGTGTTTTATTGTGTGTGTGTGTGTGTGTGTGTGTGTGTGTGTGACCAACGGAGGCATTCCCCCTGGAGCTCACTAAAATTCCTATGCTCAGCCATAAGGTACTGGTGAACCACACTGGCGAGCGGCAGGGAAAGAGGGACCCTTGGGGAGAACTTGCGATAACATGTCCACTCATTTTCATTCCAATTCCTCCCTCTCCCTCCTCACCTCCTCTCTCCACTGATACTTTGTTGAAAGGAAATGAAACGCTGTAACATGAAAAGGAGCTTCTCATGCTGAAGTTGGACTCTATCTATCTCTCTCAACTCAAGTCTGTTTACTGTTTTTTTTAATTTTATTCCCACCATCCTATTCTCCATGCCTCCTTCACACATTCTCTCCATCTAATACTTATACTTGGACACACACACACACACACACACACACACACACACATACACACATTTCACTTGATGCACGTCCCTCTCATGTTAGGGGCTGTATAAAAATGAGTGTACAGCCTTGCTTTTAAAAAAAGTGAAACATAAGATTCAGCCTCTTTCCACATCAATAGTTTTCGTACAGTCCCTTATATAACATATTATTATTATTAGTGAATACATGCCAGAGAATGTAATCCATAACGTATTTGATCAACTTGCTAAATTCAGTCCTCTAAATACTGTGTTATGTTAATAAGTCTGTTTTTAATAAATGTGGAGATATAAAATTAAACAATGTGGATATATAGAACAATTTGAGTATTTTTTATTTTTTTTTACATTTTAAAGCTATCTACACATGATACGCAGTCTGAGCTACACTTGCTGCTGGGTTAAGTACAGAGTCAATGCTGAGAGCTCAGCTCAATGATAATACGTCGGCATATCATTTATATAATTTGCAAATAAAAACTGCTATATTAATGCTAATAAAACATAAAAAACCCAACATATTTTTAAATTTGACTATTCTCTGTAGGTATTCAGAGATGCTGTCTCTTGTTTGAACTTCTTGGTCAGCTGAAAACTTACGACAAACTTTTAAAGCTCAGCAGAAAACAGAGCTAAAGGTCAATTCATTTCAATTATGTGCACAAAGGCAGGGCGTAAAATCTGAGCAGCGAACAGCAGCCAGTTCACTGCATGCATCACTGCTGTGCAGTTTGGTGTCATTGCTCTCTCAATAACACTCAGGTGCATTTGGTCCAGATGTTCCACAACTTAAAAAAAAGAACATAACAGCTGCAACATAACAACATAATGAACCACCCTACTTATCATCTTTTCTGTTTGTTTGGCAGAAAGCCACAACAGTTAAAATTTCGGGGACTTAATACCACTCCAAATGCCAGGAGTGTTGATGATTATTGTTGCACGAGTCGTCTTTTATGACAGCTTTGCCTCTGGGCTGCGATTGGTGGAAACTCTCTCCGTGTTGAATGTGGAAGTGGCTGTAGAGATGTTGTCTCCTCTTTGACAAACACAATCTCACGAGGGCATAATTCAGCTGTACTGAAACATGACCCAGTTAAATCAGGCAGTGTTTGTTGGGAATAAAAGCAGTCAATGAAGATACTCGCAAAGATTCGGAGCCTCTGAAAGCTGAGGTCTTGGGACTTTTTGTAAAAGCAGCTTTAGTTGGTGCTGTGAGTGTTTGCATGGCTGCCTCGGCTTGACCGTGCTCCTCTCCTCGAACTCGCAGCCACCGACCGCAACAATGCAACTCTCAGCGGTCAGCGAAGATAGAGATAGCAGACAGGAAGGAGAGGGAGGAGGAAGATGAAGAGAAATGCATGAGGGGGTTAGAAGAAGTGAGAAAGATACAGATGAAATAAAAGACAAAGAGACAGCAAAGGTGAGGGAGTAAGAGACAGAGAAACAAAGAGTGAGCGAGAGAAAACCAAGGCAACGAAAGCATCAAAAATGAGCAGCTTAAGAGCTTAGCTGGCATTAGAGACGCCTAATTTTCCAGTGAAACCATCTCAGTCTCGCTTGTACAGCGTCAGGACACCGGAGCCTTAAATACCGTAGGAAAATAAAGCACTATTTCATCATTTGTTTCTCACTCCACTTATTTATACTTTATGTCATTACTCGAGACTCGGAGGTATTGAGAGATAAACAATAAAAATGTTCAGATTGTCTTAACAAAAACAGTAGCAAACTGATATCGAGGTGCTGCTCATCAGCGACAACTCTGTCAAGACTTCAAAGCATCAAAGGAGCAGGGATCTGCCTGCAAACATCAATGAAAATCTTCACAATGAGGTGAATTTAAAGAAATCTTTTCTTTTTTTTCCCACCAGTTGTCTCTTCTGCCAGTGAAGCTGGAGCACAGAGACATGTCTCTCGGGTGATCAACTCCACATATCAGGTTTGTAGAAGTCTTTGAATACATTGCACTGTTGGCTCAGGGGTATTTGAGGTACATCTGTGAAAGTTAACGCGCTGCCATCGTTCTTTTGTGCTTTGACTTTTCCTACTTCCAAATGTACGAGCAGTGGATGTCTAGACTTAATAATAAAAATATTGGGAATCGCTGCTTGGGTTCAAGTCTGCTCTTGCAAAAGCAGAGAGTTTTCTTGCATCATCTCATTTCCAGGCACATTTTCTGAGCAAGAAGGTGAGCGATGAGAGGAGGAAGTGAGGGAAAATGAGCAGACAGAGAAGAAGGAAGGAAGTAAAAGGAGATAAAAGATGAAATGAGTAAAGAAGGGAGGGCGGGAGAGGAGAGGATCATGGATTAGAAGGAGGGAAGAGACAAGACCCCACCGTCCACCGACTGAGCTTGGCCTGGGAGACTCAGACGCTAAGAAATGAGTCTGAAAACCTTATTTCCTTCTCCTTTCCTTCCTCCTCCGCTCTCACAAGAAGGGAGGGAGCAGAGAGAGTTCACCAAAAAGTCATGGAGGAGAAAGGAAAAATGTAGGGGGAGAAACTGCCAGGAAAGATGAGAGGAAACATTTACCTACATGCATGCTGTCTAAACTCATCCCTCCCTCAGCAAAAAGCCATTATCTCATTTTTATCTGCCGAAAACTCGTTTCTTGACCTCATCTTTACCTCTTTCTTCTCATTTTTTGCCCCGAGAAACACAGCGAGGATTAAGTCAAATGAGACAGTTAAAACAAAACACTGTTTACGAGGGAGGCAAGAAAGATGGATAGACACACACACACACGCTGTGAAGACAAGACACACAAACACAGACACACATTTTCATGGGTTTGTTTTGGACTCACCCCAACTCGAACTATTATGTTGTCTTTTGGAATTAGTTTCATCTAATGTAATGTAACCTTTTCTTTTTTTGTTTTTTTTCAGTAATATTTCTTGATGTTTTTAGATGTTGCCACACATTACTTCAGCTCTGAGAGAAACTGTTCAGAAATATTTTTTGGATCCCCTTTAAATGATTAGATGGTAAAAAAGAAAATTGTGGCAAGAATTAGTTTCAAGAAGAGGCCTGGGCAGGATTGATTAGTCACTTAAGATCTGCAAAGGTGGAGGCAGGTATAGATGGATGTCTTGGAATTTGCTGTGAAAATTTTAAATAATTTTCTCGATTCAAGTTTTTCAAGTTCATTTCAAGTTCAGTTTAACGATTCACAGTCACAAGAAACAGCTGGGTGTGGCTTTCCATGACAATGAGGTTGCCAGGCAACCAGCGCTATAGCTAGTGATGTAGAACTACTGGACAGGATAAACTGTTGTTCATCAAGAAATAGCTACAGCAAATAACTCTTAACCCTAAAACCACTAATTGTTTTGTGAATACATAAAAGAAATATGATATTAGTCTGTGTATTTTTGAACTTTAGAGAGAGCTAGGTTAGCAGTTTGCCCCTGCTTGCAGTCTTTATGCTAAGCTTGGCTTTTTGCCTCCAGACTCCAACTCTGCACTTAACGCACAGGTGCGAAAGTGGTATTGATCTTCTCATCTCACAGCTTGCAGGAGGCATTTCAGCCATGTTTTTCAGTCGTCCGTCTCACGTGTGGCTGACAGAACAGCTTACATGCTACAGCTTTAATAAATATAGCTGTCTACACTGGCGTTGCAACAGCTCACGTTTCACTCGCGCTACACACACACATGAACTCAAGCCTGAAGTGTCTGTTCAAGTCTTTTTCTTCCTTTTTATGTGCGTAACTACAGTGATTAAGTGTTGGGCTGTGAGTGCTGCCAAAATGCAGGTGCACCTGAACACATCCTGTGCAGACAAATGGAGGACTGAAGCTGTTGCTGCTGTGCTAATGTGCTATGCGGGCTGCTGTGTCACTCTCAGAAAAAAACCAAGTGTATTTCCCAAAATGCCGAACTATTTCTTTAAATGGTTGGATCATTGTCTAAGTGCACATTATCAGTATGCACATAAGTGATCAGATCACCCTTCATAATGCTGTGACGTTACAGCGGTTTCTGACTGTCTTCAGGTCAGACTCTGATTCTAACAAAGTTCAGTTTGTCGCTGGTTTGAACTTTTCCAGGTCAGTAAAAAAAACTTGTTCTATTTGCGCGTTGATTACAAGGTTAATAGCAATGGCCTATTGTATCTGCAACAGACTGCATCATAATTGTTTCCATGGCTTCCGTTGTCTCTCAGAAAGCTTTTAACTAGGATGTATTCTAATTAATATCACGCCTGAGCTGACAGTGGCGCTTTCAATCACCAGTGAGGAAAGTTTGGGTCAGTGACACTGATGATTCACTGCACTCAGTTCAGCTTGATGATTTGATGTCAAAGATTTGTTTGTTCATGTACTGAACACCTCTAATGGCGGCTGCAGAGCCTGCACCATGACCACAGCGACAAGTCTCAGGTGCAACAGATTGCTATGTTCAAATATGTTTGACTTTGGTAAGGAAAGATGCAGTAGTCGGCCAGTGGGAAGGTTTATCTCAGTGGTCCACAGGTTCTGGCTTCATGATGCAAACACACAGCGATAAGATCACATGCCTCCAGTGTGTTTTGTCCTTTTGCTGTCCCCCACATCCACTCCTTTAGGCCCCGCACCTGGCCTCAGTATACAACCTCCCACCCAAACACAGACACACACACACACACACACACACACACACACACACACAGACAAATTAACACACACTTCTGCTCTTTAACTGAAAATATTTTCATGATGTCTGATCTGCAACATGCTTTGTAGGGGTTTTAGACTGTGCTACAGGAATGCATTACTCAGTTGACATGTCTTTAGCTGGCATGTGTGTGTAGGGGTGTGTGTGTTTTGTGTGCCTGGCAGTGTATTGTTCCCAGGGCTCCTGCACTTGTTTCCCTGTTTCATTCTGCCACCTGCTGCAGTCCCAGCTCTGTCTTCACGGCGACCTGATTTGCACTAATCCATAGGACGAGGGTGCCTGTGGCGCTCCCCTTCGGTTTTTTTTTCTCTTCTGCACTCACCTCTCTGTTTTCACTCCTACCTCTCTGTCTTCCCCTTTTCCTTCTATACTTTGTCTGAGCTTCTCTACAAGGCTGATCTCTGTCTCTTTCTCACTCTCTGTCCCTGTAATCGCATTTTCCTAAATTGGGGCTGTGTTGTGAGACGTGTTTGCTAGGAACGTGTGAGCCTGTGTGTGCGCGTACAGTGTTTGTGTGTCTGTGGATAAATTATGCGTGTGTGTTGAGTGAACTAGTGCGAGTGGGATTACGTCAAAATGTGTGTGACAGCTGGTCAAAACATGCATACGTGTTTGTTCATGTATACGAGACCTGCCACCTGTTGGACTCTGCTTTCAGGTGCTTTCAGGGCCAATTAGCACTTCCCCTGTATAATGTTTTTCCTCACAGTTTAATTCATTAACAAATTCACTGTCTGTGCTGCTACATCAGTTTTGGCAGCGAATAATTTGTTCCAAAATTAGACATACCTGTATACCACCAAGTGATAAATGTTACAATGATTAGTTCCTTGAAAATTCATTGTGGAAGTTAGATCAGGAAGACTGTTTCATGTTTATCCTTACGATTTCAGTCCTGGATGATTTGGCGATACCCGTGGTTACCATATCTACAGCCAGACAAACTAACAGTGTTTTAATAAAGAAGTCAGTCAAAAACAATTTCAACTGTGATCACAGTAAAGTTGGTTAACTTGCTGAGGAGTTGGAGGTGTCCAGCCTGTTGTCTGCAACTCTTGCAACAGGCTCCTTTTTGTTCCATTACTCCCAGCAATATTTAGACCTGATCCACTGACGGAAACATGCAGAAAATCAATCAATCAATCAAAATGTATTTATATATCACCTTTCAAACAAATCAAATGCAATTGAAAGTGCTTTACCAGCGACTGACAAAAGTAGGATGTTAAAAATGGACTGAGAGACTAATGCACACCAAAACAACCAAAAAAAACCCCATAAAAGATAATACAAGCAATAAAAAATGGCCATTGTCACACTGACAGAAACATTGTGTGGCTGCTGCACAATAAAAGCCACCCATGTTTCACCAGTTGCACGCCTTTAATGTGAAGTAGCGACAGTAAGATGTTAGATTAGATAAAATTGCACTGAATTACATTCATTCATTGTTTTAATGTGAATCCCTAGTGCTTGGGTAGGCAATCTGAATCCGGCAGCCCAACACTACCAATAAAAACTAGAAAGAAACATTCAATGGTTACTGCAGAAAAATGCAGACCATAAATTGTATGAAAAATGTGGGTTGCGTTCATGACACTTAAAGATTTTAACTTTAATGCATTTATTTCGATTTTTTTTCAGCTCTCAAGCTCAATCAACTGACTGAGTGTGTTCGCACTTTTCCCTTCAACCAATCAGATTTCGCCACCACCTCTGCAAGCCAATCATCACATTGCTGTCAAACTCTGAAAGCTATTGGTCTTCAATCTTTCACCACCACCTGTTCAGCTTAAGGATTGACTATCTCCGTCACAATGGGA
The DNA here is from genome assembly GCA_002120245.1 of Maccullochella peelii. Lineage (NCBI taxonomy): Eukaryota > Metazoa > Chordata > Actinopteri > Centrarchiformes > Percichthyidae > Maccullochella > Maccullochella peelii. The sequence goes on from LKNJ01000862.1 coordinate 221,942, forward strand.
TTTAATAGATAAATGACTGATTGTTTACTTATTCTGTAAGACTGCCATAACACAAACCAATCTGTTTTCATTTGATTTTTATGCTTGGATCCATGCATAGAGCCTCCCCACCCCAAGGGGAGTAAAAAGTAAAAGTAATATTGCAAACATCAAATCAACCTCCAGCTAAGATTTGATTAAAGAGCGACACGTCCCTTGTGTCTCTTCGTCTCACCTCTTTTCTATCTTTCTCCCACTCACATACATTTGTTTGTTCAGGGTTTGTTGTTTTTTTTCAGTTGTTTACCTGTTTTCAGCCTGTCATCTTGTCGCCAACAGAATCGAGGGAGAAAAGCACTGTACCTGACCAAGAAAGGGAAGTGAAATCACAGGAAAAGTATTTGCTTAAGCCTCAGGGGAGGATGGAGGGTCGGGGGAAAGAGAAAGAGGGAAGGGTGGGTGTTGATAGTAGGATAAGGGGGATGTTCTGTTTCTGTCGGATCAGTAGCAGACCGGGGCTCAACGCATCACTCAGCCACTACAAAGATAAATATATAATTGAAAGGGGAAGACAAACAGGGACGTGTGGGATGACAGATGTGTGGTTCAGACTCAAGTCCAATTTAACCTTTGAGGCAATCTGATGCATCATTAGCCGATGTTTTCTTCTCGCCCATGCGTACCTACATATATATTTTTGTAATGTGTAATCAGTGTGTGTGTGTGTGTGTGTGTGTGTCTGTTTGTGCTACAAAGGACTGTGTGGACGGAGTATTTGACGACTGCCGTGTGACTGTGTTTTTCATCATCTATGCGTGTTTGTCTTGGATTTTGAGCAAACAAATTTGTGTACATTTGCAATGATATGTGATTGTAAGTGTCTTGGATGATTAAGTAGCATATTCTGTCAGCAGCGTTTGTGTGTATGTGAGTGTGTGTTTTTTTTTTTGTATTTGGGCATGCATGGATGTGTGTCCACATGTAGCAGCATGCACAAAACAGCACTTATTTATGTGTAATCATAATTAAGATTGCACACTCCCTGGTTGAAGGAAATAGAGGAAGAAGAAAGGGTTATAAACAAGGCTGAATGGGAATTGTATGAGGAGAAGGGACTCCTCAGGGGCCAATAAACTTGCTTAATTATGGGAGGCCTTGTTAATTTAGTCTCTGGCAATGCAGAAGATCTCTGTCTTGCCAAGGAAGCACAGCAGCAACTGCAGCTGCTGACTCTTCCCTGAACTCTACATGGCCTTGTCCCAGTCAGCACAGCGCAAGCAGGGAGAGATGCATGTATAGTACATGCTTTTTTTGTTAATATCTTGGGAAGATTGCAGTCATGGCATGTGTCTAAAGTTCTTATCTTCATTTATGCCATGTTGTAGCCTGCTAATTTCTGAATCAGAGTTGTATAAAAGCAAACAATTTGGAGTCTGTTTTCCTTGCCAGGGAAAGCAGGAAAGGATGCTTTGTGGAAGACGTTCACAGTGTTGCACTCAGTCGTTCACACAAAAAGGGACAGACATGTAAAGAATGAAAAAAGAGAGCACAGCTGGCCATTCACAAAGTGAAGTGGGTATGAATGTGAGATTGTAGAAAGTTACACAAATTGTTGGACACAGCCCCCAAGTGCAAGGTCAGAAAGGTGTCTGGACAGGGGGTTTCTAAACTATTCGACCACCCGACAAGCAGTTCAGATGGAGAATACTGGTGCCTCAAGTTTGTCTGCAAGCAGAATAATAATATGTATCTTCCAATTTTAAGTGTAGCATCCAGTGTTAAAACAGTGGAAAATGTCTTTTCTTTTGTCACTGTTTTTTGTAATTGTTTTGTAATCTCAAACTTCTGTCTAATAGTTTCTTTTCATTTGGTTGACTTGTTGTTGCTAATTATTTATCACAAGAGTAGGCAGGGTGGAGCCTTGCCACTCATTTTTGAAATCAAAGAACTTTATTACTTTAAACTGATCCAACTGTTTTGATAAATGTAAGGTGAACATTAAAAACTGAGGTATAAATCCTCAATTTTGTTATTTGTCTTTGGTAGTATAATGCTGCTTTCCTGATGAGTACTGCTCTTTACATTTCCTTCATTTTCATTTACAAGGGCAAACATCTGCTGCTGCGTGTGCTACTGATGCTGCTCAGAGATGAATTCTCTTGCACCGTTTTGGTAACTTGTCACTGTCTTAACAAAGCAGACCCACCACAATAAAGAAACAAACAACCAAAGAATTGATCAGGTGAAAAAAAATTAAACCGCATAATAAATGACATTGTCTCAAGGGAGTTTTTGCATTCCATAAGTTGTGGTGGAAAGGAGGGGAGAGAGTTGTGTTTGAGGATTTTAAAGGAGCAGAAACTCATCTCTCAGAGTTAGAAGTTGAGATGTTATTACCCCCTCCCCTACTCTCTCAGAATGAGTGTGAGTATGTGTATCTGTATATATGTGTAGGGCAGTCATAGTACAGCATATTGCTACACAAATGACCCCACTGTGAAATGAAAACTGCTATAGAGGGAGTAAGGGAGGGAGGAAAGGAGAGAGGGATTTCAAATATAGAGGGAGAGTCATTGATTAAATGCTGCAAAGTGAGAGTAATTCTGCGAGCACTGGGAATACACACACCACGCTCCTTCCATTATTCATGCCTCTGCATTTCTTTCTTCACCTTCCACTCCCTCTTTCATTCTCTCTCTCTCTCTCTTTCCACCCTCTCTCTGCAAGCTAGCTGTCGATGAGTGATGATAAATTGCGGCCGGTGTGGAACCTGCGTTTAGTTCTGTCATTATTCAATAACAGGTGCAGCAGAAATCAAGGCAGCCTGGCAGTTATTGTACTGCTGCTGGCGCCATGTGATTATTTGCCATAATTTACTTTACTGCCCTGTCTTATAGTAGCAACGTTAACTTGAGTTGTTTGTCTAACTGGGAGAGGAGAGAACTGTGGGTGTCCACCAGTTTGAGTAACTGCCTCAGCTTAATAAGAAACAAAGTGTTCCACAGTTGTCGATAATGTTAAAGTTGGCAGCGCGTTATCGGGGAAGTGGTGTACAGCGGCATTTATCTTTGGCAGCTTGTGTAGGCACAACATGGAAGCTGCAGAAAGTGTACTTGAGATATGGATAAAAGAATGGGATTAATTGAATGTAGATAAACATATACTATATTGAACAGAAATATGGTTCTGCAACTAATAAGATGTCATAAAAAAAAGTGAAAATGCCACAATTTCCCAGAGTCCAAGGGGGTCATCGTATAGCTTGTTTTGTCTGACAAAACGTCCAAAACCCAAATATTCTCAATTCATAGTGATATAAAACATGAAAAAGCAGCAACATCTTACATTTGAGAAGCTGTAAACAGTGAATGTTTTATATTTTTGCTTGGTAAATACCTTACTCCCTGTCGTTAACTGTGGCTATGCCTGTCAAGCTTTCCGTTCACACATGGCACGTATGCAGTTAACAGCGACAATGGGGACAGATTTACCACTCAAAATTCTTAGGTTTTTTTTTTTTTTTTAAAACAATGCATCCTTAATTTCAGACATACTTAGGAGAAGCAGGCTTCTCATTTCTTGCCAACGGGCTTCAATTTTGCCGTCTGAAATGACAACTTAGCATCCAGGCCCTGCTTCCACACGGTGGGAAAATACTACACAGTGAATGTGCTCCTTGGCTTTGGAAGTAACACTCTGTTACTAAGCTAGTTAGTAAGCTAGTATGTCTGGCATGCTAACGATTTCAGCTTACATTAGAGCAGATAAACACACTGTTTAATATATTCCTTACAGTTGTGCTGTTGCGTTTTTGGTTTTGGAAACACACCTCGATGGACCTTCCGTGCCCGTGACCATCCACCTGCATTGCCTGAGAATGTATCATGTGTATCATGACTTCTACATTAGTAGTTTTGACTGTCCCAGCTGGCATCCTGCCTGCCCAGCCTGACCCCCTGCAGTGGTAGCAGATATATCAGCCTGCTCAGCGTTAACCCGCATTGATATGTGGAGGATTTATGCTATGTTAAGCCCACGGTGCTGCAGCCTGCTGACTTATATTGGAGCCGGCCACAGCGATGGCCTATGGGTTAATGGGCTGGCAGTGGGAGCTGAGGACACAGGAATTAGGCCTCCGCTACTAATTGCACAAGGGAAAGACTTGTTTAAATTGGGAGGGAATAAGCCTGCAGGGCTACAGTGGGGGGTACTGAGCCGAATATGTCGAGGCAGTAGAGAAGTAGGCCTGCGTCTGAGGAGCTTCATTGGCTAAAGCAGGCACAGGGATAATTGCTCACTTCATGGATATCTTAGAATTTGCTAAATTTTTGATCATTTTTTGCTGGCCGACACTGCTGTAGCTCAGATGTTTCATTTTCTTTGAGTTCAGGCTGGGTGCAGTAAGTTTAGTAAATATGACCTGTTTTTATTCACAGACTGGTTTATAATTTAAAAGAACTTATTTGTGAGCTCACTAGCTAAAGCCTTCATTCAAACTTTATAACACCACAGTTTGAACTTTAAAAACTTGGATTCACATTTTTAAAAATATATTTTACAGTTTTGGAAACATCACAGTCTCAGATTAATTTCATAATCTTTCTGCATGTGGTCTGCCTCAATGGATGATGTAATCAACACTCTGAAGAGCTATAATGTAGAAATAAAATTGCTCTCAGTCCTACAATTTTCATTCCTTACACACTAAATGTTCATACAAGACTTTTGACCCCAGTCTCTGCTGTCACTGAGCCTTGTGCACCCACCTCTGCTCTTTCACGGCCTCTTTTATGTCCTGCTTTGGGACAAAACATGCTAATGATCGTAATCTGGGCCAAAACAGACTGGCAAGTGCAAATTAGTTATAGATATATTAGTTATAATTCAAAAACAGGGTCGTAGGGGTGACATGTTTACTTGTTTCTCCATATTAATTAAATAGAATCATTTTAGAGGCCAGTAATGGAAGAGAACACGGGAAGAAAGCTCTAAGAATGAAACACTTACTTTTGAAGTTGGTTGATTTGTGCATTGAAGCACTATCTTTCAGTTACAGCGTCCATGTAAATTTTATTTTGGACGTTTTGCCCCTTCCTATTTTGTTCCCATTTCAAACCTCTATCAAGTAATCCTCTCAACTCTTGTCTAACTTAAATACGTGATTTGTGAAGGTGATTTACACTAACAAAAATGAGACCACCTTTCAATCATGTCAGGTAGTTAATACAGTTGTGCCTTGGTTCATTTCATGTAAACATACCTACTGATTGCTGCGGGATACCAGTGGGCTGGGAAGTACACATGATTAGTAATGATGTTACAGTGAGTTCTTATTGGTTGGCTGAAGGGTGGATGCAGACTAATGACAGTCGTGTGGTTAGGAAGACAGAATTGTGTTTTTTGTGCTCATTTTATGTCCTGCACGTGTGTGCATCATCAGTAGGCTTCTCTTCTCATCTTTTCTGCCGTTGCTCTGGTTCCCTGCTTGACCCACTACTTATTAAGTATTTCGGCATCTGAAAATAGTCCCAACAATAAATATTGCATGTTCTTCCCAAACTCCAAACTCTCTCCCTCCCTCAGGGCTAACAGTTGAGGATAACAAGGCTCTTCAAGCATATTTTTATTTAGCAACAGATGCATTCATGTCTATTTCTTTATAAGCTCTTTTTCACTCTCCCTTTTTGAATGTTCTCCTTCTCTCCAGCCCTCCCCTCTGACGCTCCGTTAAGCCTGCTATCTGATGTGCTAATGAGGCACTAATGAGACAAGGTCCGCCTTAATCTCAGGCAGAGAATTGGAGCGGCGGACGATTTTAAACAGTCCGTGGGATTAGCAGAGGGATGGGGCGCTCCATGAGGTGGGGCGTGAGAGAAAGAAATGAAAAGGAGAAAGTAAGATTGAGAGAGACAAAGGTGAAAAGCAGAGTTGTTGCCTGTGTGGTGTAAATTAGTTGTAGACGTAGTGTAATTTTCTGTGCTAATGACTAGAACATGAGTGGGAGGAAGGAGTCAGTATCTGTAGAAGAAAGTTGTGACCCTGATGGGAAACAAATAATGAGGCAGTTGCTGAGCGCACACTTTAACAACCACACACTTGTTTTAAAAAGAAAAACGGACGGAAAGTGCAATCTCCATCCCTTGCTAAGGCTCTTTACTGTCTTTAAAGTCTCTTTCAAAATCTTCTTTCATTGTCGCTCTCAGGTCCAGTCCAGCTGTCCTGTGGTCGTCTCTTTGCCTTTGCCCACGCTCCCTGCTTTCTGAAAGATGAAGGGATGTCCTCTATTTCTCTTGATGAGCCGGGGAGCTCCACTGCAGATGTTCTGTCGCTCCCACATCGTTCACCGGTGGGATCCCTCCAATCAATCAAGTCAATTACCACTGAAGTCTCATCATTTCCCCTCATCACAGATTGATTTGTGTTTGATTCACCTGAAAGTTCGCCAGAGTGACTTTATCCTGACTCACCAGAACTTATGGTGTTTAAAGTTTTTGATTTTCTTGCCTAACGTTGGAAGCATAAATTCTCAGGAGCAGCAAATTCCTTTCTTTCAAATTGTCACTGCTGGCTGACAGCTGATTTCAGCTGTCCCAGTCTGAACTGGGCTGTGAAGTTGCCCTCCTGCTTGCCTTCACACTCTTTTTGTCTGATGCCATATGTCGCTTTTTTGACCGAGATTCTGCTTGAGGGATTATCTCGGATTATCCAAAAGTCTCGTCTTCGAGCTCCAATCCCACTTCTGGCTTCTTCCTCTGACTTCTGATTCCCCTCTGCAACCAGAATTTTTTTTCTCTAGATGATACATGCAGAATTGTCCAGGACATAAATAAAATTTAAAAATACTCTGAGCACAGATGGATGGATGGCCTGTAATCAAATTTATCACAGATGAGAAGCAGTTGTTGTTTTCTACAGAATAGTGAAAGTGGAATTTTACTTGAACTAACTGCAAATTTTAATTCCACAAACTATACATGTATAGAACAACACAATCAATTTACTTTCTGTAAATATAAGTGAAGAAATAAGAAAACATTTTTTATATCCATTAAATTTCTAATGGCAGGAGCGGAGCATTGTGATTTTGCATGCCAGTTAGTTAATTTAAGGTGGTAAAAGAAAGTCAGCAAACTCCTTTCTACATAAATAAAAACTATGTTGGATCCTCCTTGATCTTTCTCTGGCTATTCTTTGACTCCTGGTTGATAAATTTGACCTCTTCCCAGTCGATGAAAGCGCCAGAAAAAGCTAGTAAGTAGATCCTTGAGTAAAGAGTTTTATTTCGTCTTTGTCAAATTATTGTTTCCAATGTTAAAAATGAGCTTTCACACTCAAGTTACATGTTTTTTTTCTTTTATACTGTGCTTGGCTTCTGATTTATTTTCGATGCAGTGTGAACATGCTAACCACATCACAGATATATAGTAGCAAATTACAAATAAATTAATAACAATTTAAAAATGGATTAAAAGATTGTTAATAGACTCTATATTTTAAATTCCTTAACCACAGCTACAGATATGGTTGCAGCCACATAGAAACTGGCTAAGATTGGCTTACAGTATGGAGTAACATGACATCTGAGAAGTGCAGGAGGTCATTTCATGCAACACCAACTTTGCAGTGTTGATAGTCGACGTGTTCATGTGTTAACAGCTGTGGATGCCTTTCAGTTATGCATAGATTACCACATGTCACGTGTTATTAAGGCTTTACTGCTATAAATATACCAAAAGCCGTGAGAGATTTATGCAATGTTGTGATTTTCACAAATGTGTACATTTTCCAACTCTAGGGGAAATGTTGACATTTACTTTTCGGGTTATATTTAACTTATCCATAAATAAAAGTGCAGCGGAATGCATTTGAGAATACATATGATAACATGCAGGACTTGTCTTGTACAGTGTAAGTGACAGTGGGATTATGGGAAGTGGAGCTGCAGCAATCTGTCTCCTCGCTAACAGAACTAGGTCTCACGCCACATCACGCCACATGGGAAAAAGTGTCATAGACGCTACTGAAGGATTTGCTACTGTGATATTTAGGACACACACACGCGCCACACATGGGCTGTAAGGTTTGTGTATGCATGCGAGCAGTGCGATACACACAGTGGATCTGTGTGAATGGGTTTATGTACATTATGCACAGATGCTTTATGTACACAAGGACACACACACACACACACTGCAGATCAGCTTCAGGCAGGCTTCCTGTGAACTCCACTCACAGGCAACCAGAGGCAGCTCCTGTTTGCATGCCAACTGTGTGAACTTGAATGCACTCAAGTAATTTATGCAGGAAACATACAAAACACTGACCTAAGAGACCTAAGAGGGAGAGAGTATGGATATATATTCTCTACACACACACACATATATATATATATGTGTTTGTATATATGTATGTGCACACACAGAGAGAGAGCAAGAGAGAGCATTGATGCTTTGGCAACATTATTTTTGAAACTTTCATGGCAATAAAGCCTTTTGAATTTGAATTTGAGTGTGGAGGGATGCTGCTCCACTTGAAATCTGAATATTTATGACACCATCATGACACAATGCACTTCCACTAAGGCCTCCTCTCTCTTTCTCTCTCCCTCCCTCCTGTTTAAGTGATAAATCTATTTTCCAAGGTTGTTATTACTTACCATTGTTTCATTTCTCACCTCCGTGTATCCCTGTGCAAATAAACTGAACTAAGCAAAAACTAAACTGAATTTAAATGAATAGAGCCAAAGTCAGAGTAAGCTAAAATGAATATAAACTCAACTAATATTTCCTCAACCTTCCATTTTTTCTGTTTTTTTCCATCTCTTATATTTGACAAACAGCAAACATTCCAGGCTGTCCGGGTTTCTCCCTCTGAGCTGACTAATACACGTGTGTGCACCTGCTGTTTATGGCCATTTCATCATTCCCTCCCGTATAAGGAATGCGGTATACAGGCCATACACATTGTATTAATAGGTCAGCAGATAGCGTAACCTAATACAATAATGCATATTAGGTTAGGTCTGTTGCACTTCCAGAGGTTTCTTCCATTTTTTCCTCATTCGAATCGCATATTTAAGGACAGAGGGGGTGTTGAACGCTGTGCAGATTGTAAAGCCCCCTGAGGCAAATTGTGATTTGTGATATTGGGCTATTTAAATAAAAGTGACTTTACTTGACTTGGTCACACTCTTATACACAAGATAATGTGTTCTTATACATATGTATACACTCACTAATAACACCATTCACTTTTATTCATAGCAGCCAACGGCACACTCAGTAATGAGTTAGGTTGTGTACAAATGTATGAATACTATGAATGTATTAATATGACATCTAAACCATAATATTCTTAAAAACTTGCACCTTAAAGTCCATGCTTTTTTTACTCTCATTTCCCAAATATTACAATACAAGAGCAATTTAATCTTTACGCACTTTTAATCACCTATCACCTTAAATTGTTGCCAGATTTAAACTTGGGAAGTAATTTCCATTTTGTACTAGTACATAGTGCTAAGACAAGGTGTCAGATCCTTCAAATAGGAAGTATCTTATTCTTGAATTAAACTCTTGGCACAGAATGCTCTGTCTTTGTTCTTCCTGTCAGCACTGACTGTCTCTGCCACATGATACTTAAAAGACCAATCTGTACACCTAGGACAACATAAATTACTTTGTGAGAACCCAAACATTAAATGTAAAGTGTGTATGTCCACATGAGCAACAACATGCTCTGTCTCTAGGATGGAAATTTTAATGAAAAATACTGTTCATGGTTCAAATTAGTAAACCAGTTTGGAGCCATGGAGTCACTGACATTTTAACCACAATTAAAACAGAAAAAATGGAAAACCAGTTGTTTGACCAACTTCCTGCAGATAGTATTTGTAACTGTGGCGTGCACTGAACAAGAAACCCACATATGCACAGACACACACAGACAACATGGCTCATACAGTATAAATCCAGCATAACTAATCACACTCAACAACACACTAGACTCATTACACAGTTTGCTCGCCCACATGCAGACTGAGGTGTGACAATAACCATCTGTATCTAAAGCATTTTTATTGTGTATGACAGTTGAAGCCAATGGTCACTTTATATGTTGATTAAAATCGGCATAATAGGAATTTGTACATAGATCAGGTATATGTATAACACATAGCAAACACACTAATGCCTTGTGTTACATGTGCTATCATGCATAATGTACATTATTTTATGCAGTAAATGGGCCAGGGACACAGATGGACCCTCAAGGAAGATGTTTTTTTGCATCTAAATGTGTTCAGAGAAGCCAAAATGCCAATTTAACTAGCTAAAAATAACCAAGTCTAATACAACAGCTCTGCAATAAATTTTAAATCAATACACATGCTAGCCAGCTCTGCAACAATTAGTTCAAGCAACGATTAGCAACATCAATTATATTGTAAAAGTCATTTTATGGGCAGTTAAGTTTCATACTGTTGTAAACTAAATATGTTTGTTCTTTTTGGTTGTTGGTCAGACAAAACAGGACTGAATTGACATATGGACTCTTGGGAGAATAGCCTTGGTGTCATGTCCCGTAAACTTGGTGTAGTTTCCTGTTTTATTTTGTAATCTTGTCTTTTGTTTCCTGTGCGTTCCTACTCTTGTGTCCTTATCCTTGATAGTCTGCACCTGCTCCCGTGTTCACACCTGTCCCTTATTACCTCGTTTGTCTCGTCCTTATGTATACCGGTCCTTTTCCTATGTGCCTTGTTGGTTCATTGTGCTATTTCCTGTGTTCTGTGCTTCATGTTCGAGGCTGGATATTGTCCTTGTGTTTTTGGCCAAGCCGTCAAGTCTTTTCATCAAGCCCTGTTTTTGGATTGTCCTTCGTTCGGTGTTTCATGTTCCATGTTGAAGATTTCCTTGTGATTTTCTGCCAAGCCAAGTTTTTCGTCAAGCCCTGTTTATGGATTTATTTCTTGTGCTCCTGTTTCCTTTCATGCCTGGACCTGTTTTATTTGCCTGTTGCCTACATGTCTGTACTTACAAGTGAGCACTCCATTAAAACTTTTTTTTTTTTTTTTTTTTACTTCTTTGAGCCTCCTCTACGGTCTGCATTTGGGTCCTTCTCCTGCTGCTCCAGCACATGTCCTGTACCATTTGAGACACTTGGGCTGTTGCATTAAGGCTTTTAGGTTCAAAAGTGCACAATGAAAATAACTGATAATAACCTTTTATTAGAAGCCAAGTTTTCACAGCCATTCATTGTGTTTTGGAGGGAGACCTGTGATAAGTAGAAGAGAGAAATCCCCACTATAGAACAGATGGTAGTAAACCATTTCACATTCCTGCTCTCTTGAAAAGATGAATGATGAACGTAAACACATCTGTAAAAATTACTAGACGGTAATTGTTCTCTAAAATCTTGCTTTCTTTCGTCTAGACTTTACCTCTCTTCTTGCAAACCTGCCACAATGAATAAAACAGACATTTATAGCTAAAGGACAGCTGGATCGTCAGTCTCTTTTATTGGACAACTTTTGAAGTCAGTAGACCCTCAAAGCTTAAAAGCTTGTCAAAGCTGTACTTCCTAGAATTATGTTATTCAGTGTCGCTCCATGTCAGGTGAAAAACTGGCTTCCCACTTTTTAAAGCAGGCCGATTAAACGTAGTGGTAAATCTTTCACCAAGCGTACTGTAGATACACGCCAGGCCCCTGTGTGTGCTGATGTGATTTTCAGGGTGGTTAATTAAATACCTGTCTTATGACCTGTCCTGATTATGATAATCAATTGCCAAGCAGGCAGGTCTCTGCAGATCAGACAGTGGATGTCCGTATAGCAGAGCTGGGGAGGACCAGGGAGCAGATCATTAGTAGGTCTAAATGTGGTAGCACCACTCAGGGGGTCCTATGATCACTCCTGAGAGAGGGAGGCACACAGAGAGTAGAAAGGGTGAAGACTGTGTTTGTGTGAAGGCCTGTTTCCACTCAATTCCACTCAAGTTCCATGGGCCAAGGCAGAGTGTGAAAGCTGGGTTTGGGGTAGATTAAACATCAAGAAGATAAGAGATGATAGATATCTTTACTTGAGCACCTGAGTCTTACCTGATCCGATTCCCAACTGAGTTACTTTGATGTAGAAGGGGGCTCCGAGTGAGGCATGAACAGGCTGGTTTTTAACTGAATTTTCATCCCTTGTGGTTTTGACTTTCACTATTTTAATTTCACTCCTGAACATGTATGAAAACAATGTACAGACATTGTCAGAGTTTATTAGCATGGCTAGATTAACCTGTTAGGGCACCCCAGGGCAAGAATATGCGTTTAACCCACCCAACCAGAGTAAGCGCAGTTACCAACTTTGTCCAGTTGAACAGCTGCTGAAAAAATCAGCAGCAGTTTGGTGTGTCTGTCTTACAGACAAAGCACTGACATGAATATGTACATTTTATAGGTACTTTTTTCTTTTTTTAAACATGATTTTTTGGGGCATTTTAACTTTATTCGATAGTGTCAACTGAAGATAGAGACAGGAAAGACGGGAGAGAGCGAGAGGGGATGACATTCAGCAAAGGGCCTGGACTGCGGGCCACTGTGAAAGGTACTTTTAATGTTTCAAATCTGGGGATCTGCTTTGAGTAGATTTTTGAGTTTTGAAGTAAAAGTGGACATATTAAAAATAGCCATGGGAAAGGTGTTTGGTACAAGCAGAAGACACAGTGAGATGAACTTTAGGTAAAACTAATGGACCTTGGTGATTGTTGTTATGAATATTTGCTGTTTAATATAAAAAAACTGCTGATCTGTGTCAAAATATAGGAATGCTAGGAATGGAGATTACATGAAATGTGAGTTGAAAACTGTTTAAAGCACTGATTAGGTCTGAGTTTTGGGATATGTGATGAGAGTAGTTAGTATCTGACCTTAATATGTATGGAATACAGTGGAAACTGCCTATAGTGATCAAAAGCTTGGGACAGAATCATTCCTATACAAATGCTGTTTAAATTATTTGCATATAGTAATCAAGTAGTCTGCTTACAGTGTTTATTTTGGGTCTTTTCATACATGACAACATATGGAAAAACATTTTAAAACTGCAGTAATTCTATTTTTTTTAATATACATACTTTATTCCCCTGATACTTTGCCTCGTGCCACCCGTCTGCTTCCTGCTGGGTACCTGAGGCAGGTGCTGCGTGCACATTGAAATCATGACGGGAAAAAGAAAGTAATTTTCTCTCAATGAAGAAACGCAGTCTCCCGCGAAGTTTGTGACAAACTGCCAAAAAGCGAGCCAACGAGATGCAGCAGCGAAACTTGTGTTGTGTTCCTCAGGCTGCAGTAAGTACTATGCTAAGCACAGTAATTTAATTCGTACAGTAGTTTTAAAAACCATTTGAAAAAGCTGTGCTGTATTTTGAAACAGTCAATAAAATCCAGTACATAGTGAAGCTGTCCATTACTTTATATTCATGTAATAAATGTCAATTAGATGGTAATCTGAGAAATAAAGAGAAAAGCTTATAGTGATCTATTTGACCCAGACAGATGTGATCACTGTAGAAGGTTTCCACTATATAAATGGTCATAATAGTAATACCTAAATAGTGACGTGTGTGTGCTTTTGTGTGTGTGTTTCTCTGCATTACATTCACAATGCACAGCAACTGTCTGTTCCTGTCTTTCTCTTTCTCTTGCTCCCTCTTCATCTGTCACACACACACACACACACACACACAC